>CAOLHI010001151.1:0-430730 GCA_948474755.1 Ctenosaura bakeri | reverse complement strand
AGGCAATCTGGATGAGACTAGAGTTCAACAAATTCATTTGGAAGCATGTCCATTGCAAGATGACAACAAAGATGAATGGTAGACTATTTTTTGCCTTTTAGTATAATAAATCTATTTATTTCACTGGAAGCAGGTATGAGCTTGCCTTACATCATAGTGATACATCTATGTGGATAAAATTTGTCAAAGCATCCTGGTCTTAAGTTTTATATTTCTAATACAAAAACTAAACTTATCAAGCGTAACTATTTCTAGACTCTCAGTAAAGCTGACTGCCTGTACAAGATGATAGGAGTGAAGCTCCTAAAATCCACTGTAGGACAAAATGGAGTAAAAAAAAATCTATACATATATACAATTTCTAAGTGGTCTTTGATTTGGAAACTGGAAATTAGCTGTCATCCAGGAGACAACAAATGGTGCAATTGTAGGGGGAAGAGAAGAACTACAAAATGAGATGAGATTATCCTTCAGACCAGAAGTAGCAGCTTTTTTTGGTCTCTTCCTGCCAGACTATTAAAACACTTCGGATGAGTATTCCTGCATTGCAAGTGGTTGGACCAAATGGTTCTTGTAATCCCTTCCGGCTCTATGCTATGGTCCCATTTTAATTGTCATGGCTGCATCCTGCATCCTACGGAATTCTTGGATTTTTAGTTTTCAGGAGTCACTAGAGCACTTTGGGAGAGAATTCTGAATACCCCATGAAACTGCAAATTCAAGGATTTCAGAGAATGCAGCCATGGCAGTTAAGTGGCATCAAAGTGCTATAATTTTGCAGTGCGTAAAAGACCCAAGTAATACTTTCTATTATTACTTTCTTTCTATTATTGAAAAGAAGAAGTTTTGTTAGGGTTCCAACTCTTGTAAGCATTTTAAGAAGGAATTATGATACAGGTAAATGGAGGTATGTTTGTCTTTCAAGAGATATTAAGTGAATTGGGCCACAGTGGTGTACACATTTACCTGGAGGGAAGCCGCAGTCACCTGAATGGGACTTATGCTGGAGTAGTTGTAGGTCTGTGATGTTAGTAGCAACATCTATAATAGCTTTTGAGGTAATGGTAAATAAATTTTAAAGGAATGGTACATTGAAAACCACAGTTTGGCCATTATCAGCAGAGAAAACATGAAGCTAGTGCAACCTGCAGGTTGGTCTGCCTTGTTGCTGCTGCATTTACCTGTAAACATTATCCACATCTTCCTCCCGGCGTTGAATGCTATGTCCTGATAGTACCTGGGGATATACATAGAGTAGATTTTCAAAAAGAACTGCCTCTTTCAAAGCTACCTAATTACATCATGGTCTCCAATTCTGGCTATTATTATCAATTACTAAACAAATTTCTTCAAGAAATAAACCATCAGACATGATTAAGACCTCTGTTTCTCTGGCGTACTCTTCAGTTTGGGTGGCTGTCTTCCAGTGAGGAATGAATTCCTTTGAAAATGAGCAAGTACAGGAATGTACAGTCATCCCTCGACATTCACTAGGTTTAGGGGCATAGGACCTCCGTGAAAGCGAAAAAACCATGAGTAACTCTAGGCCCTCCCAAACCATATTTAACACACAAAAAAAGTATGATCACCATATTCAATGCACCGTGGATTCCTTTGAGGCATCAGGGTTCTGTCATAAGGCAGAAGTGGGGGGCTGGTGGGGCTTCCTGCCACTTCCACTGCTGCCCCGCACCATTTTTAATAGGGACTTACTAGACTCGTTTGCAGTTTCTCAGTCTCAGGAGGCTCGCAGTCCCTATTATAAATGGCATAGGGAGGCAGCAGAGGTGACAGCAAATAATCTAATTTGAATAATTAAATCCACAAAAGTGAAATGAGCGAATGTGGAGGGCTGACTGTAGCTACAAAAGGGGACATAAGGATACTCCCCACAAGTAAGGATTCTGCTGCCAATTACATTTTCTTCTGGTCACCAAATTTCTAGCCTTGCAGAGTGAGACACTGAATATCATACACACCTGTACTTGCTGCATTCACGGTTCCTTTGTCACTCTGCCTGCCTCTTTCCTTTGGATGCCAAAACCACTTTTCTAAATGCTAACTGAAGTTTCAAGCTTCTACAATGCTAGAAATGTGGAGTATGAGGGAAAATCTCATTTGGAGGGGCAGAATTTTAGGGGAGAGAGCACTCATATCCCCTCTCATACCTCTACCACATATGTGGAGTAAAGAGATGTACCAGATCCAGTTTCTCCTACTCCCTGCTGACTTCTCTGCTCTCACACTTTGTGGAATGAACAGATAGGAGATAACATCTGGCATCCTGTTGGTCAGTGCCAAGTAGAATAGACCCATTCAATTGTTGAGGGGTAAGTCAGCATTTAGGTACATTTCCTTGATTCAGTAGCTCTACTCTAGGTCAGGAGTAACAATAGGATTTCAGCTAAAAACTGCTGCAGTGTACGACAAGTATGAGTTGTCTCTTGCTCTGAAAAAGGGCTCAAGGTGTGTAGAACATTAACAAATTGTCTCATCCTCCATGAAAAATGGTATCTCTACACATTTCTACAGCTTATGACAATTCTCTTTGCCCTCCTCTGATGATTTGAGACTTTTGGAGGGTAAGGATTTATTTTGCAAAGAAACATTCTGCATTTGTGCAAAATATGATGTTTCTGGACAAATGAAAAGAAAATGCACAAAAACATTAATAATCTTGCCCAGAGGGCAAGGTTTCTTTTCTTTTCTTTTTTTGCATTCTTGCTTCTCATTTGTGAGATTAAAATAAATGAAGATTTATATCTGTTCAAAAGTCATCTGTAATAATGTAACTAAGGAGTTGCCTTACACAAACTGGAAGTGAAAAAAGGTGCAACGGTGCTTGCACAAGCAAGTATGTGCCTACAGGCAGCACAGAAGCAGCATAGTTAATAGCATAGTTAATGTACCTCAATATGCTGCTTCTTGTCTTGCCTGGTGTATTGCTTCCTCGAGTATAGCTTGATATTCTCAATCTGACCTCACTTCTTTCCACCTTTCCTCTCTCTGCAGGCTTTATCTTTGTTATGTCATCATAGCTGGCAGACTCTATCCTCCTCTTCCTCTTCCTAATACTCTATCAGACATGTCATTCCCCCAATAAATACTTCCTTTAAAAATTTGGGCAGAAAAAATTGGGCAGAAAAATGAAAGTCACAAGTATAGGATGGGGGACGTGTGGCTGGATAGCAGTACGTGTGAAAAGGATCTAGGAGTCTTGGTAGATCACAAACTGAACATGAGTCAGCAGTGAGACGCGGCAGCCAAGAAAGCCAACGCGATTCTTGGTTGCATCAATATAAATATGGTGTCTAGATCGAGAGAGGTAATGGTACCGCTCTATTCTGCATTGGTTAGGCCTCATTTGGAATACTGTGTCCAGTTCTGGGCACCTCAATTCAAGAAGGATGTCGACAAGTTGGAACATGTCCAGAGGAGGGCGGCCAAAATGGTGAAGGATCTGGAGACCATGCCCTATAAAGAACGCCTTAGGGAGCTGGGTATGTTTAGTCTGCAGAAAAGAAGGTTAAGAGGGGACATGATAGCCATGTTTAAATATTTGAAGGGATGTCATGTCGACGAGGAAGCAGGCTTGTTTTCTGCTGTTCCAGAGAGCAGGACAAGGAGCAATGGATTCAAGCTGCAGGAAAGGAGATTCCACTTGAACCTCAGGACGAACTTCCTGACGGTCAGAGCTGTCCGGCAGTGGAGTATGCTGCCTTGGAGTGTGATGGAGTCTCCTTCTTTGGAGGTTTTTAAGCAGAGGCTGGATGGCCATCTGTTGGGAATGCTTTGATGGGTGTTCCTGCATAGCAGGGGGTTGGACTCGATGGCCCCTGGGGTCTCTTCCAACTCTATGATTCTATGATTTTACTTTGTGAAATACTTTACAAGTGTTGTTGATCAACTGTCCAGGAAGGACCTCAGCCCACAGTCTATCTTAACATGTTGCTTTTTGTGATCCAGGGTCATGGCATAGTGCCTGAGGGTCGTAGCGTAAGAAGCACAAAATGGGGCATGAGAGCACAGCTGCCACCACTATCTTGTCTATCATGGGAGGGACTAGGGGAGGGACAGATGTCAGCAGGAGGCTCCCAATGGCAGACGTTCAGCCTGAAGCATGAATACCACCAAGAGAGCCATGATTCTATAAATGTGCTGTGTTGTTTATACTGATTGTTCTTTTTAATGGTTTGCATTCAACTGCTTTTAATTTTATGGATAATTTAATCATATTTTTAATTTTTGTAGGATTCAATTTTTTTTAGCCATATCTCTTTTAACTTGGAGGCCCAGAGTGGGAAAAAGGCAGAACAATATCAGAACTGCTGAACAAAGGGTCTCGTATTCTTTCAGAACTGCAGAAAAAGGTTCAAGATCTGCTTTTGGGGTAGATCTTTCATTTTAATTTTACAACAGCTCTTTTAATATCTTAGCCACATTTTGTGCTTCCTGACTTTTTGGAATAAATATTACAAATCAAACATCGGAGTAGGAGCACCAAGGACTGGAATGAATTTTCTTGTAGGGACAAACTGCCATGCAATTCACCATGGGGAGCCTCACTTTTCCATCACTTGCAACTTGCTAAGGAGGTAGATATTATAAGAAAAATACCTTTGGGGCTTCTGAGGTTAGCTTCTTGCGCTGAACAGCACTGGTTTCTGCTGATGTTGCTGCTGGTTTCTCTCTACTCTCACGTTCCAGAAGAAAGGAAACTTTTGCTGGTTCTGTTTCACTCACATTCAAACTCACCGAGGTTTGTTCCAATTCTGCCAATAAAGCATCTGGGGAAAAAAAAGTTGCAATTTTTATTTCTCTTTTCTTCCTTCTCTGCTGTTTTGTTTCTTCTATGGCCTTGATATCTCCTATCTTTGACAGTGCTTTGATAACAAGAAGCTTTCATTGTGTTTTTTTAAAAAAATAAAAAGAAATCCCTTTCATTTTAAAATAAAGGACAGCTTGAGACAGAAGTCGCATAAATCAGTATATATTGCCTCTTCTTAATACCTTCCTTGCCCTGCTGTATACAGAGCTTGTCAAAGTTACTTTTTAGTTGGCAACTCACAATCCTAAGGCAGTGTAGCCCAGTCACGTAGGGACATGGGGATGAGGAGGGGATTTGCTCCAGGCAGCAATGTTTTTGGGGCGTCCTAGCCTGTAGCCACCCTCCACATGCTCCAAGCTCCGCCACTAGTGTAGCCACTGGCCATGCTGACTGAGAGATTCTAGGGGATGCAGTCCAAAAAGTAACCTTTCCAAGCGCTGAAAATGCACACAATTGTTTCACATCTGCTCGTGGGCCATAAAAGCCATGTTTTTCCACTCTGCCCAGCATTATTCACTAGCACATCTTCTGTCCAAATGGTATCTCATATTCCTTGCCAATCCTCTGAAGAATGAAATTAATACCAGTCTTAGACAACACAATTGTGTCATGAGTGGGAGGAAGCCTTTAAAAGCCACATCAGTTTTTTTCTTCTTCAATTTGGCCTTTGGTATCTGCCACTTCTAATTTTGTTGGACTGTATAAATGCCCCTCCTTTGCCTTTGAAAAACGCAATTATATTATTATATAGCTTCTCCACTCACACAATAAAATCACCAGAATCAAATTTGAAGGTGTGAGAGAGAAGCTGTTACTTTGCAGCTCACATTCTTTCCTTATACATGTTCTTCCCTTGTGGAAAGAAAAGCTGGTAGTTGTCATCTTCTTTATCATGTACTCCAATGTACATGTTAAAAGGAATCAGGGTGAAAGTGAAAGTCATTATCTACTCACATGTATCCTGCAAGATATTGTTTTGCTCAGACCATACTTTCTTTTGTTACGTGTCAGATAAACCTGTCAGTTTCATTTTCCCCCACATGCATATTTTGCAAAATCCAATAAATAATGACCAAAACCAGACTGTGATTTCTGCTTCTAAAGAGGCCAACACTTGCAAGAGCTGCCCTTTGGATTTCTCATACTCGTGGAAATGACCACGTCTGTGTGTCCATAACAGCAATAAGAAGTGGATATGTGTCAGATGACTACGCATAGCACTCCTCAGTTTGCTTCCTTATATCTCTCCTAGATTGTAAGACCATTTGAATGAGGGCCAGTCATAACTGTTCTTTGTAAAGTGCTGTGTATAGAGAATTTATGTACATAGACGGTCCTTACAAATAAGGAATATGTAAAATAGTGAGTAATTAAGCATTTACTCCTTTCTGTGTCAGTTCCGCTTCCAAGAAGCAATTGATGTGCCTACAGAGTGTGAATTTCTGTTTGGTTAACCCAGCCCCCTTCAAAAACTAGCCATTTCCTGAACTTGACAGTAACTTTTTTCTGATATTGTATCTTCCACTTCTTGATGCAATTGATTTTCAAATTTTCCACCCAAGAGGGTAATCTATGCACATCTGGTTAAGAGGAGATCTTCCCTGGGCTACTGATTTTTGTTTAGTATCCCAAAAGCACCTACTATATCATTGTAGCCAGATATCAAAAGAAATTATTATGCATTATTATTTATTCTCACAATGATTTTGTTTCCATTTGTCAAGTTTTCTATATCCATGCTGCTCTGGTATAGTCCCTTAATCCACCCTGTTTCAGCAGTTCTGTGCTCTAATGATTTATCTGTTCTGACTTGTTAATTCTCTTGGATTCCTTGATGGCTTTTTAATACCATGCATGGTATTTATATGGCCCATTTTTCTGGGTTGGGGAGTGGAGGGCAATAGTTTGTAAAGGTTTTGCTCCTTCCTGGAGGGCATGTTTCACAATGGGGAGTGGTATTGTTTCTCTCTGTAGAAATTACTATAGGATTCTTCAGAGACCCCAGAACTCTTTTTAAGATGTGGTGAGGCTCAGGACTGGTTGGCAAGTCATTACTATACAAATTTTCAATAACTGCATGTCTGTTTTTACAAAATAGTGAAAACTAAGACTACAGTTCAATAATCACTGCCACTGCCGCTACCACCACCACCATGTAGTAGTTGACAACGAAGAATACAGTGACAAAATACTCAGTAAAATATTGCAACATTCACCAAAACATAAAACTGATACACAGTATTCAAAAACTGGGGTGGGGGGAGAAATATACAAAGCCATAAGGTTTCCTAACACTTCCCTATGTATGTGTCCTCCCAATATGTTTTCTAATATCCACTTATTAATGAGGCAGAAACTCTCCTGCGCTGACTGGTGGGAGCAGGTCTCTGTGCACACATGGCTGGTTTCAGAGATATAGGGTGGCCAGTAGTCAACATCTTCTCTCTTTCTGCATGAGCATGCGTCTCTGAAATCTATTGTTGTCACTCTGCCCTGAACAAACAGAATCTAAGGAACCTTGCTGGACAGGAAGTGGATTGATGCCAATTTCCCTCCCAGTTTATGATATCAGTGGTCACAAGCATGGACAGCACGTGATTCACATTCCAACAGCTCCCTTCAGTTAGCTTGGGCATTGGGCCTATACTGCTGGCACCGTCTTGGAAGCTTTAGATGAGCACACATGTCCTACAAGAACTTGCCAAAAGTAACCTTAGATTACAACACCTAAAATCTCCCCAGCCAGCATAGTGTTTAATTTTTCCAAGCTTTGGTTAATTCTATCTCTTCTGCCCACTTTGTTTTTTTGAGACAGTGCATATTTAATACCAAGCCATGGCCCGCTTGTTACCTTATCTTACCTACTATGAGATATGAGATACACAATTTTCATAAATTGAACTTATTAATGACCAGAAAACACAATTGAGATCACACTGTCAGGAGAATGTGTTCGGGGTTGTGCTGGCCAGAGTTCTATTCAGGGTCATGAAAGTTCAGATAGGATTATGTAGAAAGCCCAACACTGATGGATTTGTGGTAATTCCTTCACCACTTCAGACTCTTGGCATTTTTGAATACAATGAAAGACGAACTGCTCAGATTGGTCAAACACCTCTTAGGGTAACAAGTTGTCAATTCTGTAACAGAGTTTGGAAAAGTTGCTTGCTTGGACCACAGCTCCCAGGGTCCCTAATGATCATGTTGGCTGGAGATTCTGAGAGATGTAGCCCATACATCTCTCAGAATTGTTTCCATACTCTATGACTTATCTAGGGGGAAAACAGCTTCAAGTGAGACATGAAAGAGCACATTCTCAATGGCTACTTCCAGATTACGAATGCCTTGCCCTGTAAAGTGTGGTTCCCCTTGCCATTTCTTTCACCAGTTTTTGGAGTCTGTTTCATTCCAGCACACTTTTGTTGTGAATGGCAGATTGTTTTTGTGTTTCAGTTTTAAATGTGGTTCCTGCCTCCTTTACTGGGTCCCATATTGAGGGAAAAGCAGGATATAAATAAAATCAATCAATTATTTGATATTGTTGTTTTTGTAAAATATATTAAAAATTTTGTAACTGGCTCCAAGTTGTACTTTTGCACCAGAATGGTGGAGAACGAATGATCAATTAATTAATATATTCATTAATTATAGAATTATGGTGTTAATGAAGAGATGGGTGTTGGAGACGTTAGTTGGATCCATATTCGGACTCAGAGGGGTGGGACTGGGAAATCTCCATTTCCCTCTCTCTCTCTCCCTCACTTCACTTGTGCTCCAGTATATCAATCTATTCCTATGTAGGATTGCTGGCAGTGGTAGCAGTAGGGTAGCAACTAGACTCCAGAAGCATGAAGGAGGACATTCAGCAGAATCATCCTGCCATGCTTGTGATGCCGTAGATGTAGGAACAGTGCATTGGGTATAATTTCCTTTTCAATAAAGCCCCTGATCTCTGTGGTCTCTCATTACCCGTTGAGGGTAACAGATGATACGCAAGAGAAAGTGGAGGCTAGGATTACAGAACTGAATGTAGGAATTCAGTATGTTTACCCACCTTCATCGAGAATATTCTAGAATTCTGAACCTCTAATAAATTAACGGGTTGTTTTTTTTTTCCTGCTTTACACTTGAAATTTGTTCATATCCTATTTCTGAGTCATTTTTGCAACAGCTGTTTTCTCTAAATAGCCCTACTCCATCTCTGATATTGCTTTCAATAATATTTGTAAAGTATTGTCTTTTGAAAACTGAGGAGGACAAAGTTCTTTAATTTTCCCTTCTAAGGTAAGGGTTCTTGTTCCTCCAGTTATTAGACTTTTTATGTTCTAAAGCAGCTTCACCCTTCCTGAACAGCAGTGACCTAAATAAGGTTGCTGCATTTCCTCCAACAAATTTTTTTCACTTTTATAAACTGCCTGGAAGGCAGAAGTTTGGCTTTTTAGTGGATTATTTTTTGCTATTGAAAAAACTACCTGATTAGTGTTTCCCTGGCATGCAGCTACAGAGGGCTCAAAACTTCTTCCAGAGGACTTTACTGCAATGGATGTTTGATCTCTTCACCTTGATAATTCTCGGTGTTCCTTCCCATGAGATAGAATTTAAGCAACGTGCAATATCCTTGAGTATTCTATACTGAGATTAAAAATCTCATTTCTTCAGCCTTTACTCTTTCACTGTTGAGAAAAAGAGCTACTTACCTAAATCATCCATTGTGTGTTTGCACAGGGTTGTCTCTCTAACTGGCTTAAAGATCCTCAAAAATGATAGGTCTGCTGCCCGGCAGTGGAATCCAAGGTAGAAACGAACAAGATGGAGAATGTGTGGAACAGTGGCTTGCATAGACTTCTTCAGTTCCTCTCTCTACCAGGACTTCCCCTCTTTCAAAGCTGAGCACTTTTCTCCCCCTCCCCATGACTCACATTTTGAAGAGCTAAAATATGCCTTTAAATTGTTGAACAGGAAGTAGTAGCAGTCTGATAGTTTCTGATATGTGCAAATCTGGTGTGACAGTTGGGTGACCTTTCTTGTTGATACGGTACCTATCCTGTTTTATCAAGTAATTCCACTTTACAAGCAGAAGTTAAATCATCTCTTGAATCTTTTCGTACAGGAATGATGGCCCACTTGGGAAAAGGAATCCCTGAGGTTACTACCTGATAGATGCTGAAAACTAAAGATGCCATCATACATTGACATTCACAAAGCTTAGAACAATTACGTTTTTGACTAGAGTTCTGTAATCCAAAATGTACTTTTCTCTCAAAGTTTGTAACTCCTGTATTTATGATAAGAATACACCTTTGCTTGCAAATCCCAGGGGGAAGAAGGTACAGAGGGCAGAAGTGGCACTAGCACTCTATACCCTTCTTCCTGCTTTTTCCAGTCAATTCAGTTGGTACCTAGTGGTCACAGTGCTTACTTATAAATGGCTTGGTCTAGCAGCTATTTTACTCTTGATCTCCTCCCACCACGTAAGAAACATTACCATTGGGAAAGGCCCTGAGCAAACAAACGGGATAAGACAACCAGTTCAGGACCTGTACTTGAGCAGTACTTTTCTTTAATTTTGCACTGCATAAAGATACCCACCCTAAGCTGAATGCACTGTGGTAACTGAAAGACAGGGTCTTCCTGACACCCCTCTTCTCAGCTATTGTTCCATCTCTCCTACATTATCAAAGCATAGAGAACACTGTGGCGATTCAGTGTCACTATGCCCATACATTTGGCCCTGCCCATTTCTTGTAGCAGGAGAAATCTGACCTAGCCATCTCAACATCTCGGAATCTGCCTAATCAACAAATCCATCTCAAAAGGAGATGGCCCCCTCTTCAACACACTCAAACATTGCAATGCATGTGTACAGTCATATAAGTGCAGTCTTGTGAAGTAATTGTTGTTTTAGGGGAGATAGTAAAATAAAACTCCAGGCCTACACACCTGAGAGGGAAGCACAAAGATCCAGAAAATATGTAAAAGTTTACTATTAAGATAGCAAAGAACAAAATGAGATCCAATGTGAAAACACTGCTAGCCTGGACACACAATTACTTGTGCCCAAGTTTTATTCTTACAAGCTACAGAAGTAGAGGTTAGCAACGGAAGGCCCTGCATCAGATCCAGCACTTATGGGAAGTACCTTTACAGGAAGTACTTCTGAATCACCTGTTGCAGATTGATAACAAGAAATGACTCTGCCTCAGACAAAGAGACTAAGGCCATTTCCGCATAACGTCATTGAGCTGCTTCTGCCATGGCATGGCAGTGGTTGGCAGGTCGTGCTTCTGCACAATGTCGTTGCTGTCCCGCTGCCGTCCTGTCATGAAGCGTCCCACCCGTGCGGTATTTGAAAAACTGAGAAAATCTGTTTTACACCTCCCATCGTGTGGCACTCTTGTACTTACCATTGTGCAGAAGCCACAGCCATGCAGTTGCAACGCTTCCTGCTGCAGCGCAGCAATGGCAAATGCCTGGCTGCACTGCAGAAGGAAGGGGTGGGGCTATCCTGCTCCCTTCTGCAGGGAGCAAGCAGGTATGGAGGGGAGCGTTGCTGATGCGCTCCCTTCTGGACCTGGATTTGCAGCGCAATGACATGGAAGAGCATTGTCATGCGGAGAGGGAGTAACTCATACTTTCCAAGATTTGACAGATGAAAACTGGGACACCTGTGGCCAAGAAACTTCAGAGGGTGGTCTAGATGGCTGATGTTAATAATGAGGAAGAACAGATAGACTAGGAGAGGCTGCAGCAGTTTGCCTTTGCCTGTGCCTAAAGGGAGGGGTAAGACTCTAAACCCTCCTCTCCTCTCACTCTCCTGCCCCTGAGTTAAATGAACTCAGCAGCAACTGATGACAAAGGGGGGAAGTAGGAGGAGATGACAGAAGATTACTCAGGACTGTCCCTGCCCAATTAGGGCAGTTGGAGGGTATGCTAACTAGAGCAGTGCTTCTCAACCTTTGGTCCTCCAGGTGTTTCAGATTTCAGCTCCCAGCTAGCTTGGCCAGTGGTCAAGGATTCTGGAAGCTGAAATCCAAAACATTTGGAGGACCAAAGGTTAAGAATCATTGAACTAGAAAGATTATCAGATTTCATATACATGTAAGTAGAAAGCTGCTCAGAAAGTCCCAAAGATCACATGATGACTGAAGCCCTGTTAGAACATTACATCAGAATAACTGCATCAGCACAGACATGGTGGTGCGGAAATGACTATGAGCACAGTGGTCATAAAGGAGGTCAGGCACTGGAAAAGCAGACTGCTCATCACCAGCACATTTGATGTGTCTTCCTTTGCTACCACTATGCAAGCCTAGAAATAACACAACCACAAGCATAATGCCCCAACAGGATCCTGACTTTTATTTTGAAAGAGGAAATTTTGCAAAACCAAAGGTAGCAGTTAGAAGGAAGTTGAAAGAGTGTCTTCAGGATGCTTAGAGGTTATTTAGAACCACAACAACAGAAGCTCAGATTCAGAAGGGTACAAAGAATTCTAGGACTTTGCCATAACAGTTCATGAACAAAGTCAAGGAAATATCGAAAGGCATAAAAACTTCACTTAAAAAGTTTATAGTTTGCTTGTATGGAAACAAGAAAAGACATAAACTCTCAGGAAAAAACAAACATATGTTGATTTTTTAAAAATGCCCATATGTGTGGAAGGTCTGAGAGGAGGGAAAATCTAAACTTCATGTTGATAGAAAAATATATAAAGGCAATAAAAAGCCTTGTGTCAAAAGCAGATAATCACTTTTTCATGGTGCATACTAATCTTCTTCGTCTTAATTTTGCTCTAACCAAACCTCCTAGAACACACTGCGGAAGGAAGGAGCATATTGCTTGTGCTCCCATCCACAGGCAGCTGACCAGGTGTGAAGGGCAGCATTGGGGACAGGATCCTATCCCAGCAAAGGCACTGCCAGGATGCCATCAGGACAACAAGAAAAAGTGAGGTGCAGAAATGGCCAAAGTCTCTTTACATCATCCCAGCCACTCTTTTCTGCTTTGTCCTCTGCCTAGCTGGAAGATTTTTAGCAGCATTGACACTGCAAGGATGGTGGAGGAGGATTGGAGAAACCCAGACTTTCAGTATCAGGTTGTAGCAGTCTGTCTGGAATAAACAGTGCAGTAAAGTTTAAGCTGAGAAAGAATGGGATTCCAATGTAGTTGATTCTTTTGTTGGTACTGTTGTGTGCCTTCAAGTTGTTTTCAACTTATCGGACCCAAAGGTGAACCTATCGTGGGGTTTTCTGGGGGTGATAGTGTGTGATGCACCCACAGTTATCCGGTGGGGGTTTCCATGGCCAAGCAGGGAATCGAACCCTGGTCTTCAGTGTTGTACTCCAATGCTCAGACCACTAACCATGCTGGATCCTACCATAGTGTTATATGCCTGCCTACAACAGGCATGAAAAACAGCTGCTGCCTCCAGAATCCCTTATAGGGGCATGTACAAACAGCAAAACATAGAAACAGGGAAATGAGATAAGACTGCCTCATCAGCTGCCCTCAGCATATTAAAAAAGCATATATTGGCACCAAAATGGAAATCATAAGAAAAGTAGAGT
The DNA here is from genome assembly GCA_948474755.1 of Ctenosaura bakeri. Lineage (NCBI taxonomy): Eukaryota > Metazoa > Chordata > Lepidosauria > Squamata > Iguanidae > Ctenosaura > Ctenosaura bakeri. Next base: position 417,335 of record CAOLHI010001151.1, on the reverse strand, counting down.
CTTATGAAAGAAAAAAAATCAGCTCTGGATGCATTTTGAAAAAAGCTTTCAAGTGATCTTTAGAAGGTTCAAAAGAAAAAATTTTAACATGCAAAAGGCTTACTTGACCTGACTGTTTAATTTCACATGTGCGTATTGTTAGTTTTAGATTAAGTCTGCTGAAATGTGTTGACCTCCTCCTCCTCTTGTGGTGTAGGAACTTATCTCTGTTCTTTCCATGTTATTTCTGCCTCTGATACCAAATTTTCTGTTAAAGAAGTAATGCCCAAGAACACATCTACTTTGTCAAATGAGATATCGCTGTACTCAGATTGTCAGCTAACAAAGATGTGAAAGTAATGCTAAAGACAGAAAGGGAGACCATAGATATGATTGCATCAGTTTTCAGGGAAGGCATCTATGGGGCTTAGAAGTGACAGAATATGTTTCACATTTACAGTACTTTAAAAAAAATAGCAGACCAGATCCAGACATCATATACCTCAAAAGCTTCAAAACTATGTTTATTGAAAATTAAGTTGCATTAAATCCAAGACATTCACTCCCAAGAGTCTGAATAGGTTGAATCCTAAAGAATTCCAATGTTGAATTGCTAATCTCATAACAAAAGCATTCTTATTTGGGGTCTGCAACATTGTCAAAGAGGCCAGGGATGGAAATTTGGAAATTAAGGGGGAGCCTCATCACAACCCTATGTGAATTAACAGAAGGTGATGTTAAAGTTAGTATTGTAAAACACATAGATTTTATGGTACAGAAGAAAAAGCTTTGGTAGAAATTAATCAGCAACCAGAAAGTTAGCAACCATGTGAAAAACAAACAAGTAAACAAAAATTTGCCAGTCTTCCACATCAGAAAATTGGGAAGCACTGATTTAGTGGATACTATATATTAAGACTTTAAAAGGGCTTTTAATTTCTTCCTAAAAATACCTGAGTAAATTTAGTAATCAAGGGATAAGAGAACAGTTCTTCCTGTGAATTAGTAACTGGTTAAAAGAATTGGAAACAGGTGGTATAAATAAGGGTGTGCAAAATGTGCCTCACAGGCTGTGTGAGGCCAGGGTCATTTTTGTGACTCCCAGGGCCCCCAGGGGTTTCTCTCATATACCCACCTCTCTCTCTCCCTCATACGTACATATCAAACTTTTTCTTACAAAATTTTCTTTGTTGCTCCAGAATGCCCAAATGCATTTTAGGAGGTGTGAAGGGCATTTCCACCACATTTGGAGGTCCTCTGGCCTCCAGGGGACAAAAGCCATTTTTGCAAATTTTTAAAATAAAATTGCTTTAAAATGTCCACTAGCGGGTGGGTGAATGGTCCTTTTCCACCACATTTTGCAGTCCCCAGGATCCAATTTAGGCCCAGGAGAGGCCTTTTATGGAACTCAAAACATGAAGAAAATGCCCCCATAGCCTTACAGGTTTGGGGGCATACACACACACACACACACAGAAGGAAAGAAAGAGAGAGTGTAAGCAGATATGTCCCTCCAGTGTCTCCTAGGAGGCTAATGTGGCCCCCTACTCTTCTGCCCTTCCCTGGTATAAACTGTAAATGAACAGCTCTCCAAGGGTCTGAAGTAAGCACAGGGGTGGCCCAAGGATTCACATAGAGACTGGTGCTCTTCAGTTTGCTCATAAGTGAGCTAGCCTTGGAGGAAGCCTAGAGACAGTTAAGCTGGTGGCTAGCAGTCACAAAAGGTGAAAACACAGATTGTAAAGAACTTGAAAAGGATATCTCCAAAGGCAAGTGAAGCGTCAAGTGACGCAGATTCAGCAGTTGCCCTGGCTGTTGTCATTCCATCAGGAAGAAGTAGAGAAGAGAAGCAGGGTTTTCTCCATTTGCTTGTGTCTGAGACTAAAGGCCCTTTCACACTATAAAAATATAGTGCTGCTTGCCCTTTAACAGCTGTGACTGCATCCTGTGGAATTATGGGGTTCATAGTTTGGGGAAGCACCCAGAGATGCTTTTTGGCTAGGAATTCTAAATGCCCCTGCCTAAACAACAACTCCAAGATTCCATAGGATGGAACCACGGCAGTCAAAGTGGAATCAGTGCTGTGTGGAATGGAAGAGCCCTAATTCTGGTCAGGTCCTCTCCCTGACCTATTTCTTTCTCAGCTGGTTGTTAGAAGAACTTTGTAAATTGAAGAATTAGCGCTTAGATTTTCTCCCTTCCTTTTCTCCTTCTTAGCCTGCCTTTCCTTTTGCCTTTTAGATTGTAAGCTTGAGGGCAAGTCTTTTGATTGATCTGTAAGCTGCTCTGGAAACCTTTTCAAGCTGAAGAGCAGAGTTCAGCTGAAGTGCAGCTGGAAATGCTTTCAGTAAATACATAAATACCTATTGGCAGGAATTTGACTGCACATTTATAGTGATGTGGTGTGAAATGACCATGGTTTACAAGGAAAGGGAAGGCATTGTGGGGCTTTACAGGACAGGTAAATGAAAGTACCAACTCAACTGAGACATGCACAGTTCAAATGTTGATTATGACCTATAAAGCCCAATGTGGGTAATGTACAGACTATCTAAAAGCCCATCTCTACCCATGTGAGTGTGTCTGAGTCTTAAACTCTTTGGTGGAAGGCATTCTCTTCATCCCACCACCCTCATTGACCCATCTGGTGAGGACAGAGGAGAGAGTCTTCCTGATGGCTTTTCCTTGCTATGAACTCACTCCAAAGGGAGATGTGTTTGGCTCTCTTTCTTTTCATTCAAACAATCCTTCAACCTTTAACTGGCTAGGGTAAAAGGATGTGTAATGGGTGTCCTGCTTCTTAACATGTTATTTGATTTTAAGGTACTTGTCACTCTTTTAAAAATAATATTTGGATTGGATTGATTATTTATTTAATGCTTTTAAAACTTTTATACCATATTATTGTTTTAGCTCTTTTCTTTTAAATTTGGGCCCCACACCAAGAGAAAAGTAGGGATAATTTTAATAAATAAGAAAGTGGGTGGCCATGTGTCTTGGTTTTGGACTTCTTGGAAAGAACCAGCTAATAGAAGTCATCTTTTAGTCAAGTAGCCATGTTATTGGTTACAACCAAATGTAACAGAGCCCTTGTTTTCAATTTGTTGCTACTTGCTATCAAGTTGGCTTCAACGTTGCCCTGTTGTCAACAACCTTGCAAATTCAGTACAACAGAGCCCAAACAGAGCTCTATGACACCTTAAAACCCTACAGATTTATGATGGCATAAACTTTTGTGGACTGATCAGGATTTTGGAAAAGAGGGACCTCAGAGGGCTCTTGTGTACTTAGGTAGAGGGTTTGGTCTTATTCTGTTCACTGCAGATGTTTTGGCTTTTAATGAATAAAATAACCTGCATTATTTTAACTGGCCACTGGGTGTCAGAGTTACTTTGCAAATAAGGAACAGCTCACATAAAACACTACCGTATAAATCCTGCTTGAATTGAGGAAAGTATATGTATGCTAATTTTAGGTATAAACCTACAAATGCCTTTTCAAATTGTTTGGTACTATGAATAATGTCATTTGTAAACATGTTAAGCTAGCATGACATAGTGGTTTGAGCTTAGTTGGTCTATAACTCTGGAGACAAGGATCTGAATACTATTAAGACATGGAAATTCACGTCACATTCTCTCAGCCTCAGAGGAAGGCAATGACAACTCCCCTCTGAACAAGTTTTGCTAAGAAAACCCCATAATAGGTTTGCCTTAGGGTTGCCATAAGTCAGAAATGACCTGAAGGCACACAACAACAACAACACTACTCAAGTATAACCATTCAGTAATACTGTGTATTTTAAAAAGGCAATAGAATCTTATAGCACATTGGAGTTGTGGTTGCCAGAACAAACCAAAAATGTATAATATCTTTATATGATTACATCTGTCATCATTACCACTGCCACAAGCAGAAACAACATCTTATTTTTGTTAGCGCATAAGTTTCAATAAATACTTCATCATAATTGGTGTGCTAGCTTTGATATCTTATATAAATTATACTGCTCAAAGTGTATGTCCAAATGTTATGACTTTCAGACATGGACAACCTGGCTTCATATACCAGCTGTTTATATGCTCCCCCTTTTTGCAAAATTCTACTTGGTTGAGTTGCCTAATGCTGCTCTTGCTCCCTAATATCTAATAAGAAATTATCTTAAACTTGCATGTAGACTATCATATAAGAACTGGCTGAAGGTATTTTTAAAGTTTCTTTGTGGAACAGTAAAAGACTTCTTCCACAGTATGTATATCCCAAGTATGAGACTTTGTTTTCCATCTCTCTAACAATCTCTAGGTCAGAATTTGGTTCTTGCAATATGTTGGAAAAAGCCTGTAAGAAACACAATAAATCCACCATCAAATAAACACCAGATTCTGAATTAAGGCTTACTTTCCAACATACATTGCCACATGTTTTGATCAAAGAGATAAATAACAAATACCAGGAAATAAGAAAGCCCCTCTTTGGGGTTTGGGTTTGATTATAATGATTTTCCATTTGTGGACAACAAATTAAAAACATGTCATTTAAATGACACCAGGTATAGTTAGAGGCTCCCTTTTGTTCATGATTTGCAACAACTGTGCCCTTTATCTCACAAAGTTGTCGTAAGAACACTCGGGGGAAAAGAAAGCTACATATACAACCTTGCACTCATTGGAAGAAAGATTGAAATGTAAGTGTAGCAAACAAACAAGTAAAATACTCTCACAAAAGTTTTTGTCTGGAAGGCTATATAATTCCTCTAGTGGCAGAAGTGTGTGCGTGCGTATGTGTGTGTACAACCTATGGCAAGGAGTACTCACAGGTGGTTTATCAATGCCTTCCCTCTGAAATTTAGCCTGCAGCACCTGGTATTCCTTGGTGGTTTCCCACTGAACTACAGGTATGCCTCAGTTAACAAAGTGGATATGCTCCTGACTATTACTTACTTAACAGAAACTGTGGTACCAAAGGTAGAAATAACATGGAAAGAAGAAAGTGAGGTTCCTACACCACAAAAAAGAAGAACAATTTGACACATTTTAGCAAACTTCGTATTCAAAACTAATATATACATGTGAACTGAAAGAAAGCTAAAAGATTTTGAACCTTTTAGAGAACACGTGAAAGCTTCTTCTTTAAAATGCATCCACAGATTATGATTTTCTTTCTTTTACTAGTCTTCACTTTTTTAATGATTTGAGTTCTCAGAATCATAGAATCACAGAGCTGGAAGTGACCCCAAGGGCCATCCAGTCCAACCCCCTGCTATGCAGGAACACACAACAAAGTACTCCCAACAGATGGCCATCCAGCCCCAGTTTAAAAACCTCCAAAGTAAGAGACCACCACATTCCAAAGCAGCATATTCCACTGCTGAACAGCTCTGACCATCAGGACCATCAGACATACTGCTGCTACCTGAGAGACCACTTTGCTGTGCCCATTCAGAGTAAACCCATCATCATACACTCAGCCAACAGCTGGACCAAGCAACAAAAAATATGGAAGGAAGGGCCTTTTAAACAGCAGACCCATTTGAAACCCTGTGTGAGACCTTTCACACACAGCTCAAAGATATGTCACTTTTTGGGCCCTCCATGGCAGCTTGGGGATTCTGGGTGGCCTTAAGTGATGCTTCAAGCACTGTCCAGAAACTCAATGGTGAGCTGAAAGACAAGCCAAAGAACTGAAACAATTGTGGGCACAGAAGAGTACCCTGTTGGCAGACAAATTGGCTTTTTCATCTGCTATGCAGGAAGCCCGCACCAAATTTGGAGAAGCCTCAGTGCAGATCCAGTCACTCCAGCACAGTCTGGCCACCTTACAGGAAGAACATATTAAGGCACAACATGCTGCCCAGTATCTGGCCAATCAAGCAAAGATACAACATGCTAGCACTAGCCATGAGGCTTGCAGCAGAAAGACTGCTGAGCCAACAAAGAAACTGGAGACAAAGGAGGCAATCATCTTCACTGTCTGCCCAGAAGTACTTCCCCTGCTCTCTGCATAAACTCTAAATGAGTCTCTACTCAAGGAGGCTGTCCTTCAAACTCCATACAACCCTGATTGGGAAGAGCCCACTTTGCTGTGCCCCAGTCAGAGTAAACCCATCATCATACACTCAGCCAACAGCTGGACCAAGCAACAAAAAATTGAAGAAAGGGTTCACTAGACTGCCACAGAGGGTAAGGCCACTGCAGACCAGCTCAGTCCATTAAATAAAGAGACAGAAATTGCATAACTGAATGTCAGTAGTCTCTGCATATCCCATCACAAGTGAGCAGAACCTGACTCAGCTTGCCCGGGTATGCATTTCTGCCATGGGCTTGCCAACCCTAGAGTTGGCACTAGCTGCCCAAGACTTTTCCACTCTAGACATGTACACTTGCACAAGGGAGTTCATCTGACTTCTGTGGCCAGGACAAACCACAGGCATTCTTTATATTATGGAGTGCCAGGCTCCAGGTTAGAATTCCAAAGCTTTCATAGCCTAGAAAAAGCTGCTGGCTATCCTGACTCAAAAGGTAAATGTCAACCAAAAACTAGGAACATATGACTTCAACGATGATGAGTTCAAGGCACTCCTTTATGGAGGCTTGAACTCTCAGACTAAGATGGCACTGGGCCCCATAGACACAGAGAAAATACCCCGGGGCATGCTCTCCAACAGGCTCAGACAGATGGCAGACCTCCTGAGGGAATCAGGAGCCCTGAGAAGCACCAGAGTCCCATGGAAGAAGATAGAGTCTGAGTCTTGGGAACCCCTTTGGCTGGTTGCTTACAACAACCATGCCCACACACGAGCACTGTAGGACAGAGGACATGGGAAAACAAACACCCTGTGGTAACTGGGGGAAAGATGAACATGCAGGCAATAGCATGGGCAACTGAAATTGGAGAAGCCAGTGTGGCAGCTCCCTTCCTGGTCCCAGTCATGGCTGAGGCGAAAGTCCTTCTGTGCTCATGCATTGGTGGGGTCTCAGAAATCAGAAACCCCTCCCCATAGGAAGATCACTGTCAGGAGGGTATGATCCCTATTGGACCATCTATAGCAAAGAGAAGTGGCACATCTGGCAGTTGCTAAAAAGCATGTGTGTAGACATGACCAATTCAATCAGTGGCCCACCACTTAGCTCATAGATGCCCTCATGAAAATGCATGGTGACCAGAGCAGGGAAACTTGGCCTATAGATGCTGTCTTGCCTGGGCAGACCCGGACCCTTGCAACCCAAGACCAGGTTGCTGGGGATAGGGTTGTCCTCAGTCCATTGCACTTCCTCAGGGAGTTGTGACATATCTGAAACCCAACATCTGGGAAAGGCCAACAGTAAAAGGACCTCACAGGCAAAATCCTTTGCTACGTTCCTGGTGGACACCAGTGCAGCCCAAAATGTCCTCCACCCTGACTTAGCTGCAAGTGAAAATCTGATCTCCAAGACTGCACCTCTTAAGGTAACAGCAGTAGCATTAACTAGAGAAAAATCCTATTATTTCCCATCTTAAGCTTTACTGCATTGTTTATCGAAGACATACTGCTGCTACCTGAGACCTAAATATGTGTTTTTCCAGACCTCTTTCACCATCCTCCCAATGTCAGTGCTGCTAAAAAAAACCCAGTTAGACAGAGAACAAGGAGGAAAGAGGTACGAAAAGGTGTAAAAAGACTTTGTAAATGGGAACTTCTTTGTAAGAGGCTTTATTAGCTGAGCTATGCCTCAGCTAATAAAGAGCCAGAGCCAGCGTGGAGTACGGTAATCATTTGAGCATTGGACTACAGACCTGAAGCCCAGGGTTCGATTTCCCCTTTGACCATGGAAACCTACTAGGCAATCTTTGGTATATCAAACATTCTCAGCACCAGAAAACTCCATGATAGGTTCACTTTAGGGTCACTCATAAGTTGGAAACAACTTGAAGGCACACAACAACAACACTTGTAGCAGCCAGAGCTGACTCTACCTAGCTTTCAAGATCAGATGAAACCTGGTGCCTTCAGGGTATTTAGGTTGTACTATCCATTTATTGGAAAATATGAGTGAGATGGTGGTGTTACAATCACATTTTGCTTGTGGGGCTATCAGAAATCCAACTGTCCCCTGTGGGAACAAAAAGCTGGACCAGATCAGATTGTTCTTTGGTCAGATCTGGCATGACTTTTCTAAAAGAATACTTGGAGCAGTTCTTTTGTTTGTTTTTTCCTCTGTTATTGGAATTGACCTCTGGATATTGCAGTGGTGCTAACATTTAAAACATACTTAGGTTGTTGACAACTGTGAAAATAAAAGAGCCAGACAGCAGCAAACTCAATAGCAAGGGTTCAGAATAAGAATTTCATTTACTTTATTTGTAAACAAGAGTTACAAAGTATAAGTGTTTTGGAAACTCAATCCTCCTTCCTTCTGTTAGTTCTATTCAAAGTGTTAGAATCTGAAGTAGCAATCACTTCTTAATTAGATATGATTTGCCAAGGGAAGTAAAAAAGAGGAACTGTAACTGAGCAGAACATTAAAAAGATGCATGTATAATCAGGCACCAAATGAGAAGGATGTCAAACAATTCTTTAAGAGACTAGAGGCCATTTCCGCACTAGACTGTTATAGCGCTATTAGTCCACTTGCAACATCCTATGGAATCCTGGGGTTTGCAGTTTGGTCCCTCCCGAAACTGCAAACCCCAGGATTCCATAGGATGTTGCAAGTGGAATAATAGCACTATAACAGTCTAGTGCGGAAACGGCCTAGAAGAGTGAACTGGTGAAATTTACTCCCTAGTAAATGTATTTAGGAATGTACCCTTAGGCTAGAGAAGAAGAAAATTCCACTAGAAACATAATTGAAGGGCTTTAGAAAGTGGTGTCACTGCTGTTCTGCAAGCAGAGAAGATGATGTCCCCTGTGGGAACAGAGATAAGTCCAACATTTTTTAGTATGCTGATGGAAAATTCCACTGGTGTAGATAATCCACTGGTGGAGTAGAGGAAAACAGGGTGTGTTGGCAGTGTGCATGGATACAACAAATCCAAAGCTCCTTTGTTTCCTAAACACACCCATAGAAACAGCAGAACACTTATGCCAGTTCTGATTCTGGTGTTAAGGGACTTCCACTATACTCAGTGGAAGGAGGAAAAGCTGCACCTCCTAGCCAGTCCACAGCAAAATGACTGGGCAATTGGTGTGGTGGTTATATCACAAGCAGATCTCCAAAGCAGATCTTTCTGCCATTATGTGAATGACTATTTCTCTACCCACCTAACAGATTAAATCCAGAGTTTTAGTCTGCTGGTGGAAATGTTACTGAACGATGTTCGACTCAGAATACTCTATTTAAAAAGGCAGGGGTGGAGGTAATTTTCAACAGTTCCTCCCTCCCTCTGCACTCTCTTGCATCATTTCCTGTACTATTTGGGAAGACTCTCAATCTCTTCCATGTGCATGGGGAGAGGCAAGGAAGAGTACAGAAGGAAAGCAGAATTCAGCAGAGAAGCTCAGTTAAGATCAACAGCCTCTTGCAGATAGAAGGAGCCTTTCCAGTCATATGGGTGGATTTCACTGGATTGGTCCAGTGAGTGAGCAGCTATGTATTGAATTGCATTGCACGTCTGATAGCCCAGATCTAAGAAAACAATTCTATTTACAAATATTTATATACCACTTATAACTGAAGATTTGAAAGCACTGTGTAACACTAATAAAACATACAATATAAAACAACATAACTAATGCTACTAACAGAAACGTTTAGTCTTGTCCAGTAGCAAATATATACCCAGTGCAATTTCTTTAGCACAGACATTGCTGAAGATCCTACCGTGGGATTGTGCAAATCTCTGCATGCAGGGTTTTGTACTGATTGTCTTATGTGACCTTTGTATTCAATGGCAATGTTGCACAACTGAAGATGCAACTAAAGGAGTACTATCACCAATTTTAGAAGGAGCAGATGAATCTGTATTGGCCGAGACTATGAATCAGTATGGCCAACTCCACTTCTGCAACCTTGAACACAGACTTCTTCTTCGTGGTCTCTGTGCCTTCATACACTAGGAGCTTTAGCGCCTGCGCGGTAGCGTTCGGAAACTTCTAGAGCTTGTTCGCTTGGCGGGAACCCCTCCCCCACGCCGGTACTGCGCATGCTCCTCCCGCCGAGCAACGGTCTCTCCTCAGTTCTTTCTCGTCCGCCGCCGCGTACGGAAGGTTCTTTAGTTTGTTCCTCTCACGTCGTGCTTGGCTTGCTGTTTTTTCACGGTTTTACGGATTTTCGGACTGTCTTTGACCTCTCTTTCGGACTCCCCCTTCGGTTTTCGTCTTTTTGGATTTCGGAGTTTGGCGTTTCTTCGTCTTATGTCCGCGCTCTTTAAGAAGTGCGTGTCCTGCGGCCGCAAGGTTGCCCTCAACGACGGCCATAAGGAGTGTCTCTTCTGTTTGGGCGAGTCCCACAACATCCGGACTTGCCCAATTTGCAGGGATTTTACTCCCCAAACTCTTCGCAACCGCTCCGCGAGACTCAAATCTTATTGTTGGGAACAGTCTCTGCGGGCGATAGACGAGACCTCCACTTCCAAGATGGCCGACAAGAAGACGACCACGCCATCGACGGTATCGGCGGCTGCCGTTCCGTCCACCTCGTCGGTATCGGGCTCGGTACCGGCGAAACGCCGATCTCGGCGTTACCGAGGATCCCGAAGCTGTCGGCGGCTGCCAAGTCAGCGAAAGGATCCTCGACGGCGAGGAAGGCTGAGGCTCCCCTTACGGAGACGCCTGCAAAAAAGCGCCCTGCTCCGGACGGAGGCAAGGGCAAGGAGAAGGAGAAGAAGAAGAAGAAGAAGGAAAAGAAGCGCTCCCCGGCTGGGGACGCTCAACCTCCTACTCCTCCTCCTACTCAGCAGCCTTCCAAAGGGCGAGGCGAGTCCGTCGACCTCTCGGAGGATGAGATCGAGGACGTTCCCCAACAGCGCCCGGACTCGCCTGTGGCAGACCCTCCAACCCTGGTGGAGGAGCGCCACCGCCCTCTTAGCCGTCGCAGGTCGGCCGACCTGCAGCAGAGAGAGCCCTCTGCTTCTCCGGAGCGGCGTTCGACCTCCTTCAGGTCCCGGTCCCGCTCTTCCGAGCGTCCGGTGGCCTCGCCGCCTCCGAGGGAGACAAGAGAGGAACAACCTCGCTCGTCTGCCTCCAGATACACCTCGGCGTCCTACGTGGCCAGGTACGCGAGGGAATCTGAATGGAGAGAGCGCCCGGCCTCCTATCGGTCGCATTCGCCATCGTACCGGGATCGGTACCATCGTGGCCCGAGTCGCTGGGAGACCTTCCGGAGGTCCCGGTCACCTCGTCGACAGCGCGAATCGCGCTCGCCTAGAGGGGACGAGGCTCGGTACCGTCGACGCCGAAGCCGATCTCCGTCGGACCGCCGCTCCTTCAGCCGCTCTCCCTCCCCTCGATATCATAGGGCGAGGGAGCCTTCACCACGGTATCGGGCGATATCGCCACCTCCTAGGGTCACGGCAACGGCGACGCGCCCTACGGAGTCGGTGGTGACTGAGCGGGCTACGACGACGTCAGCCTGCCAGACTACCCTGGTCACCACCAAGAGGGTGAAGTCAGTGGTCAGCCATCCCAAGCGGGACGCTGCTGCTACCACCGCCCCGGCTGCGGAGAAGCCTAGGAAGGCAACACCTGCGGCGACTACGAAGGAGCCGGAGAGCGAGCGGCGAGAGGACTCACCGAGCTCGGAGTCGTACGACTCGAGTGCGGAGTCTGAGGTGTCTGAGGCGGCCTCCCAGGAGTCTCCTCCGTTGGGATTCGGGGACCCGATCCCAGATTCTGCTCCAGAGGACGTCCACCAGTTCTCTGCGATGCTGCTCCGCATGGCCACTACCCTCGGCCTTAAGATCGCCGATGCGGAGCCGGAGGATGACGATCCAGCCTTCTCCGTTTTCGAGGAGAAGCGACCTTCCACGGCCCCGCTGCCTCTCCTGCCCCGGGTATCCAGACTGGTGAAGGCCGCCTGGGATAGACCGGCCTCGGCTCAGCCGATACCGCAGCGGTTAGAACACCTCTACAGGGTGCAGAAGGATAACGCCGGTTATCTATTTAATCACCCTGCACCGAACTCTGTGGTCGTCGAGTCCGCGCAGACGAAGGGCTCCGGCAGGCAACACACCACCCCGCCGGACAAAGAGGGCAGGAAGTTGGACGCCTACGCAAGGAGGTTCTATTCAGCTGCCTCCTTGCAGATCAGGCTGTCCAACACTCAGGCTTGCCTCGCGGCATACCTGAAGAAAGTGCTCGATCGCCTGCAACCAGCGATGGAAGCGGTACCGGAGGACATCCGCCAAGCCTCCTCCGTGATCTTCAATGAGGCTATCTCCATCGCTCGGCACCAGATGGCCTCCTCCCGGCACGCAGTGGAGATCGCCTCCCGGGTCATGGCGGGATCCGTCGGCCTCCGCCGCCATGCTTGGCTGCGACCGGCCGACATCCAGGAGGACACCAGAAGGAGGATTGAAGATCTCCCCTTCGACGGTGAAGGCCTATTCAATTCGTCCACAGACGAAGCTTTGGACAATCTCGTCAAGGCGAGACTGACCGCAAAAAAGATCGGGCTGCAGCCGGCCACGCAGGCCCGCAGGGCCTCCACCTTCCGCCCATCCTGGCGACGATCTTCCACCTCGTCGTTCCAGCGTTCGGCCCAGTCTGGACAGTCGAGACCGTCCTCCGGCTCATCGGCCAGACGCACGATTAGGCGGTGCCCGCCTTCGTCGAAAAAGTCCTCCTCCGAGACAAAGTCTCGGTTTTGACGTGCCTGGCAGGACCCACCAATACCCACTCTTCAGCCTACCATCAGCGCTCGGAGACCGACCGACTCTCGCTCGACACCTAGCGGAGTGGCAGTATGTCACTACGGACTCTTGGGTGCTTTCCATCGTCCGTCTTGGCTACGCCATCGAGTTTCTCGATATTCCTCCTCGCGGCGTTTACTACTCCACGCCGTCGAGTCCGGCCCTCCTGGAAGAGATCCAATCCCTCCTCCAGAAAGGGGCGATCGAGCAGCTCCCGCAAGAGGCCAAGACCACCGGCTTCTTCTCCAGGTACTTCACGGTACCGAAAGCCGACGGTACCCTCCGGCCGATCCTAGACCTCAGAGGGGTGAACTACTACATCCGCCCCAAAAGGTTCAAGATGGTCACGATACCGTCGATCCTACCCTTCCTACATCGAGGGGACTGGTTCGCCTCCATCGATCTCCGAGACGCATACTTCCATATCGCCATTCGCCCGCAGCACAGATGGTACCTCCGCTTCGCAGTCGACGACACCTGTTACCAGTACAAGGTGCTGCCGTTCGGACTCTCGACTGCCCCAAGGGTCTTCACCAAGTGCATGGCCCCGGTGGTATCCTACCTGCGGACGAAGGGCGCTTCCGTCTTCCCCTACCTCGACGATTGGCTGTTGGTGGCGTCCTGCAAACAGAGACTTTATCACGACGTCCACATGACGTTGTCACTCCTGACCCGCCTTGGTCTACGAGTGAATCCGAAGAAGTCCCACCTCGAGCCGGCGAGGATCTTGGACTTCATCGGGGCGACGCTCGACTCGACCTCCGCCAGGGCGTACCTACCAGAGTCTCGAGCACAAACCTTGATCCGGGCCGCCGCTCACGCTCGTACGGCCCCGACGTTATCTGCGAGAAGCGTCCAGCAGCTCTTGGGCTACATGGCTGCGACGACCGCTGTGACATATCTCGCCAGGCTGAGAGCAAGACCTCTTCAACACTGGTTCGTCCGCATATTCGACCCCCTGCGAGACGAACAGACACTCCGACTGCAGCTGCCGGGAGACGTCCGCTCATCCCTCCGATGGTGGCAGTCGCGACGCAATCTCATGTCAGGGATGCCTTTCCAACAGCCGACACCGAAGGTGACGGTAACGACCGACGCCTCCCTGTATGGATGGGGTGCCCACTGCGGCGATCTCAGAGTCCGCGACAGATGGACCGACGACGAGACCGCTCTCCATATCAACGCGCTGGAGCTGCTCGCCGTCTGGAAAGCCCTACGGGCGTTCCGCCATGCCGTGGCGGGGCGCACGGTCCTGATTCTGACGGACAACACCACCGCCGTCTGCTACATCAACAGACAAGGTGGGACTCATTCCACGACCCTGCTCGACATCGCGCTCGACCTGTGGGAATGGTGCATTCGCCTGCACACGCATCCCGTGGCGGTTCACCTGGCCGGGCAGGAGAACACCACGGCAGACGCCCTCAGCAGGGACACCTCATCCCATCACGAATGGTCTCTCTCCGGAGAGGCGTTCAGACTGATTCGGGACCGCTGGGGCGAACCATCGATCGACCTCTTCGCGACCAGGGAAAACGCGAAGTGTCGCCGATTCTGTTCCAGAGCGGGCCACGATCGTGCCTCCATCGGGGACGCTTTCCAGTTTCCGTGGACCGGGGAACTCCTCTACGCGTTCCCGCCGTTCCCGCTGCTCGGCCGGACGATATCGAAGATCCTCGCCGACCGAGCCGACGCGATCCTGGTAGCCCCGTACTGGCCGAGGCAACATTGGTTCGCACCCCTGCTACAAGCCGCGCGAGACGACCTGCTCCGGTTGCCACCGACACCGGACCTGCTCTCCCACTCCGGCGGCCGAGTCCTCCATCCGGACCTGCCACGCCTGGCCCTCCATGCCTGGAGGATATCGCACTAGACGATCCCGTGCTCGGTACCGTCCTCGTCGCGGCCAGGAAGGAATCCACCCGTCGCAACTATCAATACAAGTGGCGACGCTTCCTGACCTTCGCTAACGAGAGGAGTGAGCCGGTATCGCCCGCGGGGCTCTCGACCGTCCTGCACTTCCTCCTGCACCTCCGGCAACAGGGCCTGGCGTTTCCATCCCTGAAGGTGTATCTCTCCGCGATCGTGGCATACCAACCGCCACGATCTGCTGCCTCGGCCTTCTTCAGGAAGGATACCGTTAAGCGGTTCCTGAAAGGACTTCATCATCTCTACCCGCCGGTATCGCCGCCGCTACCGCCGTGGTCCCTCTCGCTGGTGCTCTCGCAGCTGACGAAGCCGCCCTTCGAGCCAATGGCGACCTCGGATGACAGGCTCCTGACAATGAAAACTGCCTTCCTGGTAGCGGTGACCTCAGCGAGGCGAGCGGGTGAGATCACAGCTCTTCGTTCCGATGAGCCCTTCACGGTCTTCCACAGGGACAAGGTGGTCCTGAGACCTGACATCTCGTTCCTGCCAAAGGTGGTGTCCAGTTTCCATCTCAACCAGGACATCATCCTGCCTGCCTTCTTCCCGAACCCGACGACACCGTTGGAGCGGTCCCTCCACTCCCTGGACGTGCGTCGGGCATTGGCTTTCTACAAGGACAGGACTGCTTCCTTCCGACAGACGCCGCATCTCTTTGTTTGCTATGGGCGACGTCGGAGGGGCCTAAAGTGTCCACCCAGCGCTTCTCCAAGTGGGTGGTGAGGACTATTGAACTGGCGTATGAGCTCGCGAGGAAGCCTCCGCCAGTCCTTCTTCGAGCCCACTCCACCAGAGCTGTGGCTACTTCTGCGGCCCTCCTGCGAGGAGTTGACCTGCATGAACTCTGCCGTGTGGCGACCTGGTCCCAACCATCGACCTTCGTGCGCCACTACAGGCTCGACTGCCGGTCGCGCAGAGATGCCCGGTTTGGACGTGAGGTGTTGGCTTCCGTGCTGTAGGACCTGACCCGCCGTCCGACCGGTAAGCTACAAAGTCTCCTAGTGTATGAAGGCACAGAGACCACGAAGAAGAACAGGTTGCTTACCTGTAACTGTGGTTCTTCGAGTGGTCATCTGTGCCATCATACACACCCGCCCTTCCTCCCCTCTTTCTCAGGTCCCTGTAGGTTCTACGGCGGACGACAGAACTGAGGAGAGACCGTTGCTCGGCGGGAGGAGCATGCGCAGTACCGGCGTGGGGGAGGGGTTCCCGCCAAGCGAACAAGCTCTAGAAGTTTCCGAACGCTACCGCGCAGGCGCTAAAGCTCCTAGTGTATGATGGCACAGATGACCACTCGAAGAACCACAGTTACAGGTAAGCAACCTGTTCTTTGCACATATTCCACAAAAGTACTTACGTATCTAGAAGACACCAGCAGGATTCTGGCTTTGTTTGGCACTGCTAGTGGCTACTCCAACCAGAAGCATCCAGATCAGCCTTTAGGACTTCCCACATAGAGTGTACTGCATTTGTCTGAATTTAAGTTTACTCATGAAAGTGTAGGATTCTCATACTAAACAGCAGACTCCTACTGAAACTTGCTTCTGTGTTAGTAGGAACAGGGTTGTGCTACAAGTCCAGAACTCTCTACAAACTTACCTGAAAGGATGCTCACTGACCATATTGGAATTTATTTCCATCATTATCACCCTACAACCTATCAGAGTTGAAGTAAATATTCTATATAATAGAGCAAACACCTCTGACATTTTGGCTTCACACTCTATTATACTATTCTGGCATTGGTCATGAAGTATAAAATCACAGAGGGAAGAGCTGTAATTCAGTGTTTGAATGTAAAATATATACTCTAACATCCAGTCTCTGGTATCTCATGGTATGGCCAAGAAAGCACCTGTCTAAAACCCTGAAAAGCTGCTGAGCTAAGTGGACAAGTGTTCTGAAAAAATAAAGCAGGTTTCTTCATGTAAGTTCTTTCAGAAGAAGGTATGAACCCAGCTCCAACCAATATTTGCCCTGGGATGGCAGAGCTGAAGTGAAGCATTCTTGTCTCGTCCATTGGTCAAGGAACCAAAAGGTACTGAACTGCAGCACTTCTTTCCTCCAGGGAAAAGCACTGGAAGGGAGAGAGATGAACTTGGCTTGATATATATAGAATTGCCACAAGGAGCTTGCTTTGCCCTTCCTCACAAAAATATTCATGAGAAATGTACTGAAATGAATGATTACCCATTTTCTTTTTTTCCCCATCTCCTTCCATTTTGTTTTTGTTTCATGCTTTTATGTAAGTGCTTCTTGAGGTACCTGATACAGTGGATGAACAATTTTCTCCTCAACATGTCAGCCACTACTACCATATTTGTGCCATATTATTACTACAGTCACAAAATTTCCTGGGAACTCTCAGTGGAAACAACACCAGTCCACAGTCTGCCACTCTGTGTACTAGTTTTAGATTCCACAGGTAGACTTCTCTATTAGTGCCTCTTTATTAGTACCAACTGGAATGTCACAAAAGTGTCACAAATACATGCTCAAAATTGATGTGCAAACTGGGTTCAGAAAAGGAAAAGGCACTAGGGCTCTTACTATAAACGTAGATTGACTAATCCAGCACACCAAAGAAATTTGGAAGAAAATCAGCTTATGCTTTATAGATTACAGAAAAGGCTTTGATTGTGTACATCATCAACTATGGATCATTCTAAAAGAAATGTGTGATAACATTTGATAGTGTTGATATGTAGCAAGACACCACTGTCAGGACACATTGTGGAGAAATAGAATGGTTTCCCATTGGCGAGAGGATTAGACAAGGTTGTATTTCATCAGCTAGATTTCAATTTATATGCAGAACATATAAAACAGAAAGCAGGGTTAGACTTGGAAGAAGGAGGTATGAAAACTGGAAGAAGAGCCATCAACAGTTAAGATAAACAGATGACACTGTACTACAACAAATAGTAAAGACTTGGAACGACTGTTACCTCAAAATTTGGGTGCCACAAGGGCCACCCTGTGATGCCAGTATCTCTATGCAAAAGTGGGGAATGAATTACCTCAAAGAGGAGGCTTGCAAGAGTGGGGTAACTTAATGAGACCTTTCCTACCAATGTTTATGGGCTCACGCAGGAAAAGAACCAGCCAAAGATTCAAAAGTAAGCTAAAAATGTGTTTTTATTGGGGGAAATTCACTCATGCATGCACACAAAATATAAACAGTCGAACATTCACATAAGAGCTAACTGAAGGAGAAAGGGAGGGAAAAAATATGTATAGTGAGGCTGAGGGGTTTGGGGGGATTTATAAATACCAGTCCAGAAGAGTAGTGAAGAGTTGAAACGTGACTTAGACTTCTGTCTAAGGGCAGGCCAGATCAGGATTCAGAGTGACATAGTGGGGTCCAGCATTTCATCTGACTTCTCAAAACCAAGGATTTATATACTCTATTTCACTCCCTGAAGGGGTGTGAGTTAATTGCTCTCCCAGATTAGTGGACAATGGGAATTGTAACACAGTATCAACCCACTAGTGTTCTCAATGTTTGGATGACAAAGACATGATGACTGTTGTAATAGCTCTGTATTGTGCATGTTATGAAGCAAGAGGAAGGAGTCCAGGTGCACAGGGGACGGGTATCTGTCAATCAGTGTCCTGGTGGGCTTTTCACAATTGTATTCCCTAGAAGGACTTTCAGCTTCTGCTTAATCAGCCACAGGAGCAACAGCTACTGTCTGGCCAATGACCTAATCTCACTGAGAGGGTGTTTAGGTTGACTAGTCTCTTTTTCTCACATTTACAGTCAAATTTCTTCCCTCACTTGGTTTGACCTCCTGGTCACCTTCAGCTTGGATTTTGATATCAGTGCCAATTAAATATGATGCCAATTAGATATGGTGCCCATTCCAAATCATACTGATATTGGGGACCCCCAAAGTGGGGCCTTACACAACCACTGAGGAAAGTCAAAGAAGAAAGAGTAAAAGCAAGGTTACAGCTAAAAATTAAAAATAAAATAAAATTAATAACCATTTGAATGTAGATGATGAAGACAATGAAACAGTTAAAAGATTTTCTACAGATTGGCTGAGTCACAAATCACAATGGACACTGTAGGCAAAAATGCAGAAGACTAAAATTGGAAGGGCAGCTATGAACAAACTAGATAAGATACTCAAGTGTAAAGATAAATAATTGAATACCAAAGTCCAGATCATCCATGTTGTAGCATTTCTCATCTCTGTGTATGGTTATGACAGTGAAAAAAAGCTGTCAAAAAGAGAATCAACTCATTTGAAATGTGGCACTGGAAAATTCCCAGGACATTGTGGTCTTGCAGGAAATCAGATCCGGAGGCCAAAATGATTACAGGAGATCCCCAACAAGCGCATGACCAGTATCCACAGTTTCACTTACCCACAATTCACTTCCAGGACCATGGCTGCTGCTGGCTGGGTGATGTCCTTGCAGTGCACAGCCAGACAAAATTGCTGCATGGGAAAACACAGCTCCGCTTGGGCTTCTTGTGCCTCTTTCTGCCTAAGAAGAGAGGGATGCAAAACCCAGGCCATTTCCGCACGAGCCTGTTATAGCGCGATGATACCACTTTCAACCTCCTATGGAATCTTGGGGTTTGCAGTTTCGGGAGGGGCGCTATAACATCGTGCTATAACAGGCTCGTGCGGAAATGGCCCCAGCAGGGCTCCTCTCCCACATGCTTCTCTTGGTCAAGGAAGCAGAGAGACATCCCTTCCTTGGCAGAGAGAGGCATGCAAAGCCTGGCATGGCGCCTTCTCCCCCTTATCCACGTTTTTTGTCATCTGTATTAAGTCTGGGAGTGTATCTCTCATGGATATGGGGGACTTACTGTACACCGAGGATATTGTACTGTGGACACATCCTGAGACCGTATGAGTGCTCTAGTGGAAAGCAGTAGGAAAAGAGGAAGGCCATTTCCGCACTGGCCTGTTATAGCGCGATGATTCCACTTTCAACATCCTCTGGAATCCTGGGGTTTGCAGTTTCAGGAGGGGATGTTGAAAGTGGAATCATCGCGCTATAACAGGCCAGTGTGGAAATGGCCGAAGACCGTATTACAGGTGGATAGACTCAATCAGGGAAGCCACGATCCTGAGCTTGCAAGATCTAACGGGCACTAATAACAGGGTGACTTGGGGGGTCTCATCTTATAGAAGCATAGAAATGTAGAGTTGGAGGAGACCCCAGGGGCCATCCAGTCCAACCCCTTGCCATGCAGGAACACCCTCAAAGCACTCCCTTGGACAGATGGCCATCCAGCCTCTGCTTAAAAACCTCCAAGGAAGGAGCCTCCACTACACTCCGAGGCAGCACATTCCACTGCCGGACAGCCCTGACTGTCAGGAAGTTCTTCCTGAGGTTCAGCTGGAATCTCCTTTCCTGCAGCTTGAATCCATTGCTCCTTGTCCTGGTCTCTGGAGCAGCAGGGTCACAGGGTTGTCTTAAATGGAAGCCCGTTTGAGGGCAATCAGGAACAAAGAAGTGGCAAGCCGAGATACTAAAAGCAGCACAAATACGCGGGAGAGGGCATTTTTTAGTCCTAATAATGATATTACCCAAAGCTTTTTTTTTTTCATATTCATGGATCAGCATTTTTTTTGTTTATCGGCTTTTTTTTTTTTTTAGACTGTAACCCTAAAAGCCAGATCGCCTTATCATCCTAGGAGTCTTTTTTCAGACGCAGAGCGGACTAAAAATACTTCCATCAGCACAATTAACAAAGTTTTTCAAAAAGAAACTCGTTCCTAACTTTTTCATTGTCAAGCACGGCAACTGAAGAGAGCACCAGCCTCTGATTAATTTTAATTTTCTGCTTTAATCTCCGACTATTCTTGCGCTTCGCAGAAAAGATCTCAACAACCAAACATTCAAACCGGAAGACGCCACTGTGAATATGTCAAAAAACTAAAAATCCCACAAGGCTAGGAGGAGTGGCGCAGGCGCACTTCCGAGCTCAAGAACGGAAATGCGTATGTTTTCCACAGTTCTCTTCTCCCTCCTGCGGGCGCCATTTTGCCGCTGACTTTCACGCGCCATACGGCAGTGCTTTTTTTTCTTAAAGGAGAAGCTACAATTTTTTTTTTTTAAATCTCCCTCGAGCAACAAACTCCGGCAACCCCGGACAGTGTGAAAAGGAAAGAAGAGGCTTTGGAAGGTACTGATTTTTCTTTTTCTTTTTCCGTTTCCCTCTTGAAAAACAAGAAGCTGAGAGAGCTCAGTCTGGTCTTATCTACACAGGGGAGAGGGTGGACGACGATAACAGTACTACAGACGGCCCTTTTTTATTTATTTATTTATTTATTTATTTTTGGAATAGGGTCACAACGCAGCCCCAGGTATAAACGCCGATGGTGACAGCGCGCGCAGGCCGCTTCCACAGCCGCGCGCCGCTCGAAAGGGCAACGAAGCGCCCTGAACTTGGAGCGCGCGAAAGATAACTGTTAAACGGCACAGTTTCCTGAAGCGCGCGCGGGCGCGGGCGCGCGGGCCACGGCCAGAATTCCGACGGCGCGCGAGCGCTCGTGCCCGAGGGAGCTCGCCCGCCCGCCCATTGGCCCGCGCGGGGCCAGTCCGGCTTACGCCTCGGATTGGCTGGCTCTGGCTCGCGGTGGGTGGGGTGTGTCCTACATCTTCTCTTCCGATTGGCCGTCGCAGGGGGGAATCTTGGGTCCTGCCTGAACTCTGAACCTCTTCGCGACTGCCCTCGGCCCCACGCGCGCGGGGCGCGCCCTTACCGCTCGTCCAAGAGGCGGGGAGAGCGCCGGGCGCCGCTGACAGGAGCCGGAAGGGGAGCCGCTGCCGGGGTCCCCCTCCGCCAGCTGCTCTGATGCCGGGGGCGTCCGAGCAGGCGGAGAGCCAAGAGGGGGAGCCGCAGAAGCAGGCGCCGCCGCCGCCCACACCGCCGCCGCCGCCGGAAGAGAAGGAAGAGGAGCGGGCTGCGCCTCCCGCCGGCCGCCGCCGGCCCCCGCCCACTCCCGCCGCCGCTGCCGAGCGAGGGGAGGAGTCTAGCGGCAGTCGGGTCCTCCGAGGGGGCCGGGAGCGCGGACGGGCTGCCGCCGCCGCTGCTGCTGCCGCCGCCTCACGCCGAAGGAAGGCCGAATATCCCCGCCGCCGCCGCAGCAGCCCCGGCGCCCGGCAGAACCAGGAGCCTGAGGAGACCGCCGCCGAGCCCGGCACTGAAGCCGAACCGCCACCAACTGCCGTTCCGCCCAGCGCCGCCTCCAGGAAGGGGAGCCCGCGTGGCTCGTGAGTACCGGCCGTGTTTCTTGCTTGCCTGAGTTCCCGCTGTGAGGAGGGGGAGGGAGGGGGAAGCATTTTGGACTGTCTGCCGCGGAGGAAGTCTCTGGCGTCCTGGGAATTACCCTGTTCCGCGTGCTGTCCTAAGTGCAGCTGCCTGTCCCACCTGCGATACACCGATGGGGAGAGCGTGGTTCCTCGATTGATTCAGTAGGGCTGCTCTCGTTGAGAGTAAGAAATAGATTTAGGGCTCTGTTTGCCGTAGTGGTGAGCCAAAGGTCAGCACGCAGAGAAAGCAGTCATCTCCTGTATTTCTGGAATCCAAGAACGTATAGTTACTGTGTGCCATCATCCTATTAAACATTATATGAAGTGCCATTTAGCGTGTTGGCTTCTTGCATCCTTTGATGCATCCAATTCAATAAAAACTACGACAGATTCAGGTAGCTGGAACATCACAGGTGCTGCTGCATACTGTCGACATAGAAAACTAGTCACAGTGACACAGCATCAAATTTTTCATCCTTCTGTGTTACCTCTGGCTGCATGAGTGCGTAATAATAAGTTTTGCTGTGCAAATACTGGTAACTGTTCAGGTCAGAAACACTGCACTGTACAGTGCAGTTCTTTATGCGGTTATTTGAGTTAGTTTGGTATTATTCAGTGAGGCTTATATTTAAATAAATATTCCTAGAAAAACTGCTTCGAATTGGGGGGGGAGGTAAAACCTCACCAGGAAGTAGGGATGCCAGGAGCTGCATGGGATGCAGCCAAACTCTGATGCTGATAGTGCTCCTGCCTACTCCAGGCGTAGTAGTTATATTGAAACAAATTAGTACTTATAAGCTACAATGACTGTGTACTTAAGAAGAAGAAACAACTACAGATATTTCTCCTTTTTGAACCATTTAATTTATCCTGAACCTGTAGCAGTAACACTTGCAGCAATGTTGTGTGTTCCTGATTATTGACACTGGTAGTAGTAACACTACTATTTGTATATCCAGCGTTTTCTGTGGGAATCTGAAATTGCATGCTTCATTCTTCCCTCTTAGTGTTGTTTTTATGATAGCTCTGCAAATTAGGTTCTGAAATAGTGACTGAACCAAATTGAACTTTATGACTGAGTTGGTATTTGAATGTGGCTTTCTCAAGCCTTGGTCTAGTATTTTAATCACTACGCTGACTGTTCTTGTGATTAAACTTTTCAAAGAGGAATCAATATCTTGCCAAAGCTGTTACAGTGCGTAGAATGAACCTTACCTTTCATGCTTATGGCTGCAAGAAATTCATGGTTTGCCTTCAACTTTTATTTCAGATGTTCTGATAAAGCTGCAGTCAAAGGTAAGACCTGCATGTTGTTCATAGAAAATACAATATCGGTGACTAAAATAAATGCCTGCTTAAAACTCTAGAATCAATTAAGACCAACCATCTATGCCTGAGCAAAACTTTGATACTGATGAGTGCTGTATGCACCCAGTATTTGTTAATCAGGAAGTATTGCTACAGGGCAATGTTTTCATTATTAGTTATCATATGTAATAATGGTGATATGAAATTGTTTAGTCCTTTAAAAAGTTGAATAATCCCTTATGGCTATCAAAACAGTTCATGGCAGTGGTTTCTACAAATTAATTCGGATTTATGTAAGGTACTTTCTCCTTGCAGTCCTGAAATGACTACCAGCTTCATGGTGGAGTATTATGTCATGGATGTATTCTGTTATCAAATTCGTCAATCACATTTTAAAATTTAAGTCAGTTGACACCTTTATTTCACCTTTTCAAAGGTTAGTTTGTATGTAAGTGTATCTGTAGCATCTTCAGTTAAAATAGATGGAAAGTATCTCAGTTGTAGATATAAAATTGGTGGAAAATACCTCAAGAATAGTTTTCTTGCCCTTGTTTCATTTTGCAGTTCTTCATAGATACATTTGAGGAACAGCTCCTTTAAAATGTTTTTCTGTTCTTCCATTAATAGTGGAAGAATTACTTTAAGAATAACCACATAGATCACTTGAAACTGGAATATTTAAAGCAAAGCTTAATAACTTTGTGTAGCGATGTTTTAACACAGGCTACAAGTCTATTTACTTCATGGGTGTACATGGCATTTACCATCAAACTATACTTTGGATCCTGAACTAGCTAACTTCACTACTTGAGCTATTCCCTCCCTCTCTCTCTCTCTTTTTTAATGGCTTAAATCTAATTGCGGGTCTTAACTAGAATAGATCTGCTGAATTTATGTTTTACCATTTGGTGACTGAGTCAATTGGTCTGCTCTCTTGGAACTAGTAATTGGATTGAGGCCCTCATTGCACTTGAAATCTTTCAGTTTTTTTCCAGTTAGTAGAGAGCTCACAATCAAGATGGAACATCTCTGATATTTTTCTTTCAAAAAAATTTCTGTTGTGTTATAAATATGTCTGCTGCTTATATCAATATAGCATGTACAATCACTGAATTTAGTTTCCCGTAAATTTGACATAGTGCTATTCACAAAACCATTTTGGGTTGTCCTGGAGGAACCAATATTTAGGGGAAGATTATAGAGAAAAAAAGACGAAGAACATTGTGTATAAATAAAGGTGTGAAGGTTTGTGTGAGCTTTTCTTGCCACCCCCCGCCCTTTCTGGAATTGCTAGAGTTGATATAAAGTGAAGCACAAGCTGCTGTGTGTTATTTGAATTGTATTGCACTTTGGCTATCCAAATCAACATTTGTTCATTTTTCTTTTTCTAATACTTTATGTAAGCTCATCGTTCAGCTTGGGAAGGTGAGAAGTTACTGGCTGTTCAGTTCTTGGATTATTATTTTTAGAAAGGATATTGAAAGCTATTGAAGGTATCTTGGAAATAATTCTTTAAGGAAATGAGAGAAGTTTCAGATGGGGTAAAGAATAGAACATAACTGGCCACTGTAATAGAAAAGTTTATGAGCAAAAGTTTTGTTGTTTATTTTATTTAATACGTGTTTGTTACAGATTGTAGTAGTGCAAAGCAGTCTGCAATAATCCAATTAAAACAACTCTTGTCGATTTAACAGAGTTGTAAGAGTTATCAGAGCTTTGGGTTCTCTGAGCATCTTTTATTTATTATTTTATTTAGAGGATTTTTGTATGCCCCCCACAACGCACAAGGGCTCCAGAGGCAATGAACAAGTAAAAACCAATCAAAACAATACAGAACTAAACATTTTCAAAACACATTTACATTTTCTTTAAAAACTCCTAAAAACAATCCTATAATCCAGTTTTCAAACTTTCAAAACAGCCATTTCAAACTAAATGACTATGTGGAACAGCACTGTTTTGGCTGCCCACTAGTCTTAACTTCCTTGGGTAGGGAGTTCCACAGTTGAGGTGCTGCTACAGAGGAACCTGGCTACATGTACCCAGCGACTTAACTTCAGAAGGTGGTGGGACATGCAACGGGGCTTCCTCTGAGGAGCTCAGATTTCTTGCAGGCTTAAGTAGTAGGACAAGGTCTTTTAGATATGGCACAGCAACTTCTAACTTGTTATTTGTGGTCTACATAACACAGGCTAATTTGTGGACGCTGGACAGATAAAACTTCCTTTCTGGGAGGTAAACAAAGCTCTCCTTGAGCCATACCTCCTGCTTTATTCTGGAACCACAGAGAGGATTCCTTCCTTGATCCAGATGTTGCATTGTATATATTTGTGTTGCAGATCCCAAAGAAGAGATAGAAGAGGAAGAAGTCTCCAATATTATTGCTACTGGAACCTCAGTCAGTTCAACCAGGCCCAGTCGGGGCTTCCGTACCAACAGGGCTGCTGCTGCTATTCATCAGTCTGATGCAGAAAATTCACGGAGCTCTAGATCCAAAACTGGATCACTGCAGCTCATCTGCAAATCAGAACCAAACACAGACCAGCTAGAATTTGGTATGGTTGTTTTCATTCACGGAAAAATATAGTTGTTGGGATTTTCAATGGCTGATTATAAAGCTTATTATTTCTAAAAGAAAGCTTTTGACAGTAGAAGTTGTTGCTAAATGAGTGCAACAGTTACAGTGCTAAAATACTTTAGTAGTTGAAACACAAATTCTTTATTAGGGAAGCACACATCTCATTTTATTGTCATAGATGTCCACATGTTTTGAAGTAATTTCCATGTTTGCTCCCATCATGTGAAACTGGGAATGGCTTTTGACTATAAACTTGTGTAACTTCATCATGTTACGTTGTTTTCATATTTCACTATACTGTTACATTGTAAGCTCTAAAAAGCTAGCTGATCTGTCTATACTTTCATGAATTACTAAAGATGTTCTTCTCTTTTAGAAGTCACAGAAGAGCATTCGTCTCCAGCTGGAATCAGGTAAGAAGATCTGATTGGAGCTTTCTTCCCTTACATGGTAAATGAAGAAATCCTGGTTTTAACAAAATAACTTTCAGTCTGAAATAATGCTCCAAGATAGTTATATAACAAATATTTCCTAGAACTTTTAGTAACTACATTGTATGGAATTAATCAAAGGCTAGGTTTTCAAAGTATAGGACAATGATCTGGAAATTTTTCCATGGATCTATGGCTTCCATGAGTTGTATGTTACTACTTCAGAAATTTACTGGCAGTGGGTTATAATGCAGTTTTATAGCCTGTAATCTTGAGCCTTCTCTAATGTCAGAAATTGCTATTA
Organism: Ctenosaura bakeri; assembly: GCA_948474755.1. Lineage (NCBI taxonomy): Eukaryota > Metazoa > Chordata > Lepidosauria > Squamata > Iguanidae > Ctenosaura > Ctenosaura bakeri. The sequence goes on along the minus strand of CAOLHI010001151.1, from coordinate 390,697 downwards.
GAGTCAGACTTGTCAGAAATATCTGGTTCATCTGATCAGTCTTATGCCCTAAACCAGAATTATATTTATTTTCCTTATGATGATAATCTTTCTGATAGGGGAGTTTAGGAATTACAGTGTGTCCTCTTCTGGCACAATCTCCGCAAACATGAATGCAATGGGCATATGCCTGTGTGGATGTGGCAAGCATTTGCCTGTGTAGGCACGTTGCATCCATTGATCACAACGAGAAGTGACACTTTCATTTTTTTGTTTTATATGGAGGTTCCTGGAACAGACACCCCCCCCGTCCATACGGCAGGCACACTTTATTATGCCAGGTCCTCCTTGATTTGGTTGTATTTGCAGTGGTAACAGTCTGTAGTGGTTTCAAGCATGGGAACTTTATTTGTTATTGTTGCCACCATTTCTGTGATATAAATAATTTTTCACACTGTCCTAAGCTTCCAGTATGTTCAATTGTTTTTCAGCTTGCTAGCCTTTGAATTTAGAAATTGGAAATAAAATATTAGGTTAAGTGATAATTAGGAGAACAAATGTTATAATCAAAGGTGGGGAACTTTAGCAGGTCTGGGGATCGATTTTCTTTTCCCAGAACCCCCTTCCTTTTAAAGAAATACTCTAAATCAGATAGGAAACTGATTTTAAAGGGTTATTTGCTATTGGCCAGTGATCCTTGTTAAAATCTGTCAATCACTCAAAACAAATATGTCCTGCATTTATTGAAAGGGCTTTTCTAGATTGCTACTGAATTTTGCTGATGTAGTTTAAGAGGGGTAAGTGACCGCAAAAACAACTTTGGCAGCTTGGTGGCTTGCAGGCTGCATTTTGGATTAGGTGGTATTAATGTCTTAAATGGTGATGATATTTTGACCTGTTTCTGATACACATATCCTTAGCAATTGAACAAATAGTATGTTCTGAAGAGGTTGTTCTGTGATTAGTCTGCCTGTTTTCACAATGCTGCCTTTTGTTCAGTTTGTGTAATGGTCTGTGTAAGACACAGAAGAAGAATCAAGTGTTTATACCATGCATTTCTTTGTTCAGAAATACACTGATGTAAGAATAATTTCTTTTCCTCTCGTCCCTCCTCCAGTGATGAAGAAGAAATGCTCATCAGTGAAGAAGAGGTTCCTTTCAAAGATGATCCCAGAGATGAAACCTATAAACCCCATTTAGACAGGTGCTCTTCTGTTTTCTAGGTTCAAAGAGATTGTACAGTATCATTTGGATCTTTTCAAAGCTAATAGAATATCTCCTTGTTGCAGTTCAAACTAAATACTCCATATATTAAATTTTCTATCACGAACAACTGTTTTTTAAACAATTAAGAAGGCCGGTGATGTGTGTACCTTTTCATTACAGGAAGAGGAAACACCAGACACTTAAATATCCGTGTTGAAGAATTCTTGACAAGTTTGAGGATGAAATGAAACAACAGAATGTGTCTGGTAACAAAGGATTTCCCTAAGAATGTAAACGTATAATCTCTATATTTACAGGGATGCTCCAAAGCAAAGGAAAAAAACTGGGAAGGGAAAGGAAGAAAAAGAAAAACAGAAAGAGATTAAAGTGGAGGTAGAGGTCAAAGAAGAAAGTGAATTTCGGGAAGATGAGGAACCACCTAGGAAGTAAGTATGGTTCTGTGGCTTTGTGTAAACTCACATTATACTCAGTAGAATCAGGGCTACAAATGAATCTGAAGCCCATCTGAGTGATTCATATGTAGCCCTGTAGTAAAGGTCAGTAGGAATTCTTATTGCTGTATCACATACCTCTAGGAGTTCTCTAGATTTTCAGTTCTGACAATCTCTGACCTTGAACTGCAAGAGAAACCCTTTAATGAGTAGTAGAAGGTAATCTGTGTACCATATAACTATGCACAAGTAATTATTATTTGCAAGTGAAATTCAGTTGATGCAATTTGGTTCAACTTCAGTAGGTTTTGCAAAAGTTATGTTTAAACAACCATGCTATGGGGGAGTGACCATGCCCTGTTGGAATTTAGCATTCAGTGGGAAGGAGAAGATAAGGGTAGCCAGACACTCGTCTTAGATTTTAAAAAAGCGGACTTCTGTAAACTTAGGGAGCTGCTGGCTGGAATTCCGTGGTCAGGAATAGTGAAAGGGAAAGGAGTTCAGGAGGCATGGGAGTTCCTTAAAAAGGAGATACTGACGGCACAGTCTAAAACTGTGCCAATAAGGAGGAAAAATGGAAGGCATCTGAAGAAACCAGAATGGTTGACTAAAGAACTCTCAGCTGAGCTAAGAGTTAAGAGAAACACGTATAGGAAATGGAAGAAGGGGGAAACCACCAAAGAAGAATTTAAGCAAGTAGCCAGGAGATGTAGGGAGGAGGTCAGAAAGGCTAAAGCACAGAACGAACTTAGGCTGGCCAGAGACATTAAAAACAATAAAAAGGGTTTTTTTAAATATGTCCGCAGCAAAAGGAAAAAGAAGGAGACAGTAGGGTCGCTACGCAGAGAAGATGGCGAATTACTCACAGGGGGGAGAGAAAAGGCAGAGCTACTTAACACCTTCTTTGCCTCCGTATTTTCCCAGAAGGATACAAGCACTCAACCTGGCGGTAGGGGAGCAGGGGAGGAAGCAGAGGAAATGAGGCACTTAATAAGTAGAGAGGTGGTACAGGAATACCTGGCCGCATTGGATGAATTCAAGACTCCAGGGCCAGATGAATTGCATCCTAGGATATTAAAAGAGCTGGCAGAGGTCATTTCGGAACCGCTTGCTATAATTTTTGAGAAATCTTGGAGGACAGGAGAAGTTCCAGCAGATTGGAAGAGAGCAAATGTTATCCCCATCTTCAAGAAGGGAAAAAAAGAGGACCCAAATAATTATCGCCCAGTCAGCCTGACATCGGTACCCGGAAAGATCCTGGAGCAGATCATTAAGCGTTCAGTTTCTAATCATTTAGAAAACAACGCAATAATCACGAGAAGTCAACATGGATTTCTCAAAAATAAGTCATGCCAGACTAATCTGATCTCTTTTTATGATAGAGTTACTAGCTTGATAGATGAAGGGAATGCTGTGGATGTAGCATATCTCGATTTCAGTAAGGCCTTTGACAAAGTTCCCCATGACATTCTTGCATCGAAGCTAGTAAAATGTGGGCTAGACAGGGCTACTGTTAATTGGATATGTAATTGGTTGACCGACCGAACCCAAAGGGTGATCACGGATGGCTGTTTTTCATCCTGGAGAGAAGTGACTAGTGGGGTGCCACAAGGTTCTGTCCTGGGCCCAGTGCTGTTCAATATTTTTATCAATGACTTAGATGAAGGAATAGAGGGCATGCTCATCAAATTTGCAGATGACACCAAATTGGGAGGGGTTGCTAATACGCCAGAGGACAGGATCAAAATTCAAAATGACCTGGATAGATTGGAGAGCTGGGCCAGGGCGAACAAAATGAAATTCAACAGAGAGAAATGTAAGGTCCTACACTTAGGCAGAAATAATGGAATACAGAAATATAGGATGGGGGACACGTGGCTGGATAGCAGTACGTGTGAAAGGGATCTAGGAGTCTTCATAGACCACAAGCTGAACATGAGTCAGCAGTGTGATGCGGCAGCCAAGAAAGCCAATGCAATTCTCGGCTGCATCAACAGGAGTATGGTGTCTAGATCGAGGGAGGTACTGGTACCACTCTACTCTGCTTTGGTTAGACCCCATCTTGAATACTGTGTCCAGTTCTGGGCACCCCAATTCAAGAAGGATATTGACAAGCTGGAGCAAGTCCAGAGGAGGGTGACCAAAATGGTGAGAGGCCTGGAAAACATGCCCTATGAGGATAGACTGAGAGAGCTGGGTATGTTTAGTCTGCAGAAAAGGAGGTTAAGAGGGGACATGATAGCCATGTTTAAATATTTGAAGGGATGCCACGTAGAGGAAGGAGGGGGCTTGTTTTCTGCTGCTCCAGAAACCAGGACAAGGAGCAATGGATTCAAGCTGCAGGAAAGGAGATTCCACCTGAACCTCAGGAAGAACTTCCTGACAGTCAGGGCTGTCCGGCAGTGGAATCTGCTGCCTCGGAGAGTAGTGGAGTCTCCTACCTTGGAGGTTTTTAAGCAGAGGCTTGATGGCCATCTGTCGGGAGTGCTTTGAGGGTGTTCCTGCATGACAGGGAGTTGGACTGGATGGCCCGTGTGGTCTCTTCCAACTCTACATTTCTATGATTCTATGATTCTATGATTCTATCTGTTGGTTACAGAAATTATTGCTTGCTAATAAAAAGTGTACATTTTAGTTGTAAACATTTTTGATTTCTGAACACCATATTTTTTATTTATTAATTTTCAAAATCCTGTAGCTTCCAAACATTTATAGGAAATAACCCATAGTCATGTCTTCGTTCTTGGATTGCATAGAGGAGCCCTAGAAACTTCTGATGATATCTTCATATTTGAATGGTAGATCCAGTGGGTATGTGCAATGTACACAAATAGACTTAACAAAAAAAAAATCAGGTTTTGAAGGTGTGCGTGTGCTTCACTATCAACCTATTCCTGCGGTGGATACCATTTGCCAAAATAGTAGGAGAATGATAAATGTTAACTACCTTTGAAATTCATTTTTAGGTAGAAATGAGTTAGGATATAGTTTGACAGCTATTGAGCTTTTAAAAGCACTATTTAAAAACATCAGTTACATTAGAATTGTACAGCAAGTAGAGTAATAAAGCAAGTGGAATATAAATATACCATAGCCAGTCACTCCAACGGAATATATTTTTGTAGAATAAAGCAGTTGAACCAGATGTTGAGTGTGATTCTGCACACATTTTCTCTTTCCATAATTCAGTCAAAGACTTCTTTCTGTCATCTTCTAATAAAGAGCTCAATCCCCCCAAGTATAGATCCTTGTTGAGCTAAAGTAGTGTCATGTACTCTGAAGAGGGGGTCGTCAGTGAGTATAAGGTATCCCTAGGATTTATATTTCTGAAAATATCTTTTAAGAAAGAGCAGTGATGTGGGTTTTCTGGAAAATTTAGAATGGATGTAGTCAAGAAAAAATGTTCTTTAATTTCTAGCCAGTAAGTATTGAACTGAAATGTTTGATTAGGAAAAGTAAAGCACACTCAGTGAGATTTAAAAATAAAAGGGAAGCTTTAAATGGAAATTATTCTTAATGGAATATTTTACATTTTTACAACAATGTATGATTCTCTTATGTGGTTTGGTTAATTCCTTGGTCCATTCAATGACTTTCCAACAACTTTCTTTCACTTAAGTCATTGGACTATCTCCAATTTCATTGTCATTGTAAACTCACTCGTGCTGCCATAGAATTGCTTAATATTTTACTGGCATCCATTCCTTGTTTCTAATGAATCTAGTGCATTTTATTTAGAAATTGAAAATTTCCTGTGAAAATATTAAGCAAAATTTTCTGTGTCACTGGGAAAGTGATTGGCTGAAAATAGTGACTGAAAGCTAAGCATGTGAAGTGGCTCTGGAACAGCTTGCATGTGCAGAAGCAGATGATTGTCCTCTGCTTTAGTATGAATTGCCCTAGCAGTAGAGTTGCTCTGTGCACAATTATTGAGACAGACTCTCCACATCTAGTACTTGGGAATGTGCATGCGAGTCTGAACAGGGAGATGTCTCCCCATATCAGCCTGTATAGGGCCTGAGATCATCAGGAGAGGCCCTTCTTTGCATTGGTCTTCTCCGAAAAGAAAAACAGTGCTTAACCTGGGGAAGATGGAGCAAATGACATGGTAGGGAAATGCAGCACAGAATAGGTAAAGAGGTAGTACAGGAATACCTGACTGCTTTAAATGAATTCAGGTCTCCAGGGCCAAATGAACTTCATCCAAGGGTATTAAAAGAACTGGCAAAAATAATCTCAGAACCCCTGCCAGTAATCTTTGAGAATTCTTGGAGAATGAGAGAAGTCCCAGCAGAGTGGAATAGGGCTAATGTTGTCCTGGTCTTCAAAAAAACGGGGGAAAAGGACCCAAATAATTATTGCCTAATCAGCCTGACATCAATACCAAGAAAGATTCTGGAGCAGAGTATTAAGCAGATAGTCCATAAGCACTCAGAAAGTAATGCTGGGATCACTAAAAGTTCACATGCGTTTCTCAAAAACAAGTCATACCAGACTAATCTTATCTATCTTTTTGATAGAGTTACAAGCTTGGTAAATGTAGGGAACGCTGTGGATATAGCATATCTAGAGACCAGTAAGGCCTTTGACCTTTCAGTAAGGTCACCAGTGATATTGTTGCAAACAAACTAGTAAAATGCAGACTAGAGAGTGCTACTGTTTGGTGGATAATCGGTTGACTAACCAAACCCAAAGAGTGCTCAATCTGCTCTGCATCCTGGAGAGATGTGATTAGTGGAATGCTACAGAGTTTTGTCCAGATCCTAGTACTGTTCAGCATCTTTATCAGTTATTTGGATGAGGGAATAGAGGGCATTCTTATCAAATTTGCAGATGACAATTAGAAGGAGCAGCTAATACCCCAGAGGTCAGGATCAGAATTCCAAACAACCTGAAGAGATTAGCGAGCTGGGCCAAAATTAACAAAATGAATTTAGCAGGAAGTGTAAGTTACTACACTTGGGCAGAAAAAATGAATGCACAGATACAGAATGGATGAACCTGGCCTAACCACAGTTTATATAAATGGAATCTAGCAATCTTAGTGGACCACATCTATTCAGCTTTGGTCAGACTTCACCTGGAATACTGTGTCCAGTTCTGGACACCAAAATCCAAGAAAGATATTTACAACCTGGAACATGTCCAGAGCAGGGTGACCAAAATGGTAAAAGGACTGAAAATCATTCCCTACAAGGAGAAGCTTAGGGAGATAGGCATGTTTAGCCTGGAGAAAAGAAGATCAAGAGGTGACATGATAGCTATGTTCAAATATTTGAAGGGTTGTCATGTGGAAGATAGAGCAAACTTGTTTTCTGTGGCTCCAGAGATTAGGATGTTTGGCTGTAGAAACCCACTTGGTGACCTTGGACAAGTTTCACTCTCTCAGCCTCAGAGGAGGGCGATGGCAAGCCATCTCTGAAAAAATCTTGCCAAGAAAAACCTGTGATTTCATTACTGTAAGTCAGAAATGACTCAAAGGCACACAACAACAACAAGGGATGCTGTATTGTTTTAAATTCAGTTATTTTTAGTAGTTTTCCATCTTTTTAGTTATATTTTATTAAATATAGTTCTGATGTTAACTTTTTGTATCTTTTTAGTATTTTTTTAAATTGCGTGCCTTCCTGAATCCCAATTTTGAGAGAAAGGTGGGATAATAATAAAGATCATGATTACGATAATGATACCAGTAATAAGTAAATCACTCCAATAGTGGATTACACATCACATGTTCAACAATAAAAATATGTCAATATTGTCATCTCTGATGACAGTGGTCATATATGAGGGTATCATGTTGAAGATGAATTGTCCTTCCCTCTACCAGTAGCTGTTCTCAGGCATAATTGACATACACTAGATTGGGAAATGTGCCCACTAGCCTCATAATATTTCAGGATTTTTTTTTCTTTCAAGTCAATTAATGTACCTTGAGGCCTTCAGAAGTGCCAGATCATACAAAAAACATTGATTCATCAAGTGATTGAGGTTATGATTTACAACCAAAAATGGTATGGTCAAGCTTGCTACAGGTGTGAAAACTGGCCTATGAACATTGTGCATGTGCCCATCTCAACCCATGTTGTGCATATTAAATTTTTGTTGGAAGGAAAGAACACCTATCACTCCTTTCTCCTGGAATTTCTCTGTGGAACAGTATCAGTGTTATAGTGATGTATTTCCCTTCCCACAGAGCTACAGTAGGGTATGTCAGCCATAGCAAGTCATTGCTTAACTTTTTTGAGAATGCCTGTAAGAGAGACTCTACTTCTTCCTCCGAAGGAGAATTTAAAGAAGGAAAAACGATGTTCGTCTTCCCTCTAGGCGTTTGCAGCAGCAAGTAGTAATGTTTATCCCCCTTTCAAAGGAGTGAGAACTTGTACTCAGGTAAATCAAGCCAAATGTTGTGAACTTGGGAGGTTCACAGATGATCTTCCAGGGGGAAAAATCCTTCTCGAATTTATCAGAAGTCCGAAGAGCTCTCTGCAAGTTTGTTTGGATGATGGTGGTGTTGAAGTAAGTTCTGTGCAGGTCAGAATTTTTACTGATCAGCACAGAAATGCTTTTGCTGAGTTAGATTGCATTGTGTAGGCATCACGAGTTCTTGTTCTGAGACTATTTACTCTTATTTTGTTTTCTTAATCAGCATACCACCTGGTGTATATTTTTTCATTTTCACATCTGCAAATGTGCACTACTGTTCTTTAGCTTTTTATCTTGTTCTCCTGTTCTTGTCCTAGGAGAGGGAGGAGGAGAAAAGATGACAAGAGCCCACGACTTCCAAAAAGGAGGTGAATAATTTTTGTCTTTTTCATTTAAATGATACAATGCAAAGTGGCCACTGAATAGTGGTTATTTAAATATACTGTTTAGAAAGATACTTCCAGTGCTTTTAGCATTGCAGCTGTAAAACAGAAAAAGGTGTGGCTTTTTGTAGTAAGTGGTAGTGTAACTTAGGAGTGCAACATGTCTATAGTCATAGTTTCTCTGTTGTTGCTTACTGCAAGGAGTAGTAATGATGGTACTGTCTGATAAGACTGAATAAATAGATCTGTGTTATAGTTCTGCTTTGAGGGAACAAACACATCTTCAGCACATTCTTTCTGTGCTATTTTTAAAGTTCACACTTGCATCTGAGTTCCCAGTTGAGAGTGTTCAGTAAAGATGAGGTATTGAAACACATTATTTCAATATTTATTTAATTATGGAAAGCAAGATATCCATATTGAGTCTATACTTTTAATAATATCTGTGGTTAAGAAGAAAGGAACATAATTCAAAGGTCTTAGACTCAGCTGTAGACTGTTGTTTTAAAAGCAATAAAGACATATCTGTGCATTGCTGATTTTCAAATACTTGGTATTAACAAAATTAAAAAACCCTGCTTTTTGGTTTAAAGGCCAAATTATTCCTTTAAAAGACCTGTCCAAAAGGAGAGGTATTGGATTTGTTTTGGACCAACATTATAAACACTTTCTGCAATGGATTTTAGAAGTTACAGTGACTCTTAATCATTCACGTGTGACATATACATAAAACTATGGGAAAGTATTTGGGCACGGGTATTGACAAATTACTATGGCTTCTTATATGGCACACTACTTGTGCTAGATAAAACTCATTCTATTAGTCAATCAGTCAGGAAGGTATAATATGTTAGCATACCCTTTCCTTATCTCCTTTGTTTTTGTTTTGTTTTGTTCCTTAGGAAGAAGCCCCCAATACAATATGTACGCTGTGAGATGGAAGGATGTGGCACGGTTCTTGCACACCCTCGCTATCTGCAAGTGAGAATAATAATAGCAATCATTTTGTGTACTTTTGTATAGTTTCTCAAGGAGATTAAAAGAGTTGGCTGCCTTGTCCACTATAAGTCAACTTGGCTAAGCAACCCTACTTCATTTCTGTGATTACACCAGTTCTAAGAGTGCCACACACTGCTTCATTCTCTTTCACCTGCTTTCTGTCTTCCCTTTTTTAACTCTGTGTCCAAGGTTCTGCTTTCTCCTTCAGTCTTAAAATTCAATCAGTCTACCATGATTTCTTTTCCTCTGTTCTTTCCCACACTTCCACCTCTCTCTTCTATCGCCCCTTTCTCATTTTTCTGCTAACATAGTTGAGTTGTCTGTCCTATTATCCTCATCTAACCCTACCCATGCCTGTTGAACCTGTTCCTTCTAGTTGTTCCTTCTGCTACCATTACCCATCTTCTTGCCCTCATAACCAATGTTTATATTGTTGTTCTTTCTGTTCAGGACCCACACGTGCTGCTGATTCCATTCTTTAAAAATATTTCCTTGGCCAATACCTCTTCCTCATCTATCACCCATTTTTTCCTTACCTTTATCTCCAAACTACTGGATTATGTTTTGTGCTCATGTGATGTCTTAGTGTTCTCTCCTCAAGCTCTGTTGTTTTTTACTCCAGTACTCTGTTGAAAATGCCAGAACAAAAAACATCGATGGTCTCCTCATTGTCAGACCCAAAGGTTTGCTTAGGCCTTGTTCTCTCTGATTTCTCTTCTGCCTTTGATGCAGTGAGTTTCTTCAAAATCCATTTATACCAGAAGTGGAACAGTGTAGCTGAGGGCACAGGACTCAGGAAAAGCAAAGTGTGTGGGCCAGATATGAATCTTACCAGTGGAACACTTGCCTATGAAATGTGCAAAGCATAGCTTTGCTTAGAAGTAAAACCGAGTATAGCACTTTTCAGAAATAAAGCATAGCTCAATTATTTTGCTTTTCCTGTTAATAAATGCAATAGCATTCCAGGCTGTAAAAGAAAGCTCCTATTCTATGCAAAATCTTACTAGATTGCAAAGAAGAGCTTGTTATTCTGTGGAAAAATTTCCCAGGCTTTAAAAAGCATCTTGTCTCCAGCCATAGTTGAAGAGAATGGCAAAAGAAATTAACAGGCTTCTGCTGTGCTGATGACCCGTCTGACTCTCTCCCCATATCTTCTCAAAGTAGCTCTTTTCAAAGGACTGTTCCACTAGAGGGCCTGGTTGTCACTTACTCCTAGTGTTCCCCTGAAAATCTGCTGTGGAGGATTGGGGAATCAGCCAACAGTGTTTATGATAATACAGTACTTTTTGTGATAGTACTAAGTGGAAAGGGAGAATCTACAAAGATTGTCTTTCTGCTGCTTCTGCCTGTGAGACTTCACTAGATGGGAGGAGCCTTGCCATTCATGAAACAAGAAGTCTGTGTTCAACCCAGTGTTCTGTGTTGGACAGTTCAAAAGCACTATTTGTGAGTTTAGCTTTAGCATTGAAGGGAAAATTTTGTGTATGAAAAGAGTGGAACTAAAAAGCTGTTTGTTTAGCCATACTTGCTTTCAGGAGTACTCTTCTCTCTGTTACACTACACCAAAGGCTGTTGTGGTATCACTTTGACAGTGTAATTTTACAAGACACATTTAAACACTCAGGTAATTACACATAGTGAACAAAATCATGCAAGTTTGTTTCCTGCAGGGGAAGGGAAACAAGTGGAGAGAAGAGAAGCTAGAGTTCAGAAGCAAGTTGGGTCACCTAACCCTGGGAAGCAGGAGGTGGAGAAACTCACAAATAAAGCTGTGAAAGTTAAACCCACAAATGTGGAGGCTAACTGTAGGTGTATTTGCAAAAAAAATAAAATAAAAAAAAAATCACCAAACCAAAAAACCCAAAAACAATTTGGAGTGAAAGCATAAATACTGAGAAACGCAGTCATTCATGAGAGGACAGATTGTATAAACAGTGTTTCTTTTTTTTAGTTTTAAGCTACAAGAAACTGATGGTAATAACTTACGGGTATTCTATTGTTGCCCATAATATGCTGAAACTGGACCACTGAGGTTGGCTTGCAGAATGCTGAGTTTAATTTTATTAGCCTTTTTCTGTTAGAATATTTATAATCTGTCAGCCTTATTTTTTTTCATTTCAGCATCACATCAAATATCAGCATCTGTTGAAAAAGAAATATGTGTGTCCTCATCCTTCATGTGGGCGACTGTTCCGTCTCCAGAAGCAGCTTTTGCGTCATGCCAAACACCACACAGGTAATATGGGTTGTAGGCTAAAGCCCCCAGACCCTTCTTTTAAAAAAAATTCAGCCAACCCTTGTCCCCAGCCGCACACATTCTTAAACCTCTTCAGTCAAAAAAAAATAAATCAAAAGATTAGCTGAAATCAAAACAAGATGTGACACTAAATCAGGCATGCCAGAGGTGATACATAGTTCATAGTGGCCTCCCAGAGGTGATACATAGTTCATATTGGCCCTGGCACTCTGTGGTTGTTCACTGGTAGACTTTGGCTTTGTGTAGAATTCAGGAATGCTATTTGATGTGGTTTAAAGCAGAGGCAAAAATAATTGATAAAAAATTTTAAGAGTACATTTTTCATGGGTTAGGGCTCAAAAAGCAGTATAGATTTAGAGTTTAATTTTGGCTGGGACATGGAAAACAACTGGAAACCTCTTCAGCTCGGCACTCTTGATTAATTTTTTCTCTTCAGAGTAGACAGGCAAATTAATATATTTAATCAGTTTAATATTGTATTTTTACTTTCCAGACGTACTTTGTTTGTATGTTGTTTCTTTAAGGCTTCAGTGGGGTCTTCACTGAGGGAATATGCTCATACTTTGAACTAGCTGTGCAAATACAGTAGGTTCCCCCAACTGGCGGGGATACGTTCTGGACTTACTGCAGATAGTGAAAAACATGGATAATACAACACATATTTTTTTTTTACAAATGAGATGAACGATATAGGTATCAAAATGAGTATGCAGCTTGGGGAGGAGAACTTAAAAAATCTTTGGCATCTAAAGGAAAGGAGGCTTTGTAGCTGTTATTTGTACTCCAGCGCCAGTGTACAATTGTGAAAAACATAAAAAGTTGCAACACCACATAGTAAAAAACCAAAATATTTTTCTATATAGAAGATCAGTAGTAACCTAATGCTAGCATCTCAGTACCTTAGTGTTAGACTGGTGTTGACCTTCTGACAGTATTTCAGAGGGCAGATCATCATCAGCAGGATCATCAGAATTATAGAGCCAGGATTTGAATCTCAGGAACAGACAGTGTTGATCGTTGGAACCCTCTGAGGGTCTTTTGGCTGGAACCTTTTGGAAGAACGTTGTAATAGGAAGTTGCCTCTTTCTATTTAACTCACTTAAAGTGATGTTGTAGAGGTTGTAATCCTTCAGTGACTGAACAAGATCATATTCCATAATGTCTGTGCAGTTTGAAACACTTTGGCAAATTTCTTTAATATGTGCATGGCTGGTTCTGTTCCTGTTTCTTCTTCTTCCTCTGAAGACCTCTTGACAGGTCCCTCCAGTTCCTCATTGGATAGTGCTTCTTCATGGCCATTGATAAGTTCTTCCACCTCCTCATGCAGCAAGTCAGCAAATCCTTCACCACCAAGTCACCTTACCGCATGGATGATTCTCTTAACTTCTTTACTGATTCATGGGAAAGCTTGAAAATCATCCACAACCTCACTCCACAAATTTTTCCAGCAGGCATTTACATTGTCAGCTTTTAATTCTTCCACTGGAGCTTTGATGAAGGTTACGGCATCAGCAGTAGTGAAGAGTTTCCAGCACTGCGTAATGTACTACACATCAGGGTCTGCCTCAACTACTGATAGAATGCAGTCAAAAACCAGGCAGGTGTATGTGGCCATAACAAAACAAATGATGCCCTGGTTAGGGGACTGAATCAATGACGTTGTATTGAGTGATATGAAAACAACATCAACATTTACATTTTCATAGCAAATAGGTTCAAATGTCTAGGTGCATTGGCTACTATTAACAGAACTTTAAATCCCAACTCTTCCTGCTGCAATACTTTTTTTTATTTCTGAGATGAAGCATCAGTAAAACCATTCTGTAAACAAAATGGTTGTTACCCATGCTTTTTTATTGTGCTGCCAGAACACAGGCAGGTAAAGTTTCTGTGTTTTACGAGTACATGGGGTTTGGATTGTACACTGTGCCTGCCTTTATCAAATGCCCTGCAGAGTCACTACATAGGACCAGAGTTAATCTGTCCTTCCAGGCTTTGTGCTCTAAAACCGCCTTTACATTATTATGCATATAGATTCTAGTGGGGATTTTTTTTTTAACAGAAGCGTCCAGTTTCATCCCAACTGAATGCCTGCTTTGGATGGTAGTCTTTTTCATCAACCAACTTTTTAAACTGCTTAAGAGATGTGGCAGCAACTGCTTCATTGGCAGACATAGCTCAGTTTTTTGTTTTTAAGTCCAAACCTGTTCCTGAATTTGTGCAACTATCCCTTACTTCTGCAGTAAAGGGCTTGGTGGCACTGCTGATGCTTTTATATAGTCTCAGTTCTTTATGGCACAAGACATTGATGTTAATGGGAATTTGTTTTCTGTTCCTGTCTTCCATCCACAAATTGAACACCTTCCCCATTTTAGTTAGGTACCTGTCACATACTGTGAAGGTAACTTTTGCAGTTTGAAGTAGAATAGCTAAACCAGCATGGATTTCTTTTTTCTTCTTCAGAATTTCATGGATGAAAATTCATTCTTTCCATACAGTCTCAGTGCATCTTTTATTTTCTTTCAAAAACTTTTATCTTCTCACTTAAGGAAGAACTTTGGAGGTTCCCTTAGGCTTATCAGTATTGCTAACATCATTACTCTTGTGCTTTGGGACCATTACAAAACAAGATAAGGACTCAAACAGAAGGACTTTACCAGGGACTGTACTGGATAAGGACAAGGACTTTACTGTGCAAGCACAGGATTTTTTCAGAAGGACATTACCTCTATGAGATCACAAAGAATAATCAAGAGCACTGCTAAGAGACTGGATAGTATTAGAGCATGTGTAGCACGTGTACAATGAGGTAACATGAGACAGGATGGACAATGTGAGATAATGTGATATTGTAAGTGAACAGGTGCCATTTACTTCAGTTTTACATTCCCATTTTCCATGTAATGCTATATGTACTGTACCCTATTTTGCTTTATTACTTTGCTTTGTTACTATTAAATGCAAAGTACATATTTTTGGGCCACATCTTGTTGCAGGTAATTGAAATCGTGTGCACCAGTCATGCAGTTGTGGGGGACCTACTGTACTTGCACAGTGTATCAGCCCACAGAATTTTCACTGTACAAGCCAACATCTATCCTCTCTGTTTGAATATACAAATTTGTGAACAAAATTATCTGCATACTTAGTAGCTTGTTTTTCAGGTTTCTCCATACACTCAAGTGAACATTTCAAATCAAGTGGATGTTGACATCCTTTTCCATATAAAAAGAAATGAAATTGTTGATAAATCTTAACTGCATTATTTATTTGTACTAGAAAAAAATTATCAATTGTTATCTATTATCAACCTGGACCTGAAATGGATTTAATTGGCATTGATACCACTTGATATACACAGGATGCCCAGTAAATACAGCAAAGGTGCAAAATATATTTATTGTGGCACAAAAGTTCACAAAACATAACAGCAAACGAAAACCATCTGGACCTCAGAAATATCTGTTTCATTCTGCATAAGACCTGGGATTGTGGGAAAGGTTGACCTTGCAGCTGGACAGTGACCCTAAAGATACAGCCACAGTACTACTGGAATGGTTAAAAAGAAGAACCAGAATGACTTAGAATGGCCCAGTTGAGGATCTGTGGCAAGGTTAGAAAGTTACTGTTCAGCATCAATCCCCTATCCAGATTGACAAAACTGGAACAACTTTGCCAAGAAAAATGGGCAAAAATTGCGGACTCCAGAGACTTACCCAAGAAGACTGCAGTTGTAATGACTGCCAGAGGTATTTCTGCCACATGTTGGATCAGAGTGGTATGTACTTATTGGCTACCTAAGTGCCACTTTGCTTTTGTTTTCCTATCTTTCATACCACAGTAAGATTATTTTGCAACTTCGCAGTGTTGAAAATCTTGTGTACATCAGGTGGTAACAATGCCAGTTAAATCCACTTCAATTCTAGGTTGTAGCACAACAAAATGTGGAAAAAATCAAAGGGCGGGGGCGGCAAGTAATTCTGGAAGGCACACTGTACAGTAAAGTTGAGCAGTGCTGACAGAACCAACTGACGTAAGACTAAAAGCCTTTTGAAATTAAGGACCTACTTCTTTTTAGCTTTCTTAACTTGAAAGGGTAGTGAACACAGTGACGCTTACTATCATCTTCATTTCATAAGCCGTACACTATAAAGGGAGACATAAGACTGGAAACGTGCATCTCTTGAGATGTTAATTGGTCTACTAGTAGCATTGGCTGTTCTGACTAGGGCCACTAGGGGCTTGGAGTAGAACAATATCTGTAAAGGCCTTATGATTATCGCCTTTGTTATGTGAGCTTCACAGTTGTTTCAGTAAGAAAAACAGTATGGTAAATGAAAATGTAATCTGAGCATCTGTTACCAGTCATGTTTTCTTAAGGTTTTTGTGAGGAACTAGTATTCACTTGTTTTACTTAATAGTAAGATTTAGATATATGTGGCTGTCCAAATATTGTTGAGCTGTAACTCTCATCAACTCTAGTCAGCATAGCCAGTGAGGAAGAATCATGGGAATTAGTCCAGCAACATCTGGAGATTCATCTGTTCACTGTCTCAGGCATGCAAGGGGTTACAGTCTTCTGTTTTTCCAGAAATACCTGACCTCCTCTGTCTCTGTTTTTCTGACCACTTTTTCATGGTGCATACTGATCTTCTTTGTCTTAATTTTGATCTAACCAAACTCCCTAGAACTGTCCAGTGGTGAAGTTTCTGAAAGCCAGAGTGGTGTAGTGGTTTGACTGTTCGACTCTAGGAGAGCAGTGTTCTGCTCAGTCATGGAAAGTCACACTCTCTCAGTCTGAAGGGAAGGCATTAGTAAGCCCCTTTTGAACAAATCTTTCCAAGAAAATCTCTATGATAAGTTTGCCTAAAGCACACAACAACAACATAGTTTCTGAAGGGTTATGTGCAGGTATCCACATATTTCTGTCTGGATGTATGGTACACATCTTATAAATGAATAAAATATATAATCTTCATTCACAATTTAAAATGAGCATGTGTGGCATTCCCATTTGCCTGTGATTTAATACAATATGGATACTATGGAATATATTTGGTGAGTTTTGCACAGCCTCTGTGAAGAGGAGTCTTTGTGGAGTCTTTGCAGAATTAGAATGTATTCAGCCACTGTCTTGAGAGTAACCATAAGAGTTTTGAGTGTTGACACTTCAAAGCTTCTGCATGATTTCATATTTGAAACTGAGGTGGGTTTTCCTATGACTGTTAAAAAAGCTACTTCACTCCTTTCAAATGTTTACTTATTAGTGTTGTGAATGGCAGCATAGCATTTTTCAATTGTGTGTTTGTGGGTCTGAGGAGCAAATCTTGACTGCAAATCACAGTTGTGTTCTTTACAGATCAAAGGGATTACATCTGTGAATATTGTGCCCGTGCTTTCAAGAGTTCCCACAATCTAGCAGTTCATCGAATGATCCACACAGGCGAGAAGCCATTACAGTGAGTAGTTCTTTACTCTTGTCTTGATACTTTTCCTGAGGAAGCATGGATTGTATCTTTGGCTTCTTCCTGACCTGCCTCTTTGTGTTCCACTCAATTTCTTCTGCACATCACAAACTTTATTTTGATAAATGTATATTTGTTTATACCTTAAGTGTTCTTGGAAGAAGTAAATGTGCTGGACCTGTTTTGGTCTGGTTTCTTACCAGTGTGAAGTACTGAAATAGCCTTAATTATGCTGACCAACAGATGACTCTATATGTAAGATCTTCCTAAATTTCTTTTGATACCATTGAGCGTAGTAACTTTCTGGACTAACTCTGTGGTAGGTGGTAGGAAGCACTGTGTTACAGTAGCTTGGCTCCTATTTGCTGAACCAGTTCTGGAAAGTGACATGGGGAGATTCTTTTTCAGTCCCATGGCTATGCAGCTGTGGTTCCACAGGGTTTCATTCTATGAAGCTGGTGGGTAAGTTTATCAGCTTCTTGCAGTTGGGTGCCATGAGTATGTTGATGACATTCAGCTCTTATTTTCCCTAACTGGAGCTGTTCACATGCTGGACAAATGCTTGGATCCTTTAATGCTTTGGGTGAGGGCCAGTAAATTTGAAACTCAATCCCAGTAGAATGAAAGTTTTGTATATTGGCAATTTCTGGGTCTGGGAACGTGGCTAGCAACCTGGCCTGCTTGCATTTGCATTTCCTCTGAAGAATTAGAAGTGCAGTTTGGGTGTACTTTTAGATCCACCTCTGTCACTGGAAGCCAGCTGCACACAGCAGTTCATGCTGGACTCTACTATGTGTCTTACAAGTTAGAAGAATGCACTGTGGAAGGATATGAGAAAGTTCCTTTTCTGCTATGGCATGCTCACCTTGGATGCATTAGCGATCTCAACACTAACATCGTTCTGGTACCAGTTTAAAACAAGGCTTTTTATCAAAGCTTTTGGGGTTGAAATAGTTTGTTAGATTTTGTGCAGGTACCTGGTTTCTAGCTTTTTTCAAATTGTTATGTTTTTTGACTAAATTATTTCTTACTATTTTTATTTTTAAAAAATTGTTCTGTTTGTACACTGCTTTGAGATCTTGTGATATAACATGTTGTATAAAAATTTAAATGCTTGTATTATCTTTTTCTCCTTCACCCACCCTGCTGTTCTTTAGATGCGAGATCTGTGGATTCACCTGCCGACAGAAAGCCTCATTGAACTGGCACATGAAGAAGCATGATGCAGATACCTTTTACCAATTTTCTTGCAATATCTGTGGAAAGAAGTTTGAGAAAAAGGACAGTGTTGTAGCACATAAGGCCAAGAGTCACCCGGAGGTGCTTATTGCTGAAGCACTGGCAGCCAATGCAGGTGCCCTCATCACCAGCACTGACATCCTGGGTACCAATCCAGAACCTATTGTCCAGCCCACTGACAACCAGGGCCTTCCCCTTCTTCCAGATCCCCTTGGAAATACCACTCCTGGAGAGTGTCTACTGCTGAACCCTGATGGGATGCCTAAAGCATATTGCAGTGGGGGTGACCGGGTCAATCTGATGGCTGATGGCAAGATTTTTGTTGGCAGTGCTAGCAGTGAGAATACAGAAGGGTTGGTCATGAACACGGAAATCCTTGGGGCTACCACTGAAGTGCTAATTGAAGATTCTGATTCTGCAGGACCTTAGTGGGCAAGGAGCACATGTGTGTTGGAACAACATGAACTTGTATTTAAACGAATAAATTGGGGGGAATTTACTCAACAAAGACAAACTTTTAAAAAAATTAAACTACTAGTCAAATAACTAAAGGGCCTGTTCCCCGTCTGCCCCCTCCCCCTTCCCCCAGTGGATCACTACACATGCTTTTACAGTTCCCTTCTTGGAGAGGAATGTTGCCTTTACACAGACTGACAAAGCAAAGGAATTCTTGCAATGCAGTGGAGGGAAACAGCCAGAGCCTATCCCTCTCCCTGCCCTCCCAAAGTAAGCAGACTTCCTGCTTGTTGACCCTGTTGCAGGATTAAAGGTGTTTGTACTCTGGACCAGTATCTTCCTCAGAACCTTCCTTTGCCCCTGCAGTTGCATCATCCTGTTCTATGCATTACTGAATTCTGACCCTTGCAGGCTCTTCTGTTTCCCTCTAGGGCTTGGAAATATAGCTTGGCACTTTAGAACCCTTCAGCAGGATGAGCTGTAAAACAGCATATATTCCCCCCTCCCTTTTCCCCTGCATCCATCCTTCTGCTTCTATAAGGAAAGAGAGGGAATACTGACACTCTGGTGCTCATATTTTCAAAGAGGAGTGCCATTCTTTTGTACACTTGCTCTGGCTGCAAAGGTTCTGTGTGGGGGAGGCAGAGAGAATGGGTGCTAGGCTTGTAAAGAAAACTTGCACTTTGAACATGTCTTGTTTTTAAGTTGTGATAACAAATTCTTTATTTATTTGCTTTTTTAAAAGGTCTGTTTTAGTTGCTGTCCAGGGAGAATTTTCTTCCAAATCTGAAAATCTTTTGTAAAGGTTATAAAATAGAAGCAGCCTCTTCAACAAACCACATTTAGGAACTGCCTGTACCCATAGTGAAGGAAATGTAGGTCTGACAGTGAGGTTCCTAATTACTTCAGTGTTTGTTGTTTGATGGAAAAGGATTTCTTTGGGAAGGTATGACAACTGCTTTCAAAATTGGCCTTTTTTAGTCATCCCCAACTTTCCTTGTGTATGTTGTGGTGTTATCTTTGTGTTTCTCTAACTAGAATGAATAAGCAGCAAGCTTTGTCTTGAGGAAGTTATATTAACTACTAAATGGCATGACAGCTGATCCTCTGATATATTTTGCCTCTTAAACCTTTTGGTCCCATCCTTAAACTCATTTAGAAGCAAAATGGGCACCAGGTTAGTGGCAGCTTCAGGTCTCCTCAGTTCTACATCTAATGCTTGTATGTAGACACATACCATATTGTTTCTGTGAAATTTGATGGCTCAAGTGTCTCCAGAAGGTGAAAGATGCCTAGCATTTGGGGTAGAACACAGTAAAGCGTTGTGACTCTTCAAAGTTTTACTTAGGTCACAATTGGTATGAGCCCTTGATTGTTATCTGACTGGTTGTGGTATCACAATATCCTAATGGCAATAGTCTTTTTTCTTAGGGAATTCTCTTGGAACTGATCATAACTGTTTTTGTTTTTGGCAGGCCTGTGTTGGAGCAGCACTTATACTTAAGGTCAGGTGTCTTTTAGTCTAGACCTCTACCTCATGTATCTCTTAACCCTACTGTGTACCACAAGCTATTATTAACTATACATTTCCCCAGTCACATCTTTTACAGTTTCAGTTGTCTGAAAATGAGTCCAAAGGCACTTCTTTTACTTAGCTGGAAGGTAATTATCAACAGGGTGTAATAGGATGCAATCTGTGGCAGCCCATTAGAAGTTTTAACCCACCACACAGCTTCCATTTCTGCAACTTGGTTGGAGGTTTGTCAACAACCCGCTAGGCTGCAGTGTGTAACGGATATGCTGCCGGCATTTAGGGGCCATCTGTGGTACAGGTTTTCTGATTAAGGTTGGCACTTGAAAAATAGTTGCAATTGAAAGCTTGTTTTGTGTGCTGCTGAAGAGACCTTATACTATCTCAACTATACTGCATTTCATTTCTAAGAACGAAACGTAACAGAGATTCTGTTTTACTTCTGTAGGGAGTTTTAATCTTTCATGAAAGAGGCTGTAGCTGGCAGTGTACTTGAAGTTCTTTCCTAGCTTGAGTTACCATTAGCCTCTTGTCTGTCTTTCTTGGACAGCTCTGTTAGTCTCTTTTTTTTAAAACCCCCTATAGGGGTATGTTTGTATGCAGTTTTGTTTCAAGTAACATTGTTTTGTGTTTAACTGGGTCACCCCTTGCACTCTAGGTTGAATAATTTCTGGTTTTAGATTTAAAAACTGAAACTCTTTGTCTTGACATAATATGTTCCTGCTGCTTCCCTTTAATGTCTCTCCCACCATACGCATGCAGTTTTGCTTCAACCAATTATTATAGTAGCTGCAATAAACTATTTATATTTTTTTTTCTAGGAAGCTTTTTTCCCATAGGAAGGAAGCATGGTGCTGGGAGCTTGAAACTATAGATTCTCTTTCCCACTGTAATATGGGATAGTTTACAGTAACTAATCTGACATGAACTCACTCCAAATGCAGTTCTGTAATCTTACCCTATTTGTAAACTCATTGGCTCTGTAAATTTGGAACCCTTTCCTGATAATCTAAGGGATGATTTGAATCTCGTCACCCTTTTTTTTCAGGAGCTGATGCAAAACTTTTTCCTAGTCAGATGAGTACAGATTCTTTTTTTGGAATTTAATCTGAACGTTGATAGAATAGGACAGATCAGAAGAGGAAGCTCAGGAGTTTTTCAAGGACTTAGTATGTTTAGTGTGTGAGAAATGGTCCTTCTAGTTCAAATAGTTTCTGAACAATGGCACAATGCCAACGCCTTGGCAAGGGTGGGGAGGGGATGAACTGTAACTCTGTGGAGAAGTTTTCCAGGGTGATAGTGGAGACCTGGGGGAAAAACTGCACTAGCATTGTGAATCCTACCAGAGAGGGGGCAGGATTTGCAATACTTAGCAGAACTACCTGATGTAGTAGCCACTGGGTGGCAACAGAGCTGTGTTGCATTGTGGCACACCCCTATTTTTTAGTGTTAAGTGAAAGGATGGTTGAGTTAACAAGTCTTTGATTGCTTAAAAGCCTTGTTGCATATAAATTTTTCCACAAAGTGATGGTGGAGATTTTGCGTGGGGTGCCAGGGGGAGGGGCAGTGATCCATGTTGATAACAGGTTGTGTATACAAAAGTCAATAAAACAATAAAAAGGGATACTGTTTTTTCATCTCTTGTCTTTAAGCTGGGTAAGCCATAACCAAAATAAATACTTAAAGGGGGAAAATAATCTTCTGTGTCTTATTGCATGTTAACTGTATGGAATGTGCAAAAGGGAAAGAGGCTGCCTCCCATGTACTTCAAGTAGTACATGGAATTCTATGCCACTGGTGAGTTAGGTGAAGCAGCCATGTAATGGGACTAGGAAGGAACTGTGCCTCTGAGATGGTCCTATCTAAATTATGAATCCATTCTCTTAACTCATGAAATATTGCATCATTACATTGGTGCTTTAACACTAACTATGTCCCATTTAGGCAGGCTTATGACAATTGCCTCCTGGGGAATGAGTTGTTATATTGAAGAAGAGTGGGTTAGAAAATAATACCATATAAGAGAGATGTAACTATTTTAAGTAATATCTCTGAAACATTGTAAACATAGCAACTTACAAACCACACATCACTATTAGGTTTCTGTGTGTATGGGGTATATGTTATGTATAGACTTCAACTAGCATACGCACAAGTATGAGGTGGTTCAAAGCATCACATCCCGTTATTGTCAATGGATGCAGGAGATATGTGCCTGTGCTGCCAGGGGCGCACACACATTGTATCCATTGACTATAATGGGATGTGATGCTTCACATTTTTTGTTTTATGTGAAGGTTTATGGAACAGAACCCCCACATATGTGGCAGGCACACTGTATTTCTATTGGTATACAAACAGTAACAGCAATTAACCAGAGATACAAATTGTGTACCATCAGTGCTGTTTATTCAAATCCCTAAGTGATTTGAAAGGGTTGGGGAGAAGGAGACTATCACCCCCTAAATCTTGTAAGGCCATTCTGGCAGAGGGCATTCAACCTATTTGATGACTGTTAGGAAGTGGTAGGTTCCATTTGTCTCAATTCTTTCTGTTCAGAATTGAATGGCACCTGTCCTCATTCAAAGCACTTATATAGTCCTGTCTCATATTTGCAATGTTTAAAGGGAAGGCACTTAATTGTATTTTATGATGGATCCAGTTGCTTGACATTCAGATCAGAGTAAGAGTTTAAAGGCGATCTTGCAGAGCCTTTCATAAGAGAGGCTGTGCAGTTGTTCTTGCTCATTCACATAATTTTACAGAGGTATCCAGATGGCCACTTGTGATCCTCCACCATAGTTTCTTAGTGCTGGTTCCATCTTTATTCTTACTGTAGAACATCCATGGCTGGAGGATTCTGGAAGTTGTAATCCAAAAAAATAACTCCTCCGAGCTGTGGAAAATGAGTTGACATGGTGAGCCTCCCTGAGCTGGGATCTCGAGAGGTACAGGGCCAGCACAAAGAAGTATCTGTTTATGGCTACTTATGTTGATGGAGTGCTCAGTGGGGGGGGGATGTTGGGTCCCTGCTGGGAGAAAATGCCAAATTATCTAGGGAGTGGTGTTATTAACCACCCTTTCTTTCAGTACCCTCCTGTAGTGAAAATGAACTACAGTTGAATGGATTGCAGAGTAACATGTAGTTTATCTTTACTTAGAAAACTGAAGCGTTGAAAGTATTAATGTAAATACACATTTTGTAAAAAAAATCCATTAAAAAGTCCAGAAGGAACCTGTGAGCCTCCATGTATAGCAAATTTTTGATAAACATGAAAGTAACTTGCCCACCTAAATGGTTCAGGAAATAGAAATAGAACTTTATAAGTTCAGTCCTGATTTTGCTGTTAGTTTTGTTGAGGTGAGAGGGTGTTGCTGCTCAATCAAACCAATGTTAACATCCTGCTTTTATCTACTGTTTCCTGTGAACAGCTTTTGGTTCTGTTGCAGAGGAGAAAAAAGAGGAGGAGTGGAGAAAAGAGAACCAGAAACTGGATAGACTGTGTGACTGCTCAATATATGGCTGTGGGCAGGATGTTGGGGCTCAAGTGTCATTTGGGAAGAGCAGATTCATCTTGTCAACTCCCCAATGGCAAGGTTTTGTGACAGATACCTTGGAAGGGAGGACTAGGTTCGTGGAATGGGTTAAAACTCTGTACTATGCACAACTGTTTCAGGAGGAATCATAGAGTTTGAAGGGATCACAAAGGCCATCTAGTCCACTCCCACCCCCACCATGCAGGAATATCCCACCTAAGGGAAGAAAAATTTAGAAGACTTCTCCATATTCTGCAAAAACCAACATTCCAAACCTGTGTCCTCTGATGCTACATGGTCTTCCAAAGAGTGTTCTTTTCCCTCCTGAGACTTGGTTTTCCTCCCTCAGGCCTGAAGACTGTGGATGTAGGCTGCCTGAAGTACTTTTTTAAAGGGTGTTTGTGTACACCCTGCAGTGTTTTGTTGCAGATAGTACTATATAGGTATCAGCCAGAAAAGGAATACAATTCAAGCAAGAGAGGGACATCTGAGCTTCATCTCTTGGCTGACACTAACATTTGCACCAGCAATGGGCTAGCTCATCTCACGTGTTAATCCCTAGTAGTGTTCATCAGCTGAATGCTATACTAGCAAAGGGTGAGAAGAGATGTACTCCACGCTGGAGAACACCAGGTCAGGGAAGGTTGCAGTACTGTGTGGAGGAATACACATCCAGATGGTAGCTAAAGTGGACCTAGCACTGCCTGAATCCATACCCTGTAGGAGTCCTTGAAATCAAACACACACTACTAAATGTCTGAATGAGTTACTGGAGACACACTCATGCTCCATTTGCTTCTGGGAAATCCCATTTGGAATTTCAACTGTCCACTGAAATGGACAGAAAGCAAAAATGTGAAAGTTTTAAGCATCTACTGCAACAAAAGGCAGGTCACTCTCCCTTTTGTTCTAGGAAGCCACTGTGTCTGCATTTCCATTTTTTGACTTGAAAATTCAGCACTCTGACAACAACCAAAAACTGTCAAATTTAGTGGTGTCTGTCATGATGTTCCAACATGCTATGGCTCCAATAGATATACAGATGCTCTCTTGTTCATTATAGAGGATGTACTTCCACACTTCTTGCCAGTGCAATGCAGATTTCACATATATCTTCTTTTTACTAGTGCTGTGAACTGGATAACTAAAAATGTTACATGTATTTTAATATATAGATAGAGTACCACGCAGAAATACCTCAAGCCAGATAGGGGCCCTTTGACACTACACAATCAGCACTGTTATTGCATGTCCAACAGTCATGGCTGCATCCTGTGGCATCCTGGGCTTTGTAGTTTGCTGAAAGTTTAAAGCTCTCTGGCTGAAAATGCTAAATTATGTTGTGTGCCTTCAAGTTGTTTCCCAATTATGGTGGCCCTAAGGCAAACCTATCATGGGGTTTTCTGGGGCTAAGAGTATGTAACATGCCTAAAGTCATCCAATGGGTTTCCATGGTCAAGAGAGGGAATCAAACCTTGGTCTCCAGGGTTGTAGTTCAGTGTTCAAACCAATACACCATGCACCCTTCTCTAAACTGGAAATCCCAGGATTCCATAGAATGGGATCATGGCACTGAAGCAGGATCATAGTGCCATAATTGCATAGTGTGAAAGGGTCCTAGGTGAAGGCAGCCATCACAGCCTTCCTGAGGAACAGGAAGCAATGTTTTGTTCTCAAAATTTCAGAAGCATTCATCAACATGGAGGAAAAACATTTCTAGATGTTGTCAGTGCAACTTTCTTCAGCTTTGGTTATTCTGCCTAGAGCTGACAGAAACTGGAGAGCCAGAGTACTATAGTGTCTTGGGTGTTGGACTAGTACTCTAGAGACTAGGATTCAATTCCCTGCATGGCCATGAAAGCCCAGGGTGACACTGGACAAATCATATTCTCCCAGCCTCAGAGGGAGGCAAAGGCAAAAACCCCCTCTAAACAAATCTTGCCTGTAATAGGTGTGCCTTAGTGTCTGCTTAATTTGGAAACAAAGGTACAGAACAACATGAAAATCCTATAAAATTAATGGGGTCACCATAAATTTACAGGTGACTTAATGGTGCATGTACACGCACGCACACACACACGCACACACTCCCCATACTCCTACCTAAAAGAGTTTTATACATAGTTTTTCAGCATGACCCAGTCTGGTGCAGAGTGTTAGAATGCAACCAGAAGGGTTAGCTTTAAGTCCCCCCCTGAGCTGTGAAACTCACTGGATGGCCATAGGCCTGTCAGTCACTCTCAACCCGACCTACCTCACAGGGCTGTTGTGATGATCAAGTGCGGAGGAAGAGGACACTTTGAGTTTCTTGGAGAAAAAGGGCAAATATAAATGTAACAAAAATTCAGGCCTAAAGGAATGTTGCATACTCAGATTGCCATCTACTTGACTGTGTCAGTTGGTCTTACATTTTCCAAGCAAAGAGAGAGGAAAGTATTTGGATAATACAATAACACCAATCAGACCAGGCATTGCTGAAAGGATTCATATTACAAATGATCAAAAACAATGTGCTGAATAGCATTAGATTGATGAAGCAGAATGATTTCAGAGGTCTTTTTTTTTACGTAGTTAAACCCAGCAAAAGTAGGACAGTGGCGTGACTCAGTTTCTTTTGTACGTTCATGGTGAATTGTTAAGCGTTGTGACACTCATTTTACAGGGATTAGCAGGTCGCTGACCTGGCTAGTAGCTAATCAAAATCAAAGCAGTGGAAAATCAGGATACGAGCAAGCTAGAGGGTGGGAAGGAGAGAAAAGGCAACGTGTGGGAGCTTCTGCACAGCCTGTAAGAATAGACAAGGTTGGCAAGCTGGAAAAAAAAATTGCCCATGTTAATCTCAAAGAGTTAAGCTCTACTGCCAGGAATTTGTAGTTACTTCTCAGGCCGCAGGGGACGGAAGGGGTGGGGGTGGAGGTGGGGGGGAGAGACAGAGAGAGAAAAGTGCCAGGCGCACAAGTAGAGAATTCTGTACTGGTCTGGAATGTATGAGCTGAGCAAGGGATTTTTGTGGATACCCAGCCCTGTATGAGCACTGTGCGCTTCAGCTACGGCTGTCACCCCTGAGCCAGCTGGACTAGCTGATGGCTGCAACAGAGCGGCCGCCTGTGGTCTCCCAGCAGCATGAGCTCTGCCGTCCCACCATATATCTCCTGAGGAAGATGCGCTCGGATGTCAGTAGCCTCCTTGAGTCCTATGTAAGTCTTTTTTTCTGTTTCTCTCATAGCCTTTCCTCAGTTGCTTGCCTGTCTTCCTTTACAGCTTCAAAATTCCAGGCACTATTATTTAGATAAATGCACTCTGCTTTCTGCCTCTTAGAGGAAAAGAATACTTTTAATTTCAGTGTTTGAGGAGAGTAGAACATTTGTGAGTCATGTTTATTAATGTCTCTTACCCATTAAGGTCGTATTCCTCATGTTCTGTCCAATGAGGCAGTATGTATGGTTCTCGTCCTGACGTTGTCATCACAATATCTGTGTGAGGCAGATCAGGCTGAGGGTGAGTGCTTTGCCCAAGATGAGCTCCATGGCTCTCTCAAGTCCCAATTTGGGACTCTAATCACTGCATCATGCTCTTTCTCAGCATTTTGATGTTGGTGTACCTGGCCAAGTGCAAAGCGTTAACACAGAGTAAAAAAAAAAATCCCCTGAAGAAAGTATGCTGGACTTAGTGCTACCAGCCTGTCTTGCACTTAAATTGGATCCCTTGTTAGAGTGATGTAAGGACATCTTTTTAGGGATGAGTTAGATCCTTATTCACATGGCAGGTTTCTTCATTTATTCAATTTCAAATTCTTAAGCTTCCCCTCACCCCAATTTGTTTGTGTTTAGCTAAATTCTTTGGAATAGCATCTAATCTTGATCGGATGACTGCCTTTGACTCCTCCTTTCCCCGCTCCCTTTCAAAACCTTTTTTTTTTATAGCTGTCTCTCCAACAGAGGGAATGAATCACTGGTGCATAGAATCATATAACTGGCATGGGCAACATATCATATATATTGCCCCACTCCCTGTCCAAAGGCGGATCCATCCATCCACCCTCCTACAACCCAGCTAGCGCTTCATTTAAGAAAATGGCAGGGCAGGGCAAAATAGCTCAAGATAAGCAATCACGTAGAACCACATATTGTGGTGCATGAGGGGGATCAAGGAAATAAGCAAGATTTGACCTTGAGGAACAGATAATACCTACCTACCCACCAACCCTGTGAAAAAAAAATCTGGTGACAATCTATCAAACCACACGTGTGAGCAAAATCTGTTAATTCAGTCTCTTAGAATATTTTGGAGCATTCTATCAAGGTAAGAAGTAAATTTACCATCCCTACCAAGTTCCCTAAATGGAGCTGAAACCAGGAATGAGTTTATTTTGTGGTATACCTGGCTGGATTTGCAGGGTGAAGAGAGAGAGGGAGAGAAAGGAGTCAGGGTGGAAGCATACTGTCCCTGTAATGTAGCGCCATCTTGTGGTAACTGAATAATTTCAAGCTGGGTGCTTTCATGTTGTTTCTGACTTACGGTGATCCTACAGCGACCCCGTCACAGGGTTTTCGTGGCAAGATTTGTTCAGAGGAGGTTTGCCTCTGCCTTCTCCTGAAAGACTGTGGCCTGCCCAAGATCACCAAGTGGGTTTCCATGGCTGAGCCGAGATTCAGATCTTTGTCTCCAGAGTCACAAGGCCAACACATAGACCACTATATCATGCTGGCTCTCATAACTTCAAGTATCTATAGGTATTGTTCTTGTATGCCTTCAAGTCGACTCCAACTTGTGGTGGCCCTACCCTAGAGATTTCTTAATTCTGTTCAGAGAGGGTTTGCACTTACCTTCCTCTGAAGCTGAGGAAGGTCAGTTGCAAGGGGATTCCAACTCTGGTCCACTGGTGTCCTAGTCCAGCACTCAGACCACTTACACCATGCTGATTCCAGCTTCCAGTTTAACATCTCCTTACTGAAATTGTCAGAGAAATTGATGTGTTAGTCCATTTCAGTATTTTAGAAAGGGTTCTTGTGGAACTCTCAAGAATCCCTCTCCACACTCAAGTTAACTTTGAGGCTTTTGAATCCAAATTTGTACTTTTATGTATCCACAGTGTTTTCTTTCAGTACACTGAACACTGTCTGGTATCATGTTCTTACATTCTCATTCCCTCTTGAGTAAATGGTCCGGTCAATGCACAAACAGCAAAGCAGTACTTGAACCAGAACTTGTGAAAAGATAACATTCAAGTCCATATTAGTGTAATATGCTTGTTAGGCCAAGCTACAGGTCAGAAAAGATTTTTTTTTAACTTTCCAGGGCTTTTCACCAGGTGTTACAAATAGTAAATTGGAGGATAGGACAGAGAAGGGATAAAAATTGATTCCATACTGAGGTCATTTCCACAGTAGCCTGTTAATAGCACTATTTTTCCACTTTCAACATCCTATGGAATCCTAGGGCCCTCCCGAAACTGCAAACCCTAGGACTTCATAGGCTGTTGAAAGTGAAATAAAGCACTATAACAGGCTACTGCAGAAATGGCCTGGGTTACGTGGGGTTGGTGTTGAAGTCATGGTGCCTGCATGATGGAATGAGAGAAGAGGGAGTTGCAGACACTGAAATGAGTCTGTCACAAATCATGTAGTTCTTCAGGTGTTGCTAGACTGGAGTTTGCATCATCCATTACCATTGTCTGTGGCAGTTAGGGCTGTAGGATTTGTGGTCCAGGAAATTTGGAAGGCCACAGGATTCCCACTCCTTGGTCTAGTAGATGATGGAATGGTTATAGTTTCCATTTGAAATAATCCCTAAGAATACTAGTAACGAGAAACACAGAAAAGTTTAATCCTCCATTTTGAAAATATGAAAGATTTATTTCCATCCTTGGTAAAGCTCACCAGTTCCACTACTGGTGGAAAACAAGGCAGTCTTCCTTCTGGAGAACAAGGCAGTCTTCATCTTAACAAGGCTGTTATCTGAATTGTTCACAATTTTAGATGCTGGACTAGATATAAAATAGTATATCTGTGGCATACTGAAAACAAAAGATTGCTCCTTTTGCAATTAATCTCCAGCTATAGGGTCTGATCCTATTTCCCAGTATTAAAACAAGGGCCTGTCAAGGATTGCAGACAATGCACCATGCTACAAAACTCACTGTCAGGATTGAGATAAGAAAAACTTCCTGTAAAATACTCATTGAGGAAGTCTCTTGAATGGGTAAGTGAAGGCATAGAGAGGGGACACTGGGTGAATTTCTGTTTGTATCTCTTTTCCATATCCTACTCCTATCACCAGATCCTGTGGCTTGCCCATAATGATTAACTTTCTAGTGTTTTCTTAGTGGCCATAATTATTCTTATTTAAGAGAAGTATGGTAGTTGATTAATTATCAGACAGTCATTGGTTTCGCGATGGTTTAAATGTCTTTAGAGAACTACAACCTTTTAGGTACATGCATGCAGTTCTCGTTTACAAGATGATTACTTGATTACTTTACAAGATGATTACTCGTTTACTGTGGGGTGATGTTGTATTGAAGGAGGGAAAACTATGTGCCAGAAATTTTTTGAAAATCGTTCTCTTCCCATTACCCATTTCCAATCTTTATCATTTTAGATTGAAAAGCAAGGGCTGGACACCAACTTCAGCCTTGACTCAATCGATGGTATACCTGTAGCTGACACTGAACAGTGGGGTGAGATTTCAGATGCTGAGCGACTGGGAGATAACCTGAAAGCCTATTGGGCCTTTGAGATTTTGCTGGATGAAATCCTAGAAGAGCAGCGATCCAACTTGACACCTACTGATGTTGATTTCCATGAATCTATCCAGTCGGTCATACTCCAAGTTTCTGCACTGGCTTACCAGCTGGAAGAACTCATGGTCCTCTTGAATCACACTGTGCCAGCCAGAGAACTGGAAGGTACAAGAGGCATGGGTGAAAAAGGCTACTTTGAGAAGAAAATAAGAGGCATGAAGGTGCTGCAGGAACTTGCTCAGTGGACTGTCAGGTCTGTCCGGGACCTACACCAAGTCTCCAAGTCACTTCAGGCAGGCACTGTTCCATGTGCTTCTCAGTTCCTGACTCAAGCCCAAGAGAAATGATGATGCTTTTCTCTGTTGGATGCTTACTGTCTCAGAGACCAAATACTTCATCCTCAACTATGGTTATTAGACTGAAACAGTGTGGTCAAAGTGAGCCTCTGAGAAGGGTAGAGTGAGTAGGGCTTTTCCAGTGTTAGTATTTATTTCCTTTAAAGCAATTCTTAAATTTAAACTGTTTGACAATAGCATCTTGCATATATCTGCAGATTCATGTTTGTGTAACTACAATCCCCACCCACCCAATTCACCCATGACAGCTTCACTGATCATATATGGCTGTTATTCATTCACATGTTCCCTATTTTTTCCTAAGAACTCAGGGTGGG
This sequence comes from Ctenosaura bakeri, assembly GCA_948474755.1. Lineage (NCBI taxonomy): Eukaryota > Metazoa > Chordata > Lepidosauria > Squamata > Iguanidae > Ctenosaura > Ctenosaura bakeri. The sequence continues at coordinate 359,352 of CAOLHI010001151.1, read as the reverse complement.
TCACAGCACAACCTTACAACAGCCCTGTCTGAATTTCAGCCACAAGAGGTTGGAAGGCAAATTTAATGAACAACCAAAGATTTGAGCCTGACTCCTTTTCCCAGACATCCTACTTGTTGAACCATAGTAGTTTGTTTGTGGTTTCATCAAAATAGTATGTTAAGTTTTAATATTTCATACCTGTAGTAGCTGTTGAGGAGGAGAAAAGTTTGACTTGAAATGAATTAACTTATCAATAGTCTGTCTGAGGTGTTTCCATAAATTTGCAGGGGCTAAAAGTGAGTAAAACAGGAGTGGGAATTTTTAGTTCATTCAGATATTGTTGGATTGCAGCTCCCAGCATTCCCCATGATTGGGTACTGGCTATGTTGATGGGACTTGCCATCCATCAAATTCTGGAGGACTGCACGATTCCTACCCCTGAAATAATGGGTGGTGGTGGGAACAACATTTAATTCCCATGGATGTGTACTCCCCTTTTGACCTTTGCACTGTACAGTAGCCTGGATTAGACTTTGTTGCGCATAATAGATTTCTGCTCAGATCCTGGAACTCTGCACTTGTCAGAGACATCTCAGAATTAATATTCATCAATATTCAGTTGGTCAAAATGCCAAATTGGCCGGGAGGTCTGGTAGAGGTCCGTCACTTGCAGTAAACAATGATAATATCATGCTATCTAACAAGTGGAAAGAATTTGGCCTTTCAGGTCCTCAGTTCTGCCACTACCGGTTTTAAGTCATATAAATCCACATTCCAGTAATGCTTAGTTCTGAAGCTGAACACAATGAAAGGGTATTAACCTTGCAAGCTTCAAAGGTGCACCAGGCAAATAAGTGAAAGTAAATCCATGCTCAAAGAGTGCATGCTTGGTGAGGATGCAGGAGAGTGGTTTCTCAGGCCATTTCCACACCAAACTGTTATAGTGCTATTACTCCACTTTCAACATCCTATGGAATCCTGAGATTTGCAGTTTAGGGTGGGGCCTCCTCAAAGGCCCCTCTCTAAACTGCAAACTCCAGGATTCCATAGAATGTTGAAAGTAGAATACTAGCACTATGACAGTCTGGTGCGGAAATGGCCTCAGTGGCTGCTCCCAGGTTATGGAATTCACTTTCATGGGCAGCTAGCCTAGCCCTCTCTCTGCTTGCCTTCCACCAGCAGGCAAAGAACCTTTTATTTAGACAGCAGGCTGGCCACTGCAAAGACATCTTTTTGAGGGGGGAACTTGTACTTTATTTCCTTATACTTCTAAATGCTATTAAAAGTGCTTTAACTGTTTGGTTTTAACAAAACCAAAACTTCCCTAAACTGCAATCCCCAGGATTCCATAGGATGTTGAAAGTGGAATAATAGCGCTAGAACAGTCTAGTGCAGAAATGGCCTTTGAGTCATAAGGAAGATTGTCCGCTGGTGGAAAGTGTGGTTCAGGAACTTGGACTTGATAGGCAGCAAGCAATATGGCTTCCTGTAACCAATAACTTTTCAAAAACAACACAGTAAATAGGAGTGTTACTTTACAGGCTGAAAAGGTAAGGCTTTCTAATTATGTTTAAAGTTGCATTTAAAATGGTATTTTAAACAGCTGTTTGACAGGAGTTTTTCAAGGTTTATGCCATTCTCTTACCAATCTTGCGTTGTTTTTTTAAAGTAATGAAAACTAACAAGAAGTAACAAGCAATGCAAAATGACTAATGCAACAAATTACATTCAAGCATTGTAACAGGTAATAACAACAGATGATTTTTCAAAGGACACAGTGAGTCACAGGAACAAATTGCTCTGAATGTTTCAAACTCTGGTAGGGTTCATAGGTCTGAAAACCCCTGTGTTGAAGCTGTTTTGTTGCCACTGTACCCAGGGGAGAGCACTACTCCCTGAATTTATTTTTATTGGAAATCGGTCTATTTATTTTCAGTGAGCACTGAGCTCATTGAAAAAAGAAACTGAACATAAAGGTAGAATATGCAAAGGAGGCGTGGAAAAGAAGGTTAATCTGGACGTGTGACTTGCCAGGTTAAGTTGAATTACAACCAAAGTAATTTTTTAGTTTTTGAAAACCTGGCTAGTTATTTGGTTCATTTAAAGCCACAATACTAGCTAGTTTAAGAGAGTTAAGTCTCATTAAATATCATTATAGCACTAAAGAATTTTCTAAATTACTAAGTAAATTTGCAGGGGATTACTGCATGACGATGATTAAATTAAAATACACTGCAATTGTATGCACACTTCTTTGGGAGTAAATCCCATGGATCTCAACAGGAATTATTTCTAGGCGAACATGGATAGGATTGTAGAGCTAGTCACTTAAAATGAACTGCTGTCTAGGAAAACAAACAAACAAACAGTTGTTTCTCCTGGGCAGATGCAAATCTTAATCCAAAATGTAGATGTTAAGTTATGTCAACTACTATTAAGCAGCTAAGTTATAAAGGAAAAGGATATTTTTGATGATATAATCTGCATTGATTCTTATTTTAGTCCTACTTATTCACTAATTTATAAATTAATCCACAGAATCATCCCTCTGAGTTCAAGTTTAATTTATGAGAGCAACTGGGAATCAAAAATCAACTGGGATTTTGAAATGTTTACAAGCCAGAGTCCTTAAGCCAGGAGAACAAGACAAAAGAGTGTAGTCTCAGGCCTAATGAGTCATAGTCTGGGTCATTTTAGTTGGTGGGCAGTTTCTAATGACTTTGGCAAATAGAGAAGAACAAAGGCTTCAGTCAGAGCAGTTTCAGATGGGACTTTTGTCATGCTATGGTGCTGCCTTCTGAATTGTAAGGGGGCTTCCTCAGATAGCATTGTCCTTCACTTGTAAACATCCCTCATTTCCCCCCCTACTGTTTCTGCTGTCTTTTTCCTTAGAATTCTGTTCAGGAGGTAAAGCCAGAATAGTTTTATGGTGTCTTGTAATTGCCAGCTTGAGGAGCCCTCTGCTGGAAACGCTCTCAGTGTGCACAAAAGGATGAAGAAAGGGGCGTAAGATTTTTCAGCACACCTCTTTCTCAAGTTGGATGAATGTTTATGTCTGTGGAGATGGACTGGAGTATGTCGTGTAACCTGAAAGGACTTGTATTGTGTAGCCTGCACTAAAATAACCAAAAAGTTTTGCTTCCTGGGTATAAACGTACAACAAATCATTTTAAAAAAATCCTTTTTTTTTTTTTTTTGGCAGCCAAGAGCTTTCTTTTTTCCAAAAATAATTCAAAACCTGTTGAATTGGTGGGTTTTTCTAAATCGAGAGTATTTTTTGTGATAGGAGGACAAAGACAGGTAAGGGAAGGAGCAACAGAGAGGGTGTGAGAAGGGGACTATGATAAAGACTGTAGTGATAAGGATTCCCATTGAACTCATTGGGTTCAATCCCAATTTTATCCTGCTTATAGGCCTGTTGACAAACTTCACTCTGATTGATTTCAATAGGTTTGTTGAATTCTTATTGCAATGTATATAACTATGACTAGATCTGGATCCAACATAGTGAGATTTACTTATGAATAAAATACTTGGCCATAAAGATAATTGTTAGACCTAACAAGAGTAGACCTCTAATTTGAAAAACCAGGAAAAAAGTTGATTCCTTTTTTCTCTTTAAAAAAAATGCCTTTCAACCCAGGATAGCCTAAAAACATGGAGAAATTGCTTTTATGTTCTTTATGAGGATAAGGTTTAAGGGGAGTTTTCAAACAGTAAAAATTGCTCCCATAAGGCCAAGGGTTACAGCCCTTCCTCCACAATTGCCTACCCTTGCTTTAAAGATTCCTATAAAGGTTACTACCTCCCTATAAGTGCCTTTTCATACCAACATAGTTATAACTTTATGGTTCCATTTTAACTGCCATGATAACATTTTATGGAATCCTGGGGTTTGCACATTGATGGGGCACCAGAATTCTCTGGTAGTGAATTCTAAACGCTCCTCCTTGAACTGCAAATCCCAGGGTTTTGTAGGATGCTGCAATGGCACTTAAAGTTGAATCATAATGCCATAGCTGTATAGTGTGAATTGGGACTAAAACTATGCTCTTTCATTTAGGTTGGATCCATACTTCTCTTTCTATGAACAGAAGAGTATTCTGTTTATCCACACAAAACACATGTTTGTTGAACCAAGGCAGGCCACAGTTTTTTGATTTACAGCTGCACATAAGCTTGGCACTCACATGGGTCTGGATCCAGGCTTTGACCAACCCACTGGTCAGTCAATGAACTGCAGAGTCCTGGCCCACTTGCCAGGTGACCATGAGGATGGCAGATGTGAGACTCCACATGGGTAGGTGCCGTTGCATTAGATGTACGATCAAGTCAGATGTCCCTAAGCTGGGTGAGACCCTGCTTGCCAACTAAGTCTCTTAAGGGTACCCCCCCCCGTTTTAATTTATGGACAGGTAAAGCCAGAAAAAAAAACCTTCCTGAATCCAGATCCCATGCCAAATTTCCTTTAAAGTTGTGATTAAGTATAATATCATACCTACAAAATAAGCATCTGCTTGCTGTTCCTGAAAGAGAGTTGGCCAGATGTAGTTCTGAAACCAACTGAAATCTGTAGCACTGGGGAGTTACTTATGTAGGGCAGCACCTGACCTGAGTCAAGCCTCCAGCCAGACTCACTTAAGACCTACCCACCAGCTGTGAATTCAAATCCACTGGCTGGTGGTTTCCTGCTTTTTTTCCAAAGCCCACACAATTTGCATGGGCCTGTGGGAAGAAAACAGTCACGTAGCACTATTGCCACCCCACACCAGAATGCTCTGCACCAGCCCAAAGCTGCAAACTCACCCTGCAGTAAGTCATGGAGCACGCTTGGGCCTGAATCCATGGGATGCTGCCTCTGGAGGAAAGGGCAAGAGGTTTATTTGCCCATTTCCCTTTCACCTTGCAACCCTCAGGGTAATCTCTCAAATGTTCTGAGGTGGAGGGGACAAAATCTTCTGTCATCTTTAGACTAGATTTTCAGAGGATATAGAGGGTTGCATTGGGGTGAGTGAATAGATGAGAATTGCCTTCTTGTCATCTCCCCATGAGACTGCCCAGTGAACAGAATTCTGCTCTAAGTCTGGATCCAACCTGTTATAAACAACAGTAACGGAGAGCAAGAATATCTTTTATTTTCCTTTCTTTTCTAAGGGGCATTCATATCTTCCAAAGCTGTTTTTAACTTGAATGTTTATATTTATCTTGTTCTTTCTTAGAGTAAAGGGTTTTCTCTAGCATATTGTGAATAGCTTCTGAAATAAATGAAATTTAACAATGATAGGCATGTTCTCTTTTTCATTTACTTTTGGAAGAAATCACAACAACTAAACTTTTGGGTTTTCTAGACAGGAGATGTTCTGACAGCATCACAATCATGTTATAACCATGACTTCTTTCACTGCAAGAAGGTTTCTTACGCTGGGAGAAGAGAGCATAACGTTTATTAACAAGGTTGCAACATGTGATGAGTTAGAGTAATTGATTAAAAGTGTTTTGACTGATAAAAAAAAGTGTCCCAGTGTCCCATGATTCAACAGGCAGCATGTGGTTTTAAAATGGGGAAGACAATTACACAGGGGCCCCAAATCTCCTTTTTCTTTTGCAGTTCCTCTCAAAATGTGACATGTCATTCATTCAAGATGTGACATGTCATTCATTTCCTTTTCCTCTTTTTGAGTGGGTCTGAAAATGAAAATCAAAGTATTTGAGGATAATAGGGTGTTCTGGTGTGCTTGTGAGGAGTGCTGTGGGAGTATTTTAACATGTTTTCATGTGTTTGGGGCACTTTGGGGTGACAGGAAGGTTATAGCTGGGAGAAGAGTCATACATTGTTGGATATTGCCCAATTTGTTACTTTTAATACTTTATATAAACTGGATAGCGAATGCCATTTTTTTTTCTTATATACATTAGAGAGAATGCTTCTTTTGCAATTATCCCTGTTACTGCAACACATGTGCTCATCATCTAAAAATGAAGTGTGGTGGTATTTAACTCACATGCAAATTTACTCACAAAACTAAATCCACAGACTCAACTAAACATTCTTTAATTTATTGACCAGATTTGTATGAAGTGATGTTATTAAATAAAATGTATTTTATTTTTAACAAAATATAATGCTGTCTCTGTTTTTTATGGTAGTATATTCATACTGAACATTTAAATAATAAAGTAATTTCAAAATATGGAGTATTTTAGGCTGAATCTTCTGCTGGCATTGGGACTAGAAGGAACTAGAAGTATAAAAATATTCAAATTCACCCTTTCTATTTGTGGAAACTTATCCTTTGTCACAATGTGTGTGCGTGCGAGTGCACGTGTGCCTTCAAGTCACCTGTTGATTTATTGTGACCCCATGAATTTCATAGGGTTTTCTTAGGCAAGGAGTACTCAGAGGTAGTTTTGCCAATTCCTTCCTCTGAAATATAGCCTACAGTGTTACCACACTTTACACCATTGTCACATGGCATAACATGACTGGAAAGAATATCATTTAATTGGCATTGAATATTATATAAAAATAGGACATTTATGGCTGGGAAACATGTGGCAAGCAGGACTCTGGCTGTATGCCTAGGCTAGGTCAACATGGCCAGGTCATAAAATCAAGAAGAATTAAGCAAGAAAGTCTGGAGTAAAAAGATTTCCAGTAATCCTGTCAACTGCCTGATATCTGAATACAATAGTCCACAAAACTGCCCAGGTGTGGCAGGCAAGCACCTCTGCTGTGTGCATTTCCTGCCAAAACCTTCCCCATTAACCTTTCCCAACCAAGACATCAAGAGGCTGTCAGAACTCCCATTAATATTTTGTCACCTAAAGCAAGGCAATCAGTCTGTTTTGGAACCCTTTTGTTTACTGTCAGAGAGCTATTAACACTCGTCCTTTCAGGGCAGAAAAAGGGTATTTAAATCTTAGCTCCAAACCCTGCATTTTGCTAGCACTTTGGGCATTATGCTGCACCCTATACTCTCATTCCTTCTTGTTGCCCTCAAACCCTTGTTTGAGCCACCTCTCTTTGATTCTCCACTTCAGGACCGGTAAATATCATCCTATAAACATAAAATTTCTCTCTATGCAATCTTTTTCTCTTTTCCCTTCACTAGCCTTGTGTGATTTGTGAGAGTGCTTGATTTCTTGTGGTGTGTCTGTGAATCCCCCAATAAAACATTCTTTTGACTCACAACTATTGTCTTGCAGTCAGTACCGGTATACATAGGAGAACAGTCCTTCTGTTACCCCCTCTTGCAGGCCTCCTTTAGAGCTATCTAATTCCCCACCTTCTTAAGGAGATGCTGGCAGTGCTGGTAGACCTCAAGGTCCCCCACCTTTTGGGGTAACAACAGGACCTGGTATTCGTTGGTGGTCTCCCATCCCAGTACTAAACAAGGCTACTCTGCTTAGCTTCCAAGATCAGACAAGATCAGGTGCCACAATGCTGACAATATTCCCCATGCATTTTGCTTCAAGCTGTGTCTAGTTTAAGAAACCCCTGCTCAGACTTTTATCTCAGCTCCCACTGATCTACATTTATAAATCGATCTATTAACTCATAATTAGGGAAGTGACAATGAAGCGAAGACATTTTTGGAGGCACAGCTAATTACATACAATTGAGAACAGATGTACCCCTGGAAGTCCCTCCTCTGCTCAATGGTTAAGAATAGAGGAGCTCTGGAGTACATCTTTACCCATTTTACCTTAGCTGTTCTGCAAAACAATAACAATAACAAAAACTTCCCCCCCAATCAGTAACTAGGACGAATCTTGATGCTACTAAAAGCTGGCTGAGGGTGGTTAGGATGAGACTCCATATCTGCCCTGAAGACTCCTGGTCTGCCTGAAGAAATCCTCACAGGCAATCACAGGAATGCCACCCTGCAATTAAGGCTTTCCCCTCCCAATAAGAATTCTGCCTCTCTCCTGTGACATTTTCCTTCAGTCCTCAAATTTCTATCATTGCAGAGAGGGAGCCACAGAAAATCTCAAATAAAACTCATATGTGTTCTGTTCATGTTGATAATTTTGTTTGCCCCTTTTCTTTGGATGTCTAAACTGTACTTCTAAATCAGGGGTGTCAAACTCAATTTCATCTTGGGCCACATCGCCATTATGGTTGCCCTCAAAGTGCCACTTGTATCTGTACGACTATATAAATGTATCTACTCGTTTATCATATTAAATAATTGCCTCTGCATTCAATTATTACTGGTTTTAGTAACAGCTAGCTCTGAAACTAAAAGTCTAGGAAAAACAACGGCAAGCAGATATTGAAGTGCACAATTCTTGTACAATTTATTGAAAAATGAGTTTTGAAAACAGAAATTTATTTTTTTTAATCATCAGACAAATATTACCAAGCACTGTTTATTACATTAATTTTGTTTAACTTTTTGGTCCCAGCTAAGACTCTCTCTGTACCTCTTTCTGCCCCCCAGACTCTCTCTATGCCTCTTTCTGCTCCACCCTCCTCTGTGGCTCTTTCTGTCCCCTGCTGCTTTCTGTATGTTGTAAGCCTGATCCCCACATTGCAGGCCCCTGGCTGCAGGTGTTCTGAAGAGGGGCCCAGCAGCCAGCACTCGCAATCTAATCTACTTCTGACTGCTCCTGTTTCCAACTCTTGTGAGCTGTGTGGAGCATTGTCGTGGTAATCCATGGCAAAGCTCGGATGGCGAGACTGGGGCAGAGGAGCAGTCAGAAGTAGAAGTAGTGCATGAGTGCTGACTGCTGGGCCTTTCTTCAGAATACTGGCAGCCAGGGGCCTGTAATGTGGGGATCGGGCTCGTCAGGCAGGAGGAGTGCTGCAGCTCCAGGAGAGATGTGAGGGCCACATGAAATGGCCTGGTGGGCTGGATTCGACGTGCGGGCCTTGTGTTTCATACATGTGTTTCTAAATTTTCAACTGAGTTTTAAATTACTCTAATGCTAGAAATGTAGGGACAGAAGGAAACTTTCATCAGGAGGAAACAAAATTCTTGTGTGGGGAGGGCAATGTTTCCATTTTGCCTCCACTATAGCTACATCTTGGTCAGAACTAGGAAAACTTACTTTGTTGACTTCAATCTCCAGAATTCCCCAATAGTATGGAGGATTCTGGCAGTTGTGGTCCAGAAATTAATGCTTTTAAGCTCTGTTTTGCATATTTCCTTTTGCAAGTTGTAATCCAAAGAATTTAACCTATTTAAACTATGTCACTGCTGGTGTTTCATGGTGTTCTGGGAGTGGCCTTGGTTCCATGGGACACAAACTCTACCACTTCTCTAAGATATCACCAGATTGGTCTCCCCACCTTGAATCAGTTCTGCCTCTGGATGTTCTGTCTTGGCTGAACTGAGCTGGTAGAGTTCTGTACAGTACAGAAAATGAATCACAAAACCCCCTGCCGGGAAGATTGTTCTTTAAGTTGCTTCTACTTACCTTGACCATTGGTTGAGAGAGAAGAAACCTTGAAGCTGTATCCTGTCATTGTTCTACAGAGTTACGAGTTCAGCAAAAGTGCAAGGGGAAAACAACCTGTTCAGTATTGTTAATTCCTCTACGTCAGTCAGTCAGTCACATTCCAATCCTTCTATCTTATGTCGTATTATTTGTGTCTTACCTTGTAATTGGTTCTCAGATAGTCAGTCAGCACTCTCTGTGAGCTTGGCAGTTTTAAAACTGTATAAATCATGTCTAGAAATTAACAAGCAGAAATGAGCTATGATTGCTTCTCATGGCAAAATTCTGTCATGTATACAGCTGCAAAAGTTGTACATAGATAGCCATGTGTAACATTTGTTCACATATATATCCATTTAAGTGAGTTTGGGAGCTTTATCATATGAGGCAGGTAAATTGCAATTACAGCAGGATAATAGCATCTTTGGCTGGGACTTATCACATGATGTCATTTCTCTTCTGTTTCTCTCCCAGTGGGAGACTATTTGGGAAGCATTTCTTTGACAAACACCAAAAAAAATTGTTAATGATCTCCTTTGTAAAAGAAACACTTTCCAAATGGTCTGTCATTGGGAGAATAACAGAAGAGGAAGGACTTCATGTGATAAGCCTCAGCCAAAGACTATCCTGCTATAATTGCAATTTACCTGCTTCTGTGATAAAGCCCTATGCAAAATCCCCTGTGTTATAATACAAGCTATTAATCATATGGAGATTTCATTCATTTTTCAACATAGTAGTACTTTTCTGTGTTGAGGAATAATGTCTGAACCAGCACACTGAGGCAGAGCAGACAATATATAGGGAAACTAAGCCCCTAAGATTTGTTATGTATTTGCCAGAGCTTTCAAAAGTTATTTTGGGGACTACCACTCTCAGAAGTGAGGGTCTTGCTGACTGGGGGATTTTGGGAGAAGTAATCCAAAAAAGTAGTATTTCATACTTCTCCCACTGACTACTGACCACTTTATGTGTTAAGCTGTATCCTTCCTTCCACCTTGGGCAAGCCCAAAATGGTACCCTTTCTCCTATTCCACTTATAGAAATATACAATGCAATAGTATTATTCATCTGCCTGAGGACAGCTGGCCAGTTAGGGGAGAGGAAAGACTATGTGATACATACAGCTCTATTCTCCAACATTGGAGGAGAATCAGGGCCCAGAGCTCAGGAGCAAAATCAAGTGTGACTGGTGCTCCTAGCATGTGCTGCCTTAGGGAAATTGCCTCTGTCTACTGGTAGCTCTGATCCTCATCCTTCTCTGTTTAGTAACAGAACAAATGTAGATCTTTTGACTGATAATAAACTTAAGTTTAAATAAACACTTAGGCTGAGCCAAGAATGTGGTGAACTTTGCTGAGAAGCACTGTGGTAAAACTATGAATGAATATCCATTAGTGAAGTTGGCAGTTTGTGAAAATAACTGTAATTTAGCTCAGACTTGATTAGCTTTGAAAATGTCCCCATAGTAGGAGTCTGACTTAAATAGAGACTGTTTCCCATCCATCTTTGTACTTGTATCCTTTGTGATTTGTGACTTTACAAGATGACCTTTCACAAGTTATTCTCTGATCTTTCTGCTTTCTTGTTACCTCAAAAGGAAATGGTACTTGACTGGTTCCCTTTTTCAAAACAAAAAACAGAAACAAAATAACCTCAAAATGAGACAAATGTCTTCTGTCAGCTTCATGCAAAGCAACTTAGCTGAATACAAATAACATATCTTCTACTAGCTTGTTTCCCAGTTTATGGACAGGCAAAACTGTGGCCATATCCACCTTACACTGTTATAGTACTGTAATTTTCAACATCCTGTGGAATTTTGGGCTTTGTAGTTTCCTGAGGCCAAAGAGCTCTCTGGCTGAGAATTTTAAATACCCTTCCATAAACTGCAAGCCCCAGCATTCCATAGGCTGTTGAAAGTGGAGTAATAGCACTATAACAGTGTAGTGCAGAAATGGTCTTTGATGCTGGTTTTGATAACTGTGTGGACACACAGGGCAGTTCTGCCCTACACTGTTATAGTGCTATTATTCCACTTTCAACATCCTGCAGAATAATCTGGGGTTTGAAGTTTAGGGAGGGGCATTTACAATTCTCAGCCAGAGACCTCTTTGGCCTCAGGAAACTACAAACCCCGGAATTGCACAGGATGTTGGAAGTAGAATACTAGCACTATAACAGTGTAGGGTGGAAATGGCCAAAATTTCTGTTGGAATGGTTAATTCCATGTTCAGAATAACTTTACTTCTCTTTAGTCTAGTTAGCATGTAGCAAATTCTGCTCTCAGGACTTCAGAATCTTTCATGCAAGTTTGCTTCTACACTTGGCCTTTTTTCTGATACTGTTACCCTTTATTTGCTCACCTTTGAAGTTTTTTGTTTTTGTTTCCATTTTTGTTTTGGCTACTGTAAAAACTGCCTTTTGAATGTGAACAAGCAAAATGCTACACAGGTTTTTAATGTTTCTCCCCTCTCAAATCCTTTAAATCAAAAATTTCCTGCTTCCAGGTTTAGTTTGTTTTATTGTTTCCACACATCTGAGGGATTAGGATTAAGTTGTCCCTGAGCCTGGAAACCAAAGCATCCTGTGTCATCCTTAGCATCCTGCATGTATGCCAGCCAAGCATCTGAATGCTAAGAGAGTGGGATTTTTATACCTAATTTAGTTGCTGGGTACAGGGTTTTTTATGTGCTGATTGGATGTGATGGTTTCACTCTGTCTGCAACATAGTTAAAGAAACCTGATCATCATTTTCTGTGTTAGGCTTTGTTACTGCAGGTTAGGCCCCCTTGAAGATAGCATAAAGATATCATTTTGATATCAATAATTTGGCTCTCTTCCACCACCCCTCCCCACATATTTGAGAGGCCCCTGGACAAGCACAGAACTATATATGCACAAACACTGCAATATACCAAAGCAATACAGGCAGGCCAGAAATAGCCAGATCACTGCTTTAGGAGACCTCTCTGCAAACACCCTCATTATGTATGCACAGTGTTTACAGAGGACTCCCTGCCCTGAGCAGGCAACTTGGCAAGCTGAATACTCAATGGCCAAGCACTGAGCATTTGCATACTGTCTACCTCTTTGTCAATTCGGGCCTAACTCAATCATGCTAAATTTTGACCTTTCCAAAGCTTTGTCTCATGCCTGAAACTCATTGTTCTCCCCAAGTATGGAATAGCCTGCAGTTACATTTCTCTCTATAAAAACCCCTGATTCCGAGACCTTCCTCGGATCGCTCCTGAGTTCCAGACCGCCTTGCTGCCGCTTTGCTTGGTGAGCTTCCCCTCAGCTCCACATGCTGAGATACATCGAACCCCAGCATCGCTCTCTATCTTCTTTCCGGACTTCAGGAAGAGGTTTCGTATCACCCAAATCAACTATCCCTCTGAAAATCCCGCTATCATACTCACACCTTTACTTTCCTTAGTTATCTATGTGCGTGTGTTGCTTACATTGTGTGCCTGTATTTGATAAAGATCATTCATTTATTTCCACCACGGTTTGCTTCTTGACTTGGCCTGACCCCGTAAACATTGGGTTACAAGATCCTGCTGCGTTACCCTGCCTCCTGTAGTGCCAACCAGTGCTCTTGACTATTTTCCCCATCTTGTGTAACAGGGTGGGGTGGGCTGTTGGGGAGGGACATAGTTTTTTTTTGGAATCCTATGTACAAACAGTGATATGCAATATAACCAAGAGGGGTGTGTTGAGAATTCAAATTGTAAGAGGGAGGCATCCACTTTCCAGACAATTCATGGGAAAAAGAACCTCTGTTGGCTTCCCTTATTCTTTCTACTTCAATAGACAGCCCTTACTTTCTCAAGTAAACTTTTTCTGTTTTAATTAGAGTGGTAATGGAATTTACCTCATTCTACTTAAAGCAGAATCAGCTTCTTTGAGAAAATAGGAGCTGTTTATTGAAGCAGGAAAAAGCTACTGTGTGTGTTTTAATCGACCATAGTGCTGAATTACAATGGTGTCATTGCACAATTTGAAGTTACACTCATTAAAATGGCTGCAGTATTGACCTTCCTGACAAGAGCTGTGAGGATAAAGGAGATAAATCCTGATTATCTCATTGGCACTCTGTGTGCATGTGTGATAGAACTCCTTAGTAATGGCTGTCTTCTGAGGTAACAATGTAGTCAGAACCAGGCCAAGATATTTTGTTGGCCAGAGCGAAGGACAAGATGGAGTCCACAATCATCCTGTTCCATGTACAAAAGCCAATTGGACTAATGATTGAATCTTATTTAAACACAGACAACGAAGGAGCTGTGAATCCTGTTCCAATCTCTTATCAGCTCTAGAAGGCCTGGTGCATGTCTTAGCTGCTTCAGTCATATCATCATCCTCTCACAAAGGGAAAATATATAAGAAGTATGGAAGTGGAGAGCAAAGGACTCTGGGAGTTAAGCCAATCTCATGGTAGTTAAACCAACCCCATAACTCTGTTCCCACCACCACCATTTTCTTTTCAGACTTCTCCTATTCAGCCTAAACTTGTTATTGTCAAAAGAATAATGGCTTTAGGTCAGAGGTGTGGTTGGTTTAAGTCTCCAGAGTCTCTCTTCATTATAAATCTCAGAAGACAAAATGGTTTGATTGATTTAGCAAGTAACTATTTACACAATATGCCTTAAATATTTTGAGGTAAGAATGTACTTTCTTCTAGGATTAAGCATTATCATGTTAAACAAATGAGACCTATCAGTTTGTGGTGAAATTGTTACTTGAACTACTCAATAGATATTCATCTAGATGGGGTTGGAAAGTAAATCTATATTTTAAAAATGTGAAGGTTAAGGTGCCAGTGATTTGTCCTTTAAATCTTGACCTCATGGTTACTTCATGATGTGGAAAGTGGAAACCATACAATTCTATTCTTTCCACATGAAGTGATTTTCCAGCATAGCTGGTTCATTAAAATGAAGATAATATCACCTTGCCTAACTTACAGTCCTGTTGTAAGGGCTGTTGTTGTTGTGTGCTTTCCAGTCATTTCTGACTTATGGCAACTCTAAGGCAAACTTATCACAGGGTTTTCTGTGGCTGAAAATGTGTGACACGCCCAAGATCACCCAGTGGGGTTTCATGCCAAGCAGGGAATTGAATCCTGGTCTGCAGGGCTGTAGTCTAATGCTCAAACCACCACCTCACACTGGCTCTTCTTTTAGAAGTTACCATGATGCTACACATCACGTGCCTTGAGCCTTTAGTGAAAGTGTTATTTGAACTCCTAAACAGAATGTGAGAATCTGTGGTGCAAAATCCAAAGTCCTACTCATGCGAGCAAAGTAGAAAGTGTATTCTTTCTCTCCCTATATTATAAACTCTTGCTGATCTTTTTTAAAAAAACCTCTCTGCTATTGGTTCCAATGAAAGAGAAATAGGTATGCCAGTGCATCTTCAGAACTGGCATTCTCTTGTCCCTGCCCCAATATCCAGGACATGTCCAGGAAAGAAGCACTGGTTTCATTATATCCAATATCTACCCAATCTGATTTCATTTTCTGTTGCCTTTGCTGTCAGAAAACAAGTGCGTTTCAGCACTGAGTTCAGCAGTAGCAACAGACATTTCTGCCACTGCCCCAAGGGGGCATCCAAAGGCACGCTTCCTTCTGCTTCTGCAGAGGAACTTCACGATATCCTCACCTTTGGGGATGCCCTGCTAAAAGCCATAGGACTTGCAGTTCAAGTTGGCAGGGGAGAGATCTCTGTGATCCGCCACACGTTGTTGATCTGCGAATCCTATTATCTCTATCTAACATAGCCAGTGGTGAAGGATCATGGGAGCTGCAGTCCAACAAGGTCTTGGGGACTACTCATTCCCTAGTGCTAATGAAAGTATTGTTATTATTAACAGTTATTATTATTAGCAGTATTGTCAACTTTTTAAAATTCTTTTTAGATATATGTTTTAAATTGTTTTAATATTGCAAATAATTTAATTCTATTTCAATGTTCATTTTTTGTTTGTTTTTAACTTCACTGATATTTGTTTTAAACTATAAGCTGTGTTGAGTTCCTCTTTTGGATAAAAAGTGGAGCATAAATAAAGTTGCTGTTGTCAATAGATCCAAAGAATGACATCATTTTCCTCAACAGCAGGGATTCTTGTTTGGCTAGTGTAACATATATAAGGCACTTCACATATTTAGATAAAACAGACCCCTGCTTCAAAGCGCTCACTTCCAGGACACAAATAATATAGGAAACAAGAAATGAATTGCTATTTTGCCTTTGACACAGTATTGCCAGCACAGTGACTACAAATAAACATGTGTTGCACTGAATTCTGAAAAATTTTCGTCTAGAGATCTCCTCATCTGTGTCCTTTGTTGAGAATAAAACCAGCTATAACAAGAAGTGACTCAGCCCAGATTGCTGACTTGCTGAAAGAGTCATGTATCTGCAAGCTGCCTGGAAAACTCTTAGGCAATCTCCTTACCATCTTTTTGATGAGATAACAGCTTAGACGTCTTTACCTTGCAGTCTGAGAAGGAAAAAGTAAGGATTTTTTTTAGGTAAACTGGAATTCATCCAAATGAGATTCAAAGCGCAATCCTATGCTAAGCTAATGGGTTGTAGTTCAGTGGCTGATTCCTTGTGTATACAAAAGGTCTCAAGTTAAATCCTTATAACTCAAAGTTTGGCTCAGGAAAGTTTACATCTGAATCTTCCAAGTAAGTGAGCATAACGCTTTTCTTTTGATTATTAAAAAACAATCTTCATCAAAAAAGCAGATGAAAAAAGTAGACAGAAGCTGGACTTTGACCAATATTACTTGGCTTCAAATGTCTGCTGAAATACGAAACTCCATGAGTGACCTTGAGCAAGTTATTACTTCTCAGTATAATCTACCTAATAGTGACATCAAGAGAATAAGCTAGAATAATACCATCTTTGCTCTTTCAAAAGAGAACATGGAAAAGTTGTGTTGTGAAGGTAGGCTGAATAAAGATGTTCAGTATCAATAAACGCTGGAGTATATCTGGCTTGACTCTCCCAAGGCTAAATTGATCTGCTTATCCCTAATACAAGTAGAGACTTCGCGGCATTTTAAAAACTCACAAATGTTATTATGGCATAAGCTTTCATGGACTACACATTAGTTTTCAAACTTGAAGGGGAAAATGCTTTGGACTTCAGTTCCCATTTATAGCCCCAAAATAACTTTCTGAAGCTCTTACAAGTTGTACCTGCAGAAGTCAGCTATAGTTTGCATTTAGCTTACTGTATAATAATGCTGTTAGTCTTTAAGATACTGTGATAGTTTGCTTTTTTGCTATAACAGATTAGCATGGCTACCTGACTAAGAACAAGTAGGAATGCTCCACTTAGTCAGTTCTTCTCCCTAATTCTTCTCCCTTCTGACCCAACTCCCACTTCTGCTAGCTAGCATGAATACAGTAAAAAAAGTGAGGAAAAGTGATCACATCAGAGATAAAAAATTTTTATTTTTAAAAAAACACAGTTACCTCAGAGTTTATCAGGCTCAGTTTTAAAAAGGCACTTTGAGTAGCTGTCAAAGGAATATTTTTTTCTGCTCAGTTCCTGGGCTTGTTCTGTTTTTTGTTTTTGTTTTTTTACAGTATCAAGTATGAGCTGGTCAAGGTCAAAGTACAATAAAAGTAAATAAAGAATGGCAAAACACCCAGATGAAAGTCATTAATTCTTGATATGCTGTCACAAGAGCTGCTCTGCCTTGAAAGTGAACATCAATCATCATTGTTTCTAATCTCCTTCCCCTCCCACCTCCTATAATCAATTTATTTCCTTTCACCCACATAACTGTTTAAAACATACAGAGAAGCATAACCCTTACTGCCTTCATCTGGTGTTCTCTTCCCTTCAGTCCTGTATAAGTCTAGCCCAACAACCATAGTAGCTGCTAGTTTTTTGGCTTCAGTTCATTTCTCATTTCAGCTGCATTCGCTCAGTGAAATATTAGCTCCTTTTTTTAAAAAAAAAAATGGTTACCCTCCTGGCCAAAAATCACCGTATATACTCAGATTTCAACACTTAGAAATTTCAGAGTTTATATGCCCCCCCCAAAAAAATCATCAGTTTTTATTCTGCTCCCCAACTTCCTGGACTTGATTCTCCTTTCCTGAATTTATGCCTTTTAGGTCCAGGGTGCCGGCTAGAATGTATCTCAGGCAGCACTGAGTTCTGGAGTTGTTGTTGTTCCATAATTTCCTTGATCCTCTATTAGATGTGCATTTGACACCTCCTGGTAACCTCTAGTCTTGTGGCGCTGGATTCTGTAAACTAGGAAAGCAATGATCATTGCCAGGACAGCCATCACTGCCACTGAAATTCCAGCAATGGCACCCGCTGATGGTCTCGAGCTTTCCTCGCCCTGTAAAAGATAAGCCATCTGCTTCTCATCGGTAGCATTGGCAAGCCGCCAGCTTCCACTCTGGCGCATTTTTACCCAGGCCAGGCTACCATCGGCACGTACTAGGATGGTTTCAGGAAGATTGCCACTTGAAGATGGTGCACGTAAGAAGGGTGGGAGTTTGATAGGGGCTAACTGCTGAGCGAAAAGTGTCCCAGCCTGCAAGCAGTAGAGGATTTCACAGCCATCACTCATGTAAGCCTTATGTTGGCTATGTCCAGCTGGGCATTTCATGGGATACTGGGTGGAGGAGTCCTGATAGAAAAAGTCCTGGAGGAGCCCAGGGCTTTGTCCCTTCAATAACCCAGCCAAAGGGTTACCAGACTGACAACTAAAGAAGCCACCAAAGGGCACCGCAAAGCGGGTTCCCATCTCATAGTCATTGCTGACACACACCTTTAGGTTATCAAAGAGTTCCAGTGGGAAGAAGTAGGCTGGGCAGGCATAGGTGCTGGTAACTGGGTTCTCATTTCCACTACTATACAGTCCTCCAAAGAGGAAACCTGAATTCTGAGGCACTGGGCCTGTAGCAGCACACCAGTAGGCATTGAACTTCACTGTGGTGGAGTAGTAGCGGATACCACACACTTTATTGCAGCAGATAAATAAAAGCCAACAGGAATGGCACTGCTCATGGCACTCTGTCTTGGGTTTGCTAGTGGTACGTTGCTCTCCATGCAGCAAGACGGCAGTAAAGTTAGCTGGGCAGGAGTAGTCCCCTGTGAGTGGGTTCTGGATCCGGTAGGACTGGCAGAGCTCCTCCGTGTCCTTGCCGGATAAACCATGACACTCCTGGAAGACTCCTCCAAAGGTGAAGTTAGTGTTAGGGCTGTGACATGACCCATCATCTACATTGGCCTGGAAATTGAAGTTGCTAGAGTCAGGCTTGATGCAGCCAGGGTGGGTGTTCACAGCATAGTAGAGGCGGATAGCATTTTCCACCAAAGCTGCCACTCGTGTAACTGTAGGCTTTGGCAGTTCTGGCAAGGCTTCAGCTGTGATGAAAAATGGCAGAGGCAATCCAGACTTGCCTATGGCCACTAAGCCATTGGGGATGCCCTCCTGCCACTTTTGGAGGGTAATACCAGGGTAGAAAGGCACACTGCCCCAGCTTTGAAGTGTGGAATCCACTGTGTTCTCTAGGTAGCTCTTAGTCAGATCATCTGAGACTTGCATGGAAAAACCGATTCCCACATTCACCTTGCCGAAAAAGGTGGCTGAGGCTGAGGCAGTGATGGCTGCTTTCTCAGATTCCTTGTCCAACAAAAAATTGCGCTTCACTTGGTCCTCCTGTATTAGGCTGGCTCCAGCCTCCACACCTGTGAGCACATGGGTGCCATAGTTGAGAACCAGCATCTCTGCAAGATACTCAGCAGTCCTGCTCTGGTTGTTCTCCAGCTGGTTGCCTATAGTCAGAAGCCGATGACGGAAATCCTCGTTCAAGGTGAAAGAGGGCTGGACTTTCACAGAATAGATGTGATGCCGCACTTGCACCCGCATGGTGACCGTCTCATCATAGACATTGTGCATCTTGGTCTTCTGAGAACCAGCTGAGAACTTGCCATTGAGCACAGAAAGGAAGGACACCTCAGCATTGATGGACGCAGCAAAGGCATCTGTGTAGGTCAGCCAGTCCTCAATGAGTTCTGAGTGCACTTCCACCATGCTGTTCTTGAGGGGCACCACATAGACATTGTTGGGAATGAGGTATTCACCATCTTCTGTGGTCCGGCACTGGGAGTAATTGAGGCTCATCACCATTCCCATGTCCACATTACGCAAGTTGTCCCAGCCACCCCCTGGCAGCACCTCCAAAACTTTTTCCTTGAAGCCTTGAAGCCTACAAGCGTTGAAGCCTACGTCCTGAGCCTTTCCATCCTCTGCCCTCAAGAGAACCAGGAGAGACCAAAGCCAAAGAACCATGCTGGAGGCAAGGGAAGACCAGGCTGCTTATTTGCACAGTCCTAGAAAACAGCAGGAAATCTTGTCAATTAAAAGACCAACAAACGTATGATAAGCTTTTGTTGACTAAAGTCCACTGCTCCAAATGCATGATGCATTGCCTTTGGAGGCTGAGTTGGCAGGTATACCTTACAAATGGGAAAGGAAATGTGCCTGTTTGCTTGGGATGTAAAATGGTAAATAGCTGCAGGAAGTACATTTTTTGCCAACAGTAATAATAGGTGCTAATGTGATCATCATTTGCTAAGGTCTAGACAGTCTTGTAGGACAGGGAGCCCATGCACACACAAAAAAGCCAAGGAGCTTGAAAAAGTTACCTTTTTTGGCCTATAACTCCCAGAATCTCCTAGCCAGCCTGGCCACTTTCCCAAGCTCTGTGCTGAAATAGCCTAGGAGGTATGACTGATGCTATGTCTGCGTTTAAAAGCCCGTGCTTACTACAGGCTTGCATACTGGTGAAATAGAAGCCACAGGCCCAAGAACAGAGTGGCCAGCACTGGTTCTTCTGAAAACTGCCCCATGTGCCTCCTGCTATTTGCCTCCGAAAGCAAATATGGGTGGGAGGAGGGGGAGAAAAACTCCCTGCCTCAAACCCCAGGGAGCCACCCCCCCAGCCATTATTCGGTTAGAGGACACAATTGTCGGATTCAGACCATTTCCGCACTAGCCTGTTATAGTGGTATTATTCCACTTTCAACATCCTATGGAATCCTGGGGTCTGCAGTTGCCTCAAGGGTCCCTCCCTAAACGGCAAACCCCAGGACCCCATAGGATGTTGAAAGTGGAATAATAGCACTACAACAGGCTAGTGCGGAAATGGCTTCAGTCTAAGACGGCTTCCTCTGCTTCAACATTTTCAGCCCCCCAAGACCCAGTAGAGCCTCGATCCCTGCCAGGCCCACCTTTCGGATCGGGACCCCTCGGCAACTTTTCCCCCAGCCTCCCTCCACCAATAAGCCAAACTGCTCAAAAGTCCGCAGAAGTTCTCGTGCCTTTTGGCCTTCATCGAGCAGCCGCGGCAAGACCAGAAGGGGAATCAAGTTCTTTACCTGCAAGTTCCTTTCCCCGCCTCCTTCTCTCCTGGATCCAGAAGTCTTTTTAATCTTTCCCAATCGAATGCTCCAAAGCCCGCTCGTTCTCTACCTTGAGACTCTTTTCGCGAGAGGAAGTCACTGATTTTAACCAGAGGAGCCGGCGGCGGGGGTTGGGGGAAGAGGAACTTCTTTTGCCCGACGTCGTTCTTAGAGGCAGATCCCCTGATGGGTGTTTCCCTCCCTACCTCAGGGGAGTGCGAGATGAATCACAGATCATCTGATCTCGCTCAGCAGTTGCCCGGCGAAGCAGAAACAGAAACCTGGCCCGAAAAGTCCCTTTTTACCTCCCTCACCGCTGCCCCTCGCACACTGTCTGGGGTCTCTTTTGCATTGGCCCATGTTGCGGGAATTTCCCTCTAGGAGCCAAAGCGAAAATAAAACCACCTCTATCGAACAGGGTCATGCGCCGGGGCAGCTCACTTAAGACAAATAAAGAAAAGAGTGGGGAATTCCTACCCTTTTTTGTATGCCAAAATATGCTTATACTTTGTAAATGCTTGGGGTACATTGGCGTAGTCAGATCCAGTGTGGTGCCGACTCCAGTTTAACTGCGTCCATCTGAGAAGTCAAGTGACAGGGTGGCTGGATTTGGGAGGTCCTGGTTCAAGTTTCCACTGAGCCATGAAACTCACTGGATGTCCTTGGGCTGCTTTCACCGTGGCCATTTCCTCACTAGCCTGTTACAGTGCTATTAGTCCACTTTCAACATCGTATGGAATCCTGGGATTTGCAGTTTAGGGAGAGACCTTTGAGCTGCAACCCCCAGGATTCCATAGGACGTTGAAAGTGGAAAGTAGTACCATAACAGGCTAGTGCGGAATTGGTTCTCTCTCTCTCTCTCTGGGCCTTTCTGCACTATGCTGTTACAGTGTTATTATTCCACTTTCAACCTCCTGTGGAATTCTGGGGTTTGTAGTTTCCTTAGGCGCAAGAGCTCTCTGACTGAGAATTTGAAAGGCCGTCCCTAAACTTCAAACCCCAGGATTCCATAGGGTGCTGAAACTGGAACAATAGCACTATAACAGTGTAGTGCGGAAAGGCCCTATCTCTCTCTCTCTCTCTCTCTCTCTCTCTCTCTCTGGCTGACCTACATTTCAGGGTTGTGAGGATAAAGTGGGGTGTAAGAGGAGAGCCATGTACACTGCCTTGAGCTCAGGGGATGTGGAAAAAGATAAGTGCAGCTGAAAATTTAGTGGGGCATGGGGTGGAAGGAGCAAGCATATAGATAATTAACTGAAAAGACAGCAGAGAGACCTACTTCCATTTGATGAAAGAGTTGGCCTTTGTGGTTACAATAATCCTGCAAAGAGAGACTACTGAATACCTGCCAAGAGGTGAAATGCCAAAAGGCAGTCTCCCAGGGTATAGCTACTGCTTGTCAGGAAAGTCCAAATCTTTGTCTGCAGGCTGATACATGACAAGTCTTAAGCTGCACAGCTCAGAAGAGTTCCCTCGTGGCTGCCCTTGGAAGCAAACACTTAACCTTTGGAGGCTTGCTCAGTGTCTGCCTTCAGATGTAGCTGCTCATTTATTTCAGCAATCAGCTGGCATTTGGCTGAGCGGCACTGACAGATCCATCAGCTCTGAGATTTCCAGTCTTCCCCAATAGCTGTGTTAAATGATAAACAGGCAGTGGCAGCTGGTAGCTTCCATATCTGTGCAGTGGTGAATCTATGCTGAGTTTCACTTCAATTTTAAAGCTGCTATCCAAGGTGTCAAATCTGTTTAGGATCACTTCTTTGAAATATGGACTAAAATCAGGAGCAAAAAAGCATGAAAGCTGCTGGTAACTTCTAAGTCAGTGGCTCTGTAGATCCACTCCAGGGTTTAGTTCAATCTGTAATGTAGCTATCCAAACTGCTAAAGCTACTTTGGGCACCTTGTGTACCAGTAGCTCCTTTACACCTTGGACTAAAATCTGACTGGAATCACTGCCATACTGACATAAATACCAGAACCTGCTGCTGAAACCAGGTGAGGTATGATAGCAGTTCATACATTTTTACACATGTTAGCTTTGTAGCCACGAAAAATAGGATCAAAGACAAGAAAAGCGAAGTGTGGTGACAAACACGACTAATCTGTCCTTATTCAAAGAGGGGAGTCCAGAAGTAAGCTTGGCTGGAGTGGCTGGGCCTTCATGCCCTCCCATGGCTAAGAGTGGGGGATTGGCTTCTGTAAGTGTTTCACACCAGTGTTCTCCAAGAACATTTCAAAGTGGAGCAGCTGCAATATAAAAAATGTGTTGACTGCAAGGGAAGTTGGATACTTATCAGGGAGAACATCAAGCACCTTGTGAGAACATCAAGCAACCAATAGAGATTATCAAACAAACTGAGATAGTTTTCAAAAAGACAGTCATGCTAATCTGTTTCAGCATAAAAAGCAGACGGTGAGTGAGGAAAAAAGAATATAGTGCACTTTTGAGACTATTTGTTTTATTTTAGCATCAGTTTTTGTGGATATTAATCCACTTCTTTAGATGCACTGATGGAGTGATTTTAAAGCCACAGATATTTAAGCACAGTTACATAGTTGTGGGAGTGGGATAGATGGGAATTCGTGCTTGAAAGTAGGATCTCTAATAAAATGTTGCAGTGTGGAAAGTTCCTGTTTGAGATACTCTGTTCCACTTAATCTCTCACTCAGTTTTCCATTACCTTCTCTCATATACCATATATGAGCACAGTACACCATGGCCACTAAACACACCAGTCATCCCTGAGCTGTTTTGAAGCCCCCCCATAAGTTCCCCTCTAAACGTAAAACAAAACACAAAGCTTGTGCAGATGTAGAAGCTCTCTTGAATCTGCTGAGACCTGCATATTGTGGATGGATGATGCCACTTTGGCTCCCTAAGAACCAGCAACCAAAGTATTGAGATCTCTGTTGAGTTACATGATCCTGAACAGTGCTAGATCAAAACATTTGGCTGCCTTAGGCAAAGAGCAAGTGGTGCACTTCCTTATTCCATAGAAGGAGACAAACTGGACTGGTAGTCGAATCTCACGTCAGCACTGTTGATGGGGCACCATCCTACTCTAACTCCAAGGACAGCAGGACAGCACAGAAATAACAGGGCAAAACTTGCACATACAACTCTGCTTTTTGCTGCCTTGCTTTTGTTCCATTGCATCTGTTACCTGAAGCAGCTGCTTCACTCTTACTCATAGAATCATGGATCTGGAAAAGATCACAGGGGCCATCAAGTCCAACCCCCTTCCATGCAGGAATACACAGCCAAAACATTCCTGACAGATGGCCATCCAGCCTCTGTTTAAAACCTCCAAAGAAGGAGATTCCACCACACTCTGAGGCAGCCTGTTCCACTGTTGAACTGCTCTTACTGTCAAGAAGTTCTTCCTAATGTTTAGATGCAATCTATTTTCCTGAAGTTTGAATCCATTGCTCCATGTCCTAATGTCTGGAGCAGCAGAAAACAAACTTGCCCCATATGACATCCCTTCAAATATTTAAACATGACTATCACCTCACTTCTTAATCTTCTCTTCTCCATGTTACCCATACCAAGGTCCCTAAGCTGCTCAACACCCGTCACCACCAACACTTTTGGGTGCACTCTTGGTTGGCCTCTTCCTTGTTACATTTCTACCAGCTGGTAGAGACCTTTTTATTTAGGGAAACATTTGGTTTTTAATATGCTATGCCAGATGGAGTTTTTAATATGTGTGTGTGTGTGTGTTTTATTTCTGTTTTCTTATGTTTTAAATGTATTTTAACTTGTGTTTTAAAAATAGAACTCAGACTTGATATTGTGTTTTAATTTTTGTATTTATATATTTATATTTTTAATTGTACTATGTTTATAAATGACTGTATACCACTTTGAATCCCATGCTGGAAAAGAGCAGGATATAAAATAAATGAACAGATCTATGAAGGAATGAAGGAATGAGTGAATTAATAATCCCAATAAGTCTGGCCAATTTTCTGCACTGTTTATGTGTTTCAGAGCATGCCCAAGAGAGCTGAAAATGACCTCTTTTATCACTGCAACTCCTAGAATTCACTAGTCAGCATAGCCATTTGGTCATGCTGGCTTGGAGAAGCTGGAAGTTAAATTTCCCCTCACTTTTCCTGCAAAAGAAGCAACTTTTCCAAACTGTCAGAATTGTCTACAGCTCCAAAACAGACATTCTAGAATTCCTTGGCAAGCATGCAGAGTGGAAAGTGATCTCTGACGCTAATCAAATGCAAAGATTCTTAACATTTGTGTAATGCTCCCGAGTGGTCAAAGCATTCAACATTCAACTGGTTGAAATCCAGTTATGTGTTTTGGTAGTCAATTCAGGACAGGCAAAATATAGGGCTTTTTCACATGTTTAGACAAATTAATGGCCATCAGTGGGGTTCAGTCCTTCCAAGTAGTAGGTGCTGTGAGGTAACAATGAGAAAGGGCCATTCTCAGAGATATCCAGCTGACACTGTCAGAAAGATGATGTTGGGCTATATGGATCCAGTAGGGCTCTTCTTGTATTTTTTTTTGATAGATACTATATAAAAGCTGTTTTTATTTTTAAACCTATTTCAGGGTTTTGCACAGTAAACTCTGGTTTCTTTTCCAGAAAATCTGTTGCTGCATCAACCAGGGCCTTCCTTCTCTATCACATATTGCACCAAATGAACCTGCTTGATGCAACAATTCTGGCAGCTCTTCTCAGTTGACTTGCAGGAATCATCGTTGTTACTGTTCAATCTGCAAAAATGAGATGGACTGAGCTTAAAGGAGCTTTACTAGATGTGACCAAAGGACTTTCTAGCCTAGCATTCTGTTTACACAGTGGCCAACATGTTGGCCCTGAGAAATGGATCAGTAGGACATGAATCGTGCATACTGTCCTTGGTAAATCAGTATACCAATGTGTGTCCAAGGAAGAACTCTGCATAGATGTTCTCTGTGCCTATGTTGTAAAAGCCAATGAACAAACAATGGGTGTGTCTCTGTCAGTTAACAATGAAGGCATGCTCTCTTCACTGCTGTAACTTAACACCACAGTTCTTGTCACTGTTCCAACCCTACATTCAGTTTATGGTTGATATCCTACCTAGGGGTTATTTGGTATAAATCTCTACATGTGGGTTACATATTAATTGCATTGCACCAGACTTGTCTTGAATGGCAGCGTTATACAAATGAATCAAGACACCAGATATACAACTGGACACACAAGCAAATGCCATGACCCTCCAGGCACAATGGGACCACATGCAGAACTCCACTTCTGCAACTTTGAAATGAATATGGATGCTCTGTGTCAGACAATGTCCAACTGTTTCCATAGGGAAACTTATGCACGCACATGACACAAACCGAGTTCTGTCTTATCTGCTTATTATTTTATTATTTGCTTTTATATCCTGTTTTTTCTTCAATAAGCTCTAAATATCTTTCATGGCTCTTCTCTTTCCCACATTTTCCTCACAACAACTCTGTGAGGCAGGCTGAAGGTATATAACAAGCCTAAGGTAAATGAGTGTGTTTTATGGATCAACGAGCACTAGAATTCAGATATGGATATTGTACTGATGTGGATGTCACCTCTCCGGCATCATCTGTTTCATGCCTGACCTTGTCCTTTCTGAGTAGGAATCTGTTCTGTATGCAGTAATTCTATGGAGATTTTGACAGAATTTGCACAATGCTCTGACAAATGAAATGTTTTCATTGTGCTATGCAGGAACATGCAGCTATTTGGCTTGGCCCCTCATGGTGGCCTGAATATAAAAACAGTTAGGCATTCTCAGGACCCCTAGAAGGAAATACTTAAGTCTCTTTTTTCTGCAATAGTGTTTTTTTCCTGTATGATTTGGCAATATTTCCTTCATGCTGTATTGCAAAAGATGCTCAGCGCACCCCCATAAAGGACAGGATTTGAATAGGAGTCTGTGGAGGAAGAAGGCAGCATCCCTCATTCAGCCTGACCTTCTAAGCATGGAGCCCCCACACGCTTGGCACGCATCTTGTGTCTTTGCACATTATTACTAGAGAAGGAGTTATATGGCTCTTACAATACAGCTGCCCACAAGTCCTCAGAAGACAATCAAACTGTTGTCCAGAATCTCACTTATATTGTGGTGTGGAAGGGTTGTTTTGGTGAAAACATCACCCATGGTCTGACAGCTCCTAGTTTCAAAGCTGAGCAATAAGTTTTGTCTAATGAGCCAATCTGGAAACAAATGCCTAATCGCCTGCCAAAGAGGAATAAAAAGGGAACTTGTCTTTGCCTTGTGTAACCATCTAAACACATAAATCTCACCATTAATCAGTTCCCCACTCCTGGAGGAATAGTGTGTTTCACATAAATACACCCTTGTGTAGCTCTAGATACTTTTTTTCAGGCACTTGATAACAGTAATAAAAAATACTCAGGCTCGCTAAGCCTGGAAGTGATTTCTATTAAAGAAAATTGACCAGTTCAGTGCTGAACAAATGGCAGCATTAAAAAAAATAAATTAATACTTTTATCATGGGTTCATTGCTAGACTGAGGGTTTTTTAAAATAAATATCAGATCTGTACTGTAGTTAAAAGGTGTACAATCAACTGCTACAAACTTAGTTATACTTAAAGATTTTGTTAAATACTTCCATGGAGCAAAACAGTAATCCATCTTATTTTTAACTCATCAAGACGTGAAAAGACCTTTTCATTCATTTCTGTTAGCAAAGTTGGGCCTTTTCACACTGTACAACTGTAGCTCTATGATTCCACTTCAACTGCTATGACTCCTTTCTATGGAATCCCGGATATGCTGTTTAGGGAGGCACATTCCAGCATTCTCAACCAGAGCTCCCTAAACCACAAACTTCAAGTTTCCACAGGATGTAGCCATAGCATTTAGAGCAATATAACTGTGCTAGGATCATGTACTGTGAAAAAACCCAAAGTGAAAATTTCGTAAAGCAAGGGTGAGGAAGCTGTGGTCCTTCAGAGATGATAAACTACTACCATTACTCCTAGCGATTATAGCCAAGAGTGATGGATTATGGGAGTTGTGATCCAATCAGATTTGTAGGGCTGCTCATTCCTTCTTTCTGTCCTAAAGATTAAGTATGAACTAATATACTTTCCTAGCCTCTGCCCTTACAATGGACAGTATGGAAGCAGCTTCCCCTGTCTGCACTTCCTTCTTGTTTTTTGGATCCAACCTAACTGGAGCAATTCTCAGCTTATTGGAGAGAAAGCACAAGTATTTTTGAAAGAATAGAAGTATGGATTGTATTTGTTCTGCAATTTCTTCTGACAAGTCTTGGGGACATCCAAAAACTCAATATATACATTAGTGAACACTGAAAGTCACCTACTTTTCATTCACCAGTATAACCCTTCTCCTCCTCTGATCCCGATGAAATCTATCTGGGAAGGGGACAATTGACATTCACACGTAAATATCAACAGGCACCATGCTTTGAACTTTCACTAGCTGAGTCTTTGTTTGTAAAGCATGCCTCTGCTTCTGCCTCCAAAGTCCTCATGCATCCTGCCTCTCCGTTAAAAATCACTGACCTCTTTCTGCTGAGTGGGGAGGTCTGTAGAGATCTTCTTTGCAAAGTCGGTTGGACATGAGTAGAGTTCTCTCCATGAATAGGAACTCTTGATAAAGAGGGTCCCTCCTCCTGTGAAGTCTTCTGTTCATGTGCCAGCAAATATGAGTAGAAGCCAGCTTCAGACTTCCACACTCAATATAGGGAGATTAGGAATAAGACTGATATATGTAGACTTCAGGTGATCATTTAGTCTGTTCAGAATATCAGAATAGGACTACACATATACATTGCAGCTTATTGAATGTTTTTTGTTGTGTTGGTGGTGGGCCTTCAAGTTGATTGCAACTTACTGCAACTCTAAGGTGAACCTATCACAGGGTTTTCTGAGGCTGTGTGTGTGTGACACACCCAAGGTCGCCCAGTGGGTTTCCATGGCTAAGCGAGGAAACAAACCCTGCTTTCCAGGGTCATAGTCCAGTGCTCAAACCACTACATCATGCTGGCTCTCACTGAATGTTTACCTGGGTGCAATAATGCAATTTGTAAAGTGGTCAGAGGAAAACAAGCAATGGCAGACTTTCTGTCTCAAGAAAGGCAGAATTTTAATGTGAGATTTTCCACAGCTTGCAAATGCAGCAACAAATAGAAATGACCTTGTTGTTTTTATTTGTCACACAGGTAAACACACATGGGAGTAACTCTAAAAGTGAGGCTAAATCATGGATAGTGGCAATGAATACATTTTAGCCAGTTTTAAATTCAAATATCGAATTATCCTCAAAAGATAACATCTCTGATCGCCTACCCTGACTAACTGGATCATGTTGAATACAAAATAGTTTAGTTAGTTTCACTAACATTTACCTCCATGAAGAAAAGAGATTTCACTTCAACCATAGATTGCAGGGCAGACAAAATATAAGGTGGAAAGAAGATATGTGGAGGAATAGGAGTTGTTTTATTATAGCATCATCTCCTGGCAGAAGAGGTGAAAAGCAAACTAACTGTCATTTTTCATTAATCGTATTCACCATTTTACAATGTGTGTGGAATTAGTAACATGATGGCTCTGCCTCTGTCTCTACTGCTACTCTCTTCCCTTGAAGAGTGAATTGGAACAGGAGAGATGCCCCTGTGCCTAGGCACTCTCCAGGAGACTGGGAATATTTTTTTTTTAAACAAGTGAATAGGGCACTATTTAAAAAAAATATCTGGGTGTTGATCTAGCAAGCACTTATGAGACTTCAAAGAAAAGAGTCTTAAGCTGTAACAAAGTCCAACAAAAGCTAATTTCAGTCTAATAATATGCAATCTGTTCCAGTAGAGTACATCGCGTGCTATTCATCAGATAGAAACTGGTCTGAGATTTTAAAGGGATCTTCTGTGTTCCCAAATGGAGGACCAAATTTTATTGCTCTTTCTTATTGCCATTGAGGGTGGTGCTTGCGCAACCTAAATGGATACTCTGATTACTCTTCTTCACATAACTTTGGGGGAAAAAATATGGAGATGACTGAATCAAAGAATATCTCACACACATATAGCTTCCCACTGCTTGGCTTTTTATTGATGGATGAAGGAACTGTATGAACACCAAACTCTTTGATTGCAAAAGATAGCACCAGAGTTTTTTTGTGTGTGTCTTTTTGCTTTTGGACTAATAAAGGTATTATTGCAATGTGGACTTTGTAATTTGTTTTATGATTCATATGGTTACCACTCCATTTGAATACATTTGTTCTGTTTTTGAAGAGTTCAGCCTATCTTTACCATACCAGAAATGAGAATAACCCGGCTCTCCATCCTTAGGTTGTTGCAGTGAAAGTCTCCTTATCCCTAGCCAGCATAGCAAAGAGTGAATAGGCCGGGGATTCCCACCTTTGCATTAGGAACAGGGAGTTGGTTGCTTCAGGCAGCATGTTTTTAGGCATCGTTACTTCATTTTGGAACCCGTGGGCAAGGAGAGGTGTTCTTGAGACTGGCAGAATAACTTGGCTAGCTTTGGGCATTATGCACTTCAACTTGGACCAATGGGGATGCCATTTGCTGTTTTGTCTCAGGCAGCAAAATAGGTCACAAGGTTATTGTTATTACTGCAAGACATTAACACAGCTCCCTCTTGTGGACTTTGTTTCTATTGCCTAATACAGTGGCCATTTCCGCACTACACTGTAATAGTGCTATTATTCCACTTTCAACATCCTGTGGAATTCTGGGGCTTGTAGTTTACTGAGGCCAAAGAGCTCTGTGGCTGAGAATTCTAAAGGCCCCTCCCTAAACTGCAAACCCCAGGATTCCATAGGATGTTGAAAGTGGAATAATAACACTATAACAGTGTAGTGCAGAAATGGCCACAGTAAATGTAAATCGTTGGGAAACCGTAATCCGCCCAGGTTGGGGTTGTTTTTTTTTGGACTTCAACTCCCAGAACCCCCGGTCAGCTTGGCCAACAGTCGGGGATCCTGGGAGGTAAAGTCCAAGAACGTGGAAGACCGAGATTTTGGGAACCCCCCCTAAGGCGCTGCTGCTTAATACGCGCAGGCGATCCAGTTATCTGTTTTCCAGATGGCCAACACACGTAAGGCTTTACCCAGGGGGATAATAATGCTGATGATTTGACTGTATTCCGATGTTTCAGGCCAATAAGGAAGTGGGAATGGAGAGCGAGGAACCCACTCTAGCCTCCCGCTTTCCCTGCTGTTTCTAGGGCCATTTCCGCACTAGCCTGTTCTAGCGCGATGATTCCACTTTCAACATCCTCTGGAATCCTGGAATCCGGCCGGCCCCTCCCGAAATGGCCTAGGAATCCAACTCCCCGGTGCGCCTTCGCGCGCTCCTCCCGGGATCCCCTCCTGGGAGACCGTGGCCATTTCCGCACTGGCCTGTTATACGCGCACGATTCCACTTTAACCTCCTCTGGAATCCTGGGGTTTGCAGTTTCGGAGGGGCCGGTCGGCCCCTCCCGAAACTGCAAACCCCAGGATTCCAGAGGAGGTTCAAAGTGGAATCATCGCGCTATAACAGGCCAGTGCGGAAATGGCCCGTCTTTGCAAACATTCTGCGCGCATTCACAGCACTCAATATGCGCGGGCGTAAATCGTAATTCCCGATCCCCCTTCCTGTCAGCGAGCAAGAAGATCCGAGGAGGATTTTGCCGCACCCGGACCTCTTTCCATCTTTTTTGCCATGGGGTTTCCTTCCTATGTTCCCTGAGGTTGAGCGAGGCGGTTGCCCTGGGCAAGTGGTAGCCCCGTTCTATGCTTTAATACCCGAAGGGAAGGGTGGGCAAGGGGTGGTCCTCCAGAAGGTGTCAGTAGACATTGGCTGCGATCGATACGACGGATGGCACCGGCCACAAAACAATACACGGTGGCCACAAGTGGATCTAAGCGGTACTGCGGACCTCTTCCTCTCTCTATTATTAGCCAAAGCCTCTCCAGCAAAAGCCAATCAGCAGTCAGGCAATCCTAGGCAAAGGATTGGAGGAGGCGACCCAATGAAAGTTGGACATTCTTGCTTATTCCCACCTCTCCGGCCTCTTCTGCGGTTTTTGAGAGGCCATTTGCAGAACCACGAAAGCGCGGGAAGACTGGAGACGGGAAAGGACGCATTCGGGGCTTTTGTTGGGTGAGTGGGGGGCGTGGGGTGGTCTCGGCATCGCGGGTGAGAGCTCCGGGAGGGTCTCAGTTTTCTTCCCCTGGTCGGTGCCCTGGACCCGCCAGCCGAAGGGACGGCGGGGAGAACTGCTGCCCTTGCAGAGCAAAGCAGGTCTTGTGGATGGAAGGTGTCACCATCCTGAACTAATAATAATAATAATAATAATAATAATAATAATAATAATAATAATAATAATAATAATAATAATAGTAGTAGTAGTATTAACAACAACAACAACAACAACTCTTCGGTAATGATAGGATTAGCGAATCGGGGAAGGAGGAAAAAGGGGACAGGGCTGCGCTAGGCATATATTCTCGGTACCTATATATTCCTGTTTAATTTCAGGGCATATGAAGATATGGAGTGATATCAATTAAAGCTCATGCTAAATTAGGGCCATTTTCGCATTACGC
This sequence comes from Ctenosaura bakeri, assembly GCA_948474755.1. Taxonomy (NCBI): domain Eukaryota; kingdom Metazoa; phylum Chordata; class Lepidosauria; order Squamata; family Iguanidae; genus Ctenosaura; species Ctenosaura bakeri. The sequence continues at coordinate 326,873 of CAOLHI010001151.1, read as the reverse complement.
TGCTATAGTGCTATTATTCCACCTTCAACCTCCTATGGAAACCTGGGATTTGCAGTTTAGGGAGGGGCCTTTAGAATTGTCAGCCAGAGAACTCTTTGGACTCAGTAAACTATAAACCCCAGAATTCCAGAAGATGTTGAAAGTGGAGTAACAGCACTAGAACAGTGTAGGGCAGAAATGGCCTTGGGGAGTTAGTCTGACAGGCACTGCTAGATATCACTCTCCCTCCTTTTTCTCCCTTTATGTTGAGATACACCAACACAGCTGCTTCTTTGAAAATGTATTTGTAACGTTTAAATTGCTCCTTTGCTCCAGCTACTGCAAGGTGGTGTTCATGGTTCCCTCCACCATTTATGCTTGCAACAGTCCTATGAGGAAGGTCAAGCTTCTGTGACTGTTGATGAAATTCCAGGAAGCAGGTTAGAATCATAGAATCACAGACACAGAAGAGACTGCAAAGGCCATCCCATTCAAACCCATGTGATGCAGGAATACACAAACAAAGCACTCTGGGCAGATGACCATCCAGCCTCTGTTTAAAAACCTCTAAAGAACAGTGTATTTCACTGGCAAACAGCTCTTACCATCAGGAAGTTCTTCCTAATGTTTAGGTGGAATTTCTTTTCCTCTAGCTTGAAGCTGTTGCTCTGTATCCTAGTCTCTGAAGCAGCAGAAAACAAGCTTGCTCCATATGAAATCCATTCAAATATGTAAATGTGCTTATCATGTTGCCACTTAACCTTGTCTCCTCCAGGCTAAACATACTCAGCTCCTTGATTTTCTCCTCACTGGGCGTAGTTTCTAGCCCTTTTACTATTTTGGTTATCTTGCTCTGGACACATTCTAGCTTGTCAATCTCCTTGAATTTTGATGCTCAGAACTGGACACAGTATTCCAGCTGAGGTCTGACCAAAGCAAAATAAAGGGCCACAGTACTATCACTTCCCTTGGCCTAGACGCTATACTCCTGTTGATGCAGCCTAGAATCTCATTGGCTTTTTTCAGCTGCCACATCACACTGTTGACTCATGCTCAGCTTTGGTCTACTAAGACTCCTAGATCCCTTTCACATGTAGTTTGTTCAAGCCAACTCTCACCCATCTATATCTGTGCGTTCCTTTTTTTCTGCCCAAGTGTGGTGCCTTACATTTCTCCCTATTAAAATTCATTTTGTTAGGTTCAGGTTGTATTATTACAGAGGAGAGTAGAAGCGCTGCTTTATTGTCCAGTGAATTTCATGGCAGAATGGGGAATCTGAACTCAATTCTCTTTGGTCTTCTAATATTCTGTGGTGACCATGATGTAGCTCAGAGGTGGGGGAAAATGTGGCTTCTCCGGGAATTGTTGGACTGCAGCTCCCATCATCTCTTGTGTGGAGAATACTGGCTAGAGCTGGTTTGACAATATCTGGAAACTGCTATTTGACAACATCTGGAAGACTGCATTTTCCCCAGCCCTGATGCATTCTGTGAGTTCTTATTAGAAATCCAGGGTGAAGCTTGAAGATGTAGCATAGGATGGCAAGAAACGAGCACAGAATGTCAAGAAAAGGGGTGGAAGAAGGTAATAATGAGTTACAGAACTGCCAAAAGTCTGTCAGAAGAGAATATCTATTATATCAACAGTTTACCAAGGTGTGGGCAATTCTAGCGCTGGTTGCAGAAATGACAAAAAAGAGCTATTTTGGCTTAAAGATGGCCTACCACTGACATCTTTTAAAGCTCCTTTTAAAATCTGGATGTCTTTAAAAATTTTGGGCAGCAAAATTAGCTGCAGTGCAGCAGCCTTTGGGGGCTAAACATTTTGGACATTTCCAAACTGCAGAGATTTGCACATACTGTTTTTTTGTGTTCAAGTGGATAGCCTTGATTTTTGTTGTTGTTGTTTCACCAGTCTATTACATTATGATATTTTAATGAACTCATATTCCATTTCATGCTGGAACACAGAAACACCAAATATATGCATTTGACTATTTCTAGAAATGTGAAGCTGTTTCAATAAGTCTTCCTCAGTAGTTAGCAGAAAATAGCATTATGCCAAGATCATGGATGTAGTATTCCAGATTCCAAAGATGCACCTCACAGATAAAACAAGCAGTATATACAGCGGTAGAGTCACATGACACTTGTAGATTCACAACTTTTCAAGTGTAAATACTGCTTGTTTTAGCTGTGAGGAGCAGCTTTCTATGTTCCAGCATGGAATGGGCTGTAGTGTGTTTGTGACTTCTTTTTTCATCTTGGACATCTACATGCACATTCAAACTGTGGTTTGCTATGCAGCTGCCCTTGCTATATTGTATGTGATATGTTACATTTCGTTGCCTATATGTTTTGTTTGGTCTGTGTTCTTTGGGTTAAGTTGTCTGCACATATATACATTTGCAATGTTTAGTCACATTGCTTGGTATTATTCTGTTGTGTATTTGCATTGCTCTATATTGTATCACATGCTTGGTTATTACTCATATTAAACTGCCTTGGTTATTCTGTGTTCTCTATATTTTTCATAACACCGTATTATTTACAGTGGGCCCTTGATATCTGCCACGGCTTGGTTCCAGGACCCCCCCATGCATACCAAAATCTGTGGATGTTCAATTTCCTTTTTATACAATGGTGTAGTAAAACGTCCCTTACATAAAATGGCAAAACCAAAGTTTGATTTTGGATTTTTAAAAAATATTTTCAAGCCATGGTTGGTTGAATCCGTGAGTAGAGAATCAGTGGATATGGAGGGCCAACTGTATTATTATGTCTACTTCTTTGTTTGATTGTATTTTTGCCCCTTTCCTGCTGTTTCCTCTGTGCGAGCTGGCAGGGTCTAGGCAAAGCATTTCCCCCATCTTTAGATTTACCTGCCATAACTGGTAGGATTGTTCCACCTAAAAGGTATAATAACTACAACACTTCAACTACATTTATCGCTATAACACCCCTCTCTCTTGTTGCTATGAATTACCTTTTTGCAATATAGTTGTAGTATAGTTTGTGTCAAGCAGAAATTTAATGAATAGAAAATTTAGAAAATAGATAGGATGCCAGGTTCTTTAAAAATCCATGTTCCTTAATGTTTTAAAGAACAATTCTGTTAAAATGCTAAAAATTCAAAAGAGTCTAACCCTGTTGCTGTGAGGTATACCATAAAACATCCTAAGGCTGTCATGAAGACATCCCTTGTTCACTTACCTTGACATTGGGAGTAGATGCCATGCCATCAGTTATCATTGATTGGAGTACTCCTGCTGTAGCACAGGAAAGAGCCCTCAGATAGTATAAGAGTATTTTTCAGGAGACTGAAGGATAAAGCACAGGGTGATTTTTTTGTGTTAAGAATAGGGTTTTGTTATATATTGCCAAACAGTCTATTTTTTTTCCGTATTGTTACTTAGTACAATATGCTAATATAGAATTACTTACATAATTTCCACAAATGAGGTGTGATAAAACTGAGAGCTGTCAGATCTCGTGGGAGAACAACAGGAGTTGTTCTGTGGTTTTGTCTGAGTCATCCCTTCCAGTTCAAAATGAAAGAGTAGTACAATAGAGGGAAGAACCTCAAAATATACTGCTTTATCATGTCACAATTTCTGAATCTACTCGCTTCTTGTTCCTTTAGTTGTACCTGTTAGAGCCAATATGAATCCTTCTGGAAGCAAGAAGAAGCATCCTAATGAAAAAAGATGTTCTGTTAAAAAAAGGACCAGTGATGGAGATATTGTTCCTTATCTGAAGGTATCATTCTGGCTTATTCTGAAGTGGGATTGCCTAATCTCCATTTTAGCAAGAACTTATGCAAGATGGAGGTGATAGTGAAATATGGTTGTTTGATAACACTGACAAGAAAGATCTTTTCAAAAACCTCTCCTTATCTCAATTGAACACTGTTATTGCCTGTGCATCATGCTAGTTGTTACGGTATGTTTTCTGTGGGTGGTCAAAGCCTCTTTATAGTAAGGCAGGGTCCCAACATGCTTGAAAGAGGCTGTTCTGAAATAATTGGGGGGCAGCCTTCCTGAGATCCCACTATATTGGATAACTATTAGACAGTATCCAATGTTCCATTTTTGACCAATGTGCCAGAACATGTGGTAGCTTCCCAGCTTCAGGAATTCCTGAATGAAATGAATTATCTTGACTCATTTCTGCTGGGTTTCAGGCTTGGGTATGGGACAGAGAAAGCTTTGATCACTTTGAGGGATGATCTCTGTCAAGAATTGGACAGGAGGAAGGTGTCCCTTCTGGTTCTATTGGGTGTGTTGGTGGCTTTTAGTACCATTGACAATGTTATCCTCCTGAACTGCCTTGCTGGGAAAAGACTTGGAGGCCCTGTTTTGGAGTAGCTCCATTCCTTCTTGGAAGTCCAAGCCCAAAAGATGGTGCTAGGGAATTCCTGTTCAGTTCCCTGGTCAATGGCCTGCAGAGTTATTCAGGACTGTGTTCTGTCTTCTGTGCTATTCAACAGATTAATGAAACTACTGGGAGAGAGATTTACTGGAATTTGGGGATTCAGTGTCACTGGTATGTTGATGGCACCAGTTCTGTCTCCTTTTAAACTAATTCCAAAGACTGTTTCTGTACTAAAGTGGTGTTGCTATCTGTAATGCACTGGATAAGAGTGAACAAATTGAAGCTTAATCCAGGCAAGACAGAGCTGCTCCTGGTCAGTCAAAAAGGACAGATCAGAGGATAGGGATTCAGCCTGTGCAGGATGGGGTTACACTCCCCCTCAGACACAGGTTTGCGGTTTGGGTGTATTCCTGGACTCAGCTCTAAATCTGGAAAGCCCAGGTTTCTGCAGTGGCCAGGAGTGCTTTTGAACCATTAAAGCTAGGGGCCCATTCCTCGAGACGCCTAATCTGGCCCACAGTGATAAAGACCTTGTTTACCTCCCATTTGGATTACTGTGACATGTCCTACAGAAGGCTGCCTTTGAAAGGCATTTGGAAAGTTCAGCTAGTATAGAGTCCTGCAGCTGGATTATTAACTAGGGCTAGTTAAGGAAGCATATAACCCCCTAGCTACAGCAGCTCCACTGGCTGCTGTTTTACTTCTGGGCACAATTCAAAGTGCTGGGGTCCAGGATATCTTCCAGAAAATATCTTCCTTTATGAGCCTGCCCAGGACCTGAGATCCTCAGAAACATCATTTCTTTCAGTCTCACCTCTTTCACAGGCACCATTAGTGGCGATGTGTGATAAGGCATTCTTGGTGGATGCCCCAAAGCTCTGGAACTCCCTTCTTAGGGAGGCTAGAAGAGTCCTCTCTCCCTCCCTCTCTCCCTCCCTCCCTCTCTCTCTTTTGTACTCTTAACATGCTTTTGAGAGCTGTGGATTTTAAAGAAAGAGATTTTAAATGTGTTCTGCTCTTTAAAAGGTATGTGTCTTTGGAAAGGAAGTTGAAGCATTCAAACCAAGTCAGGGAGTGGAGAGGGAAAGGAGGTGGGTCAGCATAGTGGACCTATACCTCCTTTCTTACTCATCTCTTTCCTTGGGTGTGTGTGGGGCTTTGGGAGAGGGTTTGTGGTGCTGAGGAATTAGGCTGCAATCTACCCTTAGCTGGCCAGGAAGCAGCTGGTGGGGGAGGAGGAAGACCAGAGGCAGAGCTGCATGGCCCTATTGGAGTCACTGAGAGGGAAGATTTCTCTGGAAAATAAATGTTGGCAGTGTGGGGGGGGGGCTTGCAAATAAATCTGTGAAAATTAAATCTGCAAATGTGGAGGGCCAACTGTACTTTTAACTATTTTTAATTGTGTGTTTTAATTTGTTTTATTGTGGTTGATAGTGATATTTTAATTCCATTTTAATGTTGATCTATTATATGTTTTATATCGTACATTTTTCAATTTGTAAGCTGACTTGAGTCCCAGTTTTGGGGAAGGGTGGGGTATAAATCAGAACTAGGTTGGCTGCGGTTACCCAGAGGACCTTTTCTTCTGTCGCTCCCAAGTTATGGAATGGCCTGCCGGAGGAGACCCGGCACATTACCAGTCTTGACTGCTTTAAAAAAGCAGTCAAGACAGTTCTCTTCCGACAGGCCTTCCCAGATTAGTGTTCCACCGCCTCTCATCATTGTCTTTTGTGTTAATCTTGTTTTTAATTTGTTTTAATTAACTAATATGTTTTAGGGGGATAGAAGGGTTGGAGGGTGGGGAGGATAGGGTGCATTTTAATGTTTTAATGTTTTTATATATTTTTGTAATGCCGCCTCGATCCATTGGGAGAGGCGGGATAGAAATAATTTATTATTATTATTATTATTATTATTATTATTATTATTATTATTATTAAATGATGATGGTGCTGCTGCTGATGGAGTCAATAGATATGATAGGGTTAAAAAAACTTATTTAAGCTTGCAGTGTAATATTTTGGACATGAATAGGTGATTAGATTGCAGTCTTATTCCCATTTGGAAGGCATAATGATGAGATTGCACTGGTGGTATATTTTGCATAGACCAGCTGTTTTAATTCATTGTTAGTATTCTTATTGGAGAGGAACTCTCCTGTACAAAAATAGCTATTAAAAAAGAACTTGGAAAAAATCTTGTAAGCATCCTATCTTCTTCACTCATTCCAGACAAAGAATCTGTTAGTTTAAATCAGTTTTGAGTTCTGAATGAGCCTAGAGTGACTATCATCCAATTATGTTAGCAAATAAGATAACTTTTACCATTAATAATTGTTCTTAGTTCCTGCTCGTTTTGGTTGGACTGCTATTACACCAGTGACACCTATAATTATCTAAGAATGATAGTAGCAAGTGAAAAGGAGAGGAAATGTTCTCTAAAGAGGGTTGGTTATTCTTTAGCCCAATCAGCTTGATTGAAACTGCACTCCAGTGGTCACTTGCTTAAGAGTATACATGCGCAGGATGGAGGGTAGCTATACACACTAAAGTCCCAGGACAGGATGTTTATCAAGTTTTTTGAAAAACAAACCACATAAGCAAAAATGTTTACTAAGTTTCTTGCCTTTCATTAGCATTGTAATGCGAACTCTGAGGCCAGCTCAACCACCAAAATGATGAGAAGAAGAAGTCCTATGGCAGAAATTGGAAACCATCCTGAGAGAGACTCTCCACCAAATAGTGAGAAGTCAGTGGATGAAGAACGAGAATTCACTGTGAATTTCGGTGATGATGGAAAGGAGCATGTGGTGAAAGGCAAGATCCATGACGACATGCTTACTGCCCTCAGGTCTTCTAAATATGTCCATGATCGTATGGACAAAAATAAGGGCAAGAAGATGTACTTAATTGGGAAAAAAGGGATTGAGGGTTGCATTAATTTGGGGATGCCTCTGAAATATGTGCCTAATGACTCCCAATTTGATATGAAGTTTTACAGAGGTAAGCAACCTGAAAGCCCTGATAAGTTAGAATATAGGCAGTATGATATTAAGGGCATGGAATGTATCTTGTTCTTTGTTGCTCCAAATGCAAATAACTTTGAAACCAATAAGCCGCTAAGCAGCAAGATAATTAAATGCAACAGCCTTCTTAAAGAACATAGCAATCTTTGTATCTGTGCTCCCCAAAAGGAAACTATAAAAGATGCCCTGTGTAAAGATGGCCGCTTTATGCCTTTTCTAAATGAAAAAGATTGGGTGCTAATGGAGGATAAAAAGTCCATACCAAACTACCATTCAGTAAAAAAATTATCTAACAAGACTTTTACCATTTATGTGAAGACTGAGAGACGTTCCAGATCTGGGAATGGTCAAAAAAATGAACAGGTTCCTCTGGTTTCTCAAGAGCACAAAACTTTCTCTTATTTTAACAGTAATCTCCTACAGTTATATCCTGATCTGGAAGAGCAGGGCAAAATAATCAATAACTTCTTTGAAAACCTCAAAAAGCAACTTGAACAGAAGAAGGATGTTTTTCAATCATACAAAGAAGACTTTGGCAAGGAGAGAAAGAACTCCATTACAGTTAAGATGTTGAAACTCCATGCTAATCTCAGTGAGTCAGTTGGGTACATAGAGTGGGGCATGACTGCAAAAGAAGGCTCTGCTACTTGTTTCATCTTGTGTGGCAAGTACATCCTCACCTGCCACCATGTGGTAAAGCTGATAGTTGGAGAAGGAGTGGAAGAAAAACACTGGGCACACAAAATAAGCCGGTCAGCTCATGTGACTTTCTCTTACGAAGACAAACATCCAAAGGAAAACGATTGGTTCTCACTTGAGGAATGGTTTGAAATATCCGATGACAAACTTGATTTTGCTGTCCTGAAATTGAATGAAAATGAAAACAAAAGTCCAGTTCCAGACAGCTTGGTGCAGTTCGTTTCCCCTCCACCATACAGTGGCCTTGTTGACATCATTGGTCATCCAGATGGAGAAGCAAAATCTGTAGATGGCTGTTCTGTTATCAACGTGTTTGAACGTAAGCAAGAGTGTGTTCATCGCTTACAGCAGGAACAAGGGACAGAATGCCACTACCTCAACTGTGGCTATGATGCCAAGGGTAAAACGTGTGTCCATATGTACAATCCTAGAGACTTCCCAGAGATCATCAATAATCCTGATGCAGTCACCTATGATACTTCTTTCTTCCGTGGGTCTTCAGGTTCACCGGTGTTTGACAGAAATGGCCGCTTAGTTGCAATGCATGCTGCAGGATATAGTTATGGAGGAAAGTATAAACAGAAGAGCATAATTGAATTTGGCTATTCAATGAAGTCAATCCTCTCAGTAATTGAAGAGAAGTATAAATCTTGGTATGACTCTGAAATTGTTCCTGTTCTACAGGCTGGTCCTGATGCAGGAGAAAATGCTGTTGGTGTTTATCCATCTACAGATGTGGAAATGGAACCAGTGGATTAGTGTATTATGCTCAACTCCATTTATCCAACCAGTGAAATGTTTTGTGGGATATAGCTTTTATCAAGAGTTCTGTTTCCTGTATAACAAGGTTAAAGGATGATACTTTTATTTAAAAAAAACTATTCAGTGTATTATTAAAGTAAAATTACAACACTTTCACTTACATATTTTGATGTTCTAACATTATAACAATCAGGAATAAGGAGATTTTAAAAAGAAATCATTATTTCTAAATTTTTCCATATGAATGGTTTTACCTGTTTTTCAGAGGTAGGGTTTGTTAACACTTTTTATTCATTATGCCATTGTGGGGGATATTTTTGAAAAGAAGTCATTGTAAGACTAATCAATTGAAAGAACTGATTTAAAACAACCAAATGTTTTGCACTTGCTTTTCTCTTCCCTTTCACAGTTATGAGGTCTGTTCTTAATCATGTCTTAAAAGAAAGAAGAAACAATGTGCTATTTTGACAATACTTTCTGATAGAAGCACATTCCCTTTCTTTGAATGGGAGAATGAAGTTATTATACAAGCTTTAGAAAAGTCAAAGGATTTAGAATGCTGCTTTTCATTTATTTAGGTGGAGGATGAGAGAGATAGAGGGGTGAGATCATATGCTTTTATACTCTGCTTTCAGTTTACTCAATAGGACTACTTGTTATCTATTGTAAAAAAAATTGCTTGCTTGCTTCTAATTCAGTTACTCATTAGGCTCAAAAGTAAAAATCATTCCTAATAGATGCAGAGATAGAACCAACCATATGCAGACTGCAATGTGCCATCAAGTTTCTTTCTCCCCACTCCCCATCTAAACTAGCAAGCAAGTTTAGATTGGTAGATCTGCCTTGTATATGCAATTGCTCTCATTCTCTGTAAACAGTAAAAAGTTAATGTGTGTGTGCCTTGGAGAAAAAAACATATTGTAGTAAGTTATACTGTGCAATAAGATTCTTGATTTGTCTGAAAACAGAATGTTCTCAGTTTCTCATATTTAGTTAATACTTAGACCCTGAGCTTTTCATGCTAAGATTTTTAGATGCAGTTTTTAGCAAATATGTATTTTAAAAAATTGTTTTAATTGTCTTAGAAGTAGTGTTGTAATTGGATGTATGGTTTAATGTTTGATAAACTTTTATACTCTATGTTGTTTTAGATGTTCTGTTCTGTGGCAAGCTGCTTTGAGTTCCATTTAGGAGAAACACAGGATATAAATATAAATCATATAAATAAACACTGTATATACTAGAAATTTTAGTAAAAAAATCAACCAAAAAAAACACAATGTCGACTTATCACAGGTCAGTGTAAGTGCTGTAACTTAACTGATCAAAAAAGGAACCATCTACTTCTCTGAGTGGAGTAGTGAAAGGCAAGAGCTTAGCCCATTCTGGGAGAACCTAAGGGAAGCACTGACTCCCTCTACTCTTTCTGCTGTGGCACTTCTTCTGGCCTTTTTGAAAGGTCAGAAAAAAGGATAGTGGTCGTGGTGGCTCTTTGGTGTTTCCTTTCAAAGGAGCACAGAAAGTAGAGGGGGCCATTACTTCTTTTAGGTTCTCCTGGAATGGACTGAGCTCTCGCTTTTCACCACTATACTCAGAGAACAGGATGGTTCCTTTTTTAGTAAAAGTTAAGATACAGTATTAACTCTTATGAAAAGTTAAAGTATTAACTCTTATTTTTAAAAAATCCCCTTTTCTGAGTAGTGTGCCAAAAGATGTTTTTGAATACCTGGGCAGGAAATTGGCAGTGGCCAGTGGCAGCTGGCACCTGAGGTGGTGCTGGTGCGCTCCCCTCTCTGTGGAATGATCCTGGACTTATCCACAGGTCGTATCAAAATCCATAATTTTGACCTCGGAATCTTATCGTGACTTATACATGAGGTCAATTTATATACGAGTGTGTATGGATAAATAAATAAATTTCAATGAAACCAGATCTAAATATAAATCCATTTGGAAACTGTGTTGCTATATGACTCTTAAATGTTGCAAACACTGTTAAATCTTCTGTCTATTAGATCACAGTTGGGGATGTGTTATCTTTTCAATACCGGAACGTCAATCTTTTAGCAGTGAAGAGGGCATGAAGGATGCATTTCTGCTGTCCGTTTTAAGTTCCAAAACATGGGTAAATAGTTTTATAAAATATGTACAGCACGAAATAGCAGAGAACTATCTAGTATAAAGTTTATTCATATATAATTACATCCACCCAGATTAAGGCAACTATGGGGCATTTCTAAAACATATGAGTGAGAGAAACAGTAATATTATTACACCACAGACATAATCAGCTATAGCCATACTTGTTACAGATGTTAAAACTGCTGACCTTTGATCGGTCAGGATTAGGCATTCCAATTCTCTTTCATTCCTGCTGTGAACCTTGCATATCATAGTTTTTTGTGGGTAATAAAATTTCATATCTGCAGGTGGACCTCAATTAACGAAGTCAATATGTTCTTAGTCATGACTTCTTCAACAGAAGCTTTGGTACCAGAGATAGAAATAACACAAAAGGGATAGAGAGAGTTTCCTACCCCCTCCACAAAAAAAGCTGCTCAATATTTCTCAGTAACCTTTTATTCAAAACTAACAATGCATACATGTGAAATCAAACAAGTTAGGTAAGCCTTGCATAAGTAAACAAAAGCATTTTTAACAATTTAAAAACAACTTGAAGGCTTCTCTCAAAATGTATCCATGGATTTTTGTTTTCTTTGCCAGCTTCTACTTTCTTAAGACTTTTTTTCACTACCACCTTCCACCCATTTTGATAGCCAAACGTATAGATCTATGCAGTTTTCTTATGGTATCAGGGACAAATGAAGCAGGCTTGCCAGGTCTCTCTCTCTCTCTCTCTCTCTCACTGTCCCTTACAAGGTGGTAGGTGCTATTTCCTCGCTCATTTGCTCTTGCCTGCTGGAGGTGGCTGTGGAATGCACAGCAACACAGAATTGTGCTCTTACCCATCTAGTGCACATGAGTATGATAATAGTTCCATGGTACCAGAAGCTTAAAGCTGGGTGGGCACGTGAGCCCTGAAGTCAGACATGCCCAGAAGGCTTAAAACAGCAAGTGGATGCTGAAGCTGGCAGGCAGGTAAGCAGAGGTACAAAACCAGATTTTATCTGCGTACTTCTTGCACATATTGACTCTTTTGGCTCCATGTTTTGGCTACTTAGAAAGTGGCAGTGCCTCCCCTGCTTTACCACTGGAGCTTTGCCACTTCTCAGATGGTCAGGATAACAGTAGTCCAGAAGATTTCCCTCATATGGGCATACAGTAAGGGTGAGCAGGCAGGCAACAGGAAATGTGAATTGGGACAGTGTGGGAAGAGATGCTTCCTAAGCAAGGAAGGGGTTGCAGAGTTCAGTGAGTAAGACAGCCCATGCTGGCTTGGACAGGCAATGGCAGCACAAAAGTCAAAGATTAAGAGGAGGGGTGGCAGCAAGTAATTCACAACAGCTCACAAACCAGCGCTGTTCCTCCAGGAGTCCCCTCCAGGATTTTCCTGGCTAGTGGTGAGTGGAAAATGATAGGAGGTGGGTAGGAGAGAGTGTGCCTGAATTTTTCTTTGCTGTCAGAAGCTTCGTAAACTGAAGTTTGCCTGTATCTCATCAAGTAGCCATTCCCACAGAGCTGGAACATGTAATCATGTCGAACAGACATAGTGTTTCTCCACAGCTAACATATGCATATTAATAGTTTTTCTTTTTGGCTGAATAATCACTCAGCCTATAGAGAATAAGGGAAAACCTCATCACTAGTACTGAGTAACATTTTGAGAGTATATACTGTAGTTATGAGGTGGGGGAAAGTGAATGATCTCTGTGGAGCACTTCTCAGCTCAGTGATTTGATTCTGAGAGGTTCAGGATTAGCCAGGGGACAAGACATTGTATGAAACTGGCCAAAACCAGTAAGCTTACTTTGTATCTTCCCTTGAAATCTGTTAGAGTCCTTAATGCTGCTGAAGGGCCACCTATGCTCAGCTCATATATTTATTAATAAATGCCTACATTACAAAAATATCATTAATGGTTAATAAAAGATATCACACATGATCTAGACAGGCAAGTTTAGAAATGAGTTTATGGGCTTAGGCTAATGTAATCAAAAAGAATATTATACCTAGAATTGTTTACATTATTTGTGGAATTCCTTTGCTTATATCCTGCAAGTATTTTCAAACATTCTATACCTTGTTTAGAAAATGAAAAGGACCAATCAAAGAAAGTGTATTTGGTTTTCCAGACCTTGCTGCACAGCATTGAAAGTATCTCTTATCTTCCACTAATTTTTGGATTTCTTTGTATGGAATAGGTAATTCACCACGGTCAGTTTTGGAATCCTCTTTTTTGGCACCTTCATTTAAAAAGATGGCATTAAGTTCTTGATTTTGTGAAAACAGAGTATTGCCTACAATTTCCACCATTCAAATGGCATTCTGGAAGACACACTCCTAGAGGAGGAGAAAAATGGTCCCACTAATTCTTTTTCTTGTTTTGCTTCTTCTCCCCACCTCAGAGTGAAGAAATTTATGTGGAAGATGAGAACAGAAAATGAGATTTTTAGCTTAAACCAGTTATTAGGGGTTGATGATGAGTATTTGTCCTTTTTGATTTTGAGAGATAAATTTACTCTACCTTCAGCAGCCAAATGGCAACTTTTACATTTACAACACTTGCTAAAGTCTAGATTTGATCCTATAGCTCTCAGTGATTTATGCTGTACTTTGAAGGGTGAGATAGATGACAGACCAGTTATATTCATTTTGAATGATCCATTTTTCTAAAAGCCTTTAAAACGTTTTGAAACCAAAATCTTTGGGGGAGGTTGTACCCCAGTTTTTTAAAATGACTAATGCTTCATTGACTAGGATATTCTGAATCAGGATCTATCTGTAATATATTTTTAACCAGTGAGGATACCTGACCCAACAGGTGAATATATGGCAAGTTCAATAAAAATATCAGTACTGCCTGAGAAAAGTGAGTTAAAACACCTCTGCCTTGGTGAATTAAACCATGATGGCTGCCTGTATACTTGTATAGGTATATGTTCTGGTTTTATTGTTAAAGCATATTAAGCCTAGCCATTTCTGTACTGTGGAGCTTTTCAAGTCAAGGTGTCTTGTAAGTGTGCTTCAGTTTCAGTTAAAGTAGCATCATGTGAACTTGATATAGCCCACAAGTTACGTGGCAGCAAACCTGGATTTGTTACTGGGAACTGCTTGGAATGTTGCTGCTGCAGTTAGGCTTCATTTGCAGGTAACTCTATGCATATGAGATCTATTGCCAGTCATTTCTCATTTAAATGTTACCTTTATGCACCTAAAAAGAAGTTATATGTGAGCATCCCCACCTGTGTATAAGTCTGCCTGAGCAAAAAAGGTTGTGAACCAGGGATGGCCCCAAACATGTAGCTTTCTGAGAAGGATGAGGGGTTCAGTCCCCCCCATCCACCAAATTTTGGAAGCTGACAACACTGGGAGTGCATGTTATGAGTATTCTCCACCAAATCCAAGGGCAGCAGGCTAGTTATGGGTGGAAGGCAGACCTTACTGCCTAGCATACATAGCTCTGCATTCAAACACCCTGCTGCCTCAGCATCTGCTACCTGACTTAGCTGCCTGTCCTCTTAAGGCCATCAAGTGGAAGCAGAGACAAACCACAAAAGACAGAATCAGGAACTGTATTAACTCCATGTATTGTGTATTACAGAAAACCACTTAATTGGGGGACAAATCCAGTTACAATTCTGCACGCGTTTCAACCATGTTCAGACTGAAAGTGTTGTGAAGCCTCCTTTCTTTGCAGTAGGGAAGAGAAAATTCCAGTTTTGGGGCTTACATCCACTTGGAGTCTTTAATCCTGGAAAACAAAACCTGTCCAACAACTATTTTTCTCTACCTTCCAAAAACATTTCTGGGGAAAAAGCATCTCCCAAATGGCCAGTAGCACTCCAACATCTCTAGTGGCTTTCACTGGCTGCTTGGGGCCACTTCCATTTTCATCCTGGGCAGTTTTAAGTCTGAGTCCCTTCCCTTGCCTCCAAAGCTGTACCACAAAGAAGTTGCTAAAATCTTGACCACGTACTTGTTCCTATTGTACCATACGAAGAACAATTAATTGTGGTAAGGGTTGAAAACTCTGAGGTAAATTTCAAACCTTCAGAAATCACAGGATTAACTGCAGCAGATGCTGCATGATATGGAGGAGCAACTCATGAGAAAATAGCAGCTCCAAGTGTCCACAGCGTAGGAGTCCTTGCAATCCTTGGTGCTCCAGTAGTCCAATAACCCAACTGCCAGAAGTTTAGCAGCTGTTTCTGACCCTACCAGCTGTAAACCTTCCTACAAAGTACCCACAGTGGCACCAACCAAGGCACACATTGTTGACAAGCGGTAAGCCATGCTTTGCAGTTGTGACTAAGAATTCAGGTGAGAGCTGGCAGAAGCCAACATATGTAGTCCTGATGAGAAGCATGGGGGAATTTATATGGGCAGTGAAAGTTTGTACAGGAAACCTCTGCTTTTTGATGTCCCATTATCTGATTACTTGCTCTTTTGATGCTGTTCAGGAGCTACCCTAGCTATCCTTGGGACATGAGGGTGTTTTTGAAAATGTCTCAGAAGATTGCTTCAATTATCTCTGCCACATTCAGATGGAGAAAGTATTCTTTCAGATCTGAAGGACACAGGCTATTTAAGGCTTTAAGGTTAAGCATCACAGTTTTTCTTCCAAACAGTTTCATTGCATTTTTTAATGCCTAAAATGTGATCTGAAAGCGTGCACTGAAAAGACAATAATATCTGGCAAAATTGAGGGCAGTAAGAGAAGATGACCCACAACACAAGAAGATTGACTCAATCAGCCATGATGTTGCAAGACCTGGGCAATGCTGTTAAGTATGGAGTTCTTTGAATGGCTCTCATTCATAGGATTCCACGGCAAGCTAAAATCAACCTGACAACAAGTAACAAGGACAAATATTTGTTGCTGTGTGCCTTCAAGTTGTTTCCAACTTACAGTGACCCTAAAGCAAATTCCATCACAAGGTTTTCCTGGCAAGATTTGTTTGGAGTGGTGGTGGTATGCCTTTGCCTTCCTCTGAGGCTGAAGAGTGTGACTTGCCCAAGGACATCCAAAGAGTTTCTGTCTCTGAGTGAGGGATTCATAGCCTGGTCTCTAGAGTCACAGTCAAACCACTACACCAATGGTTCTCAAACTTTGGTTCTCCAGGTGTTCTGTACTTCTGTTCCCAAAAGCTCTAGCCAACTTAGTCAACAGTCAGAGATTCTGGGAGCTGAAGTCCAAAACACCTGGAGGACCAAAGTTTGGGAATCACTGCACTACAGACATGACAAATACAGGAGAAGAAATGTCTACTGACAGAAAATGAAAATGCATCTTGCATTTTTCATACTCATCAAAAACATCTTGCTCCCCTTCTAATCTAGGAAACATGTTGGGGAAAAAACAATGAGGGCCTTTTCATACAATAGTTCTTTTGAAAAATAAGAAAGATCCTCCTCCTCCTCCTTCTATTTATATCTCACTTTCTCATCAAAATTTAGAATCAAAGTGGCTCATACTTTAAAAGAACAATATAATGCAAAACATATAAAAAGTGAATTTTAAAATAGAATTAAATTATTTACAGCATTAAAACAATTACACCACAGTAAAAATATAACATCCAATTTAAAAAGACAAAAAGCTTTTAAAAACAACAATTAAAACAATATAGCCTCTCTCCACCCCTAGACTGTTCTTTAAAAATGTTCTGTTTTCAAAGCCTGTCTGAATAAAAACGTCGTTGCCTCCCCCCATCCCCTAGGAAGGACAACAAGGAAGGGAGTTCCAGGCTCTAGGGGCGGCCACGGAGAAGACCCTGTCCCACATTCCCACCACACTTGCTTGTGATGGTGGTGGGACTGGGAGAAGGGCCTCTCCTGATAATCTATAATAATCTATTTTTATAGGCAAGTCAAGTTGAAAGAGGCACTTGTGGAATTTGTGCCGAACCACTTTCTGGTTTTCTGTCCTATGACCAACAAACTTAAGAGTTAGGAATAAAATGTAATATAAGTTATAAGAAGATAAATTTATATCTAAAAGTTTTTGTCTAAGATAAATTTTATACAGTCACTGTTCACTTATCAAGTGAACTATGTATGAAGTCAACAATAATTAAATATTTAAAACCAAAATAGACATACAAAAATTACATAGAAAGCAGCGGGAAGAGCGCAGAAGAGAAGGTTAAGAGGGGACATGATAGCCATGTTTAAATATTTGAAGGGATGCCACGTAGAGGAAGGAGAGGGCTTGTTTTCTGCTGCTCCAGAGACCAGGACAAGGAGCAGTGGATTCAAGCTGCAGGAAAGGAGATTCCACCTGAACCTCAGGAAGAACTTCCTGACAGTCAGGGCTGTCCGGCAGTGGAATCTGTTGCCTCGGAGTGTAGTGGAGTCTCCTTCCTTAGAGGTTTTTAAGCAGAGGCTAGATGGCCATCTGTCGGGAGTGCTTTGAGGGTGTTCCTGCATGGCAGGGGGTTGGACTGGATGGCCCCTGGGGTCTCTTCCAATTCTTGATTTCTATGATTCCATGATTCTATGATTCTATAGAGAAAAACCTTACGATTTCTATGGGCAGGGCTGATGTAATAAATCATAAGTCATTACATAGCAGCTTCCAATGGGAGGAAGAACCATGTTGGCTACTAAGGGTTGGTAGTCCATAAACCTGGTCAGATAGCCATAGTCCTGTGGATAATCCAATGCTTGTAAAACACTATTGAACTATCTCCTGGAAGGGGGGGGAAGCCTTAATGGTTCCTGTGGGTTGATATGGCACCTGAGTAGTCTAAACAGCTAGGCGCGTTTGTCTGGCCATTTCCGCACGAGTCTGTTGTAGCGCGATGATTCCACTTTCAACATCCTCTGGAGTCCTGGGGTTTGCAGTTTCGGGAGGGGCCCTCCGGCCCCTCCCGAAACTGCAAACCCCAGGATTCCAGAGGATGTTGAAAGTGGAATCATCGCGCTAAAACAGGCTCGTGCGGAAATGGTCTCCTACAGTGGCCGGATCTTTCTTCGAATCTCTTATGCCTCCCTTTTGCTGCCTGAGGTACTACCCTCATTCTCCCAAGCAAAGGTGTCATAGGACCATAGGACTTTCTTAGCTTGTCATTCAGGATGGTTTGTGTTGAGAACTATAAAACATGTCTTATAGTTCTCAACACAAACCATCCTGAATGACAAGCTAATAAAGTCCTACGGTCCTATGACACCTTTGCTTGGGAGAATGAGGGGTAGTACCTCAGGCAGCAAAATATCTTGGGAACGGAGGTGTTATAATACCACCCTCAGCTGTCTTTTTAGAAATGGTTTTTGTCGAGTAAATAAGCGGCCACACAGCTGCTGCTCAGGGCTCGCGGGCAGCCCAAACACTGTTCTTCCAGGTAATTGATACATCTCGGGTTCTTCCATCCTTTCCAAACACCGAGCTTCTCTCTGGAAAACTCCCATTACACACGGAGAGGTCGCCGCCCCACACCGTCCACCGCTCCGTTAGGCTTTGCGGGCGTCGAAAACAGCCGCGTCCCGCCAAAATCCCCGCCCGAGCCACGCCCGGAGCCGCGCCGCCTCCCGCCCCCAGCAGGCAAGTCTGGAGAGCAACTCTGCCTCGACGGCGGGCCTGGTGCACCGACCCACAACTCTTTCCACGGAGGAGTAGCCATAACCGGAACAGACGACCCCTCCACGACCGTCCCTCCCTGTTCAGCACAAGACCGGTGTGTTGCTCAAAATCTCTTCATAAATCTTCCCGCGCTCTCTCCCTCTCTCGCCATTTCCGCACTAGACTGTCATAGCGCTATTATTCCACTTTCCTATGGAATCCTGGGGTTTGCCGTTTCGGGAGGGGCCGGCATTTATAGCGCTGTAACAGTCTAGTGCGGAAATGGCTTAGCGACGTCTCTCGCAGGAGCCAGTTGGCGGTCAGAGAAGATAACTTGATGCTTTCAGAATATTAAACCCTTGATGGCCATCTGTCGGGAGTGCTTTGAGGGTGTTCCTGCATGGCAGGGGGTTGGACTGGATGGCCCCTGGGGTCTCTTCCAACTCTACATTTCTATGATTCTTGAGCCATCCTCCCGTTTTATCCTAGGAGAGAGGCAGCGAGAGCTGGACAGCGGCCTTTCTCCTGCCTCTTGTTTCTGGGGTTTTTTGGAGGCCGTTTCCAGCAAAGCGGGGGGAAGAGCGAAGAGAGGCGAAGAGGACCCCTCAGCTTTGCGGCTTTTCCAGCGGGTGGGTGCGGAGGGGTCTGCTGCCGGGGGTCTCCCTCTCCCTTCCCCGGTGTGCGGGTGGGCAGCCAAGTCTTGAGGCCGAACGATCGGGCAGAGTCGCCGCTTGCTCCAAGAGGGGCTCAGAGGGGACCCGTCTTTGGCGCCCAGGCGGGCAGAGAGACTCCAAACGCTGCGCTGAACCCCTCGGTTTGGGTCTTAATGGGACCTCCGGCTTTCCCAACTTCTGGCTTGAGCGTGGAAAAGTTAGATTTTAGACTACATCTCTTTAGTATCCCCCAGGCAACGTCCGAGTAATGTTTCCAAGTTCTGCTTCTGGGAAAGGTCTCTTTGGGAGAGGGACAGAGAACAAAAGTGTCGCAGTTCAAAATATCAGAGAGTAAAAAAAGGGTGTTGGAGGAAGTGAGTGCTCGTCTTTATGCACGATGGCCATTTCCGCACTAGGCTGTTATAGCGCGATGATTCCACTTTCAACCTCCTCTGGAATCCTGGGGTTTGCCGTTTCGGGAGGGGCCGGCCGGCAAACCCCAGGATTCCAGAGGAGGTTGAAAGTGGAATCATCGCGCTATAACAGCCTAGTGCGGAAATGGCCGATGAGACAGGTCTGGCTATCGTGTGTGTTTTGCATGTCGATTTCAGGCATAACGACTGGCGATTCATAGCTGGCTGGAAGAGATAATCTTGCCACTTGTCTTGAACTAGCCCAACGCAACCTCCCTCGGTCCAGTTTGGGACCTGATCCGTTCCAATCCAAAGTAATTTGGATCCAGCTTAATCTGATCCAGAGAATCACATCATTTGGTTCTAGTAACCTTTTGGGAAATCTTAAATGCCTATAGCTGTTCTTCTGTCTGTCTGGATGAAAAAGGGTAGGCATGGTAGATCCGGTGGAGAAAAGCAACTGCCAAATTGCAGAGAGTTAGCTTCAGGGGCTTGCATATTTTATTTGGCAATTTCAAAGTGCCATTAGCCCATTGTCTTGAAAGGAAGGAAACATATACAAACTGTTGATGTTGACTGCTGCTCAGTCATGCCACTGGGCCAGCATGGTCTCCCCAATCTGTGGCAGCACCTTCCTAAAGCCCCAAGAGTGCCTGTAGCCTCCCCAGTCCACCAAAACAGGCATCATGTTGGCTATGGGGCTTAGGAGGAAAAGCAGAAGCTTTAAGCACAGTTATGGCAGGCAGGATCGCAGGCATGCAAGAATGAGGAAGGGTGTGGTTGTAAAAACTCTCATATTCTACCAGCAGCTGAAGCAGTGAAATCAAATGGCGCAGATTCTCTGCTTGAAAGCCAGGCTGGTCATAGGCAAGTTTAGGAAGGGTAGTACAGTTTCTGTGTTTGGCAACCGAGAGAGGAAGAAGTGAGCTTCAAGGTTCTCTTTTAAAACATACATCTAATTCTACTCTGAAAGGATAAGGCAAAGCAAGGCTTTGATTGTGTATTCCTACATGGGAAGGGGGGGTTAGACTGGATTGTCCTTGTGGTCTCTTCCAACTTTATGCTTCGAAGTCAAGGTTCTGCAGGTCTGACCAGAAGCAAGAATTGATATGGGCAAGGTTAGGAATGGAAGATGTTGTTGCATGCCTTGAAGTCGTTTCTGACTTATGGCAACCCGAAGGCAAATTTATCACAGGGTTTTCTGGGACAGAGAGTATGTGATGCATCCAGGATCACCAAGTGGGTTCCCATGGCTGAGCGGTGAATTGAACCCTGGCCCCCAGGGTCATAGTTCAGCACTCAAACCATGACATCACGCTGGCCCAGGAAGGAAAGTACTGGTACTGTACTGATTTTCCCATAGAGACAGAAAGACCAGGGCAGCTGAGCCAGAAATGGATACAAATACAGCATTCTGCTCTGAAGAGGCAACAACAAAGTAGAGAGGGTAGGTTTTTCTCCCAAGTATTTAGGTAGCAGGATTTCACTGCCTGTATATTGCAGAATAGTTATTTTTTCCCTTTCTATTTACTGAACACTAATATGTATTGTTCTTAAACATCTTCCTTAAATTTGCTACAGTAAAACTGTACAACGGGGCTCAGTGAGGTCCTTTTGTTGCAGCCTCAGCAGGGAGGGAAAGCGTGCCAGGACCGCTCCCCTATGCACCTTGCCTGGTCGCTACGGAGGAGAGCGCTCTGGCAGTTGGGCACTTCCCATTGCTGTGCTGGGGAGGGAGGCCTCACCAGTGTACTTCTGCCCTTCTGCATGGCTGGAAAAGGTGGCAGCATGGCACGATAGTAAGTGTAAAACGGACTTTTTCCGTTTTACAAATACCATGCTTACGCGACATGTGGGGACAAGATGGCAGCAGGACCGTGACGACATTGTGCAAAAGCATCACCAGTGGAGTGCTGCCATCATGTCCCAACTGCAGGGCAGCCACATTGTGTGGAAAGGGCCTGAGAGTATTCAGTAAGAAAACAATAGGCAATCTCCATTTACTCTTTCAACTGAAATATGAAGAGGGCAATGAAAATGTGGGTAGTCTACATGGGGTCGGGGAGGGGGGAGCTCAAAATGATCTTCTATTTTATCACCGAACCATTTATGAACCTACTAACTTCTCTCCTCAGTTGTACCTGCTTGAATGATTATGAAATCTTCTGGTGGCAAGAAATGTTCCATGAAAAGAAAGAATCTTGCTGGAAAAAACAGCAGTGGAAGTATCTTGGATTACATGAAGGTATTATATCGGCTTATTCATAATGTGACAAATGACATCTAAATTCAGAACACTTTCAATGTGTCTCTTCAGTCTTTAACACATCTAGGCCCTTTCCACACGCGGGTGGAGAAATGGGGGAAGCCACTCAAAAATGGGGCTTACCTTACTCCGTCGCCGCGTGGAGCAGTGCGAGTTCGCAGCTCCACACTCGTCGGGCGCTCCGCGGTGTCCGGTAGTGGCCAAAATGGCGGCTTTCGACTGGCGGAGGCTCTCCACCAACCGGAGAAGCTCGCCAGCCAGAAATCCCGCCCCCGCCCGATCTGCAGGCACGCCCGCACGTGCGCCTGCAAAATCCACACCGGGCGCTGCAACGGGGCTGGATGGGGCTGCACGCCCCGTGCTTTTTAAAAACCACAAAACAAGTGGTTTTCAAAAAGCACGCGGTGGCGCCACTTCCGGTTGCTGGTGCGTGGATTGCGATGTGGAACTACACAGAAGTAGTCCACCCCAATCCACGTTACGGTGTGGATGACCTCCATCAGAGATCGCCCCACACCAATTTTTTAACCCCGTGTGGAAAGCACCCTAGTCTAAATATGACTACGCAGTACCCAAATTTGCCACATACCAGTCTGTTTATGATGGAGCTTAATGTAAATCATAGATGTGCAGAAATTCTTATTGTTAAACAAACCAGGCATATCTCAGCAAACAATGCCTCTGACAGTGAAGTTCTTTTTTTACAGTCTTTGTTTGCCCACCCAGCTTCTCTTTACCTTCTTAACTCTGTCTTGCTGAAAATTTATTTTAGTAGCATTGGCTCTAGGAGAATGGAGAAGGAGGGCTGGAGAAACATGTTGCAGCAGTGTCTCTGCAGTAAATAACACAACAATATTTGAGGTGGGAGAAAATAAGATTCCGTTCTACTGATCCTACTGTAGCTGTGTGTGCCTGTTGACAACTTTGCTGGGTATAGTGGCCATTTTTGCCTTCTCTCTGACCTTGGTGGACTGCACCTGCACCGCTTAGCACCCCCAATGGTAAATTAATTTAGTGTGAAAATGGCAGAACATGCTTCTAGAAACCTCTGGAGTACATGGTTGGCTACTTATGGGTTTCTTAACTGCCAGCTGTTTAAGGCCAAAATAATGTTCTTTTGAAAAAAGAAATGACCAGGCAGTCATTCCAGTTTCTTTAGAAGTCAGAAGGGGGCTGAAATAGCAATTAAACAGCCATTTCTATCATTTGGAAGCTTGAGCGGGGTGTGTGTGTGTGTGTGTGTGTGTGTGCATGCTTGACTATTTTCACTTTTTTCATTCTAATTTATTTTGACCAGGGTGGTGTTGGTTGAGGATCCAAGGAAAGTAACACAGGTGGTGCTCCATCTCTTCAGCAGCATGGCTGTGCTCAACAGTGCATTGAATTATATCAGCTGACATCTGACAATCCCTTCTTAGTTGTTTTGCTGTCTCTGGTGAAGAAGAGGGATTAATTACCTGGCCTATGCTGGAAAAGTGAGGAGTTAGATATAGAGAGCCCAGAATTATGTCTGTCTTCTCTGTGGTTCCTGTCTTCCCTCTAGTCACAATCATCTAGTGAATTTTTGTCCCTTCTATCAACACCCTCCTGCCACAAGCTATTTCCTTAATGAAAATTTGCTTAAAGCTTTAATTTTGCCCTGGGGACCCTCCTGTCCTTGTGGCACTATCTGAACGCACCCCGTCCAGACACTGAAATCACAGTCTTTTCCTCACATTCTTTGTCTTGATTCTGTCATATTTGTCACATACCCCCTATTTGCTGGCATATAGGACTCACTTTTTTTCCTGAAAAATACTGTTTGAAAATGGGGTGCATCTTATATGCCAGTGCATTGTATATGCCGGCAAATAGTATTTGCCAGTATGTAAAAGGAATGTGTCTTATATGCTGATGCGTCTTATACGCCGGCAAATATGAGTTTGTCATATACTGTAGTTCTTCTATTGAGTTGTTTGGATGCAAAAGATGAGGTGTTTGGCTGGGATAATGTGGCTAGTAGTGTTTGATGTACAGTATCTATTTTTGCCAGCCGTCCATTCAACTCCCTGATGCTTCTCATGCTGTGTCACATAGCCCACAGCAGAACAATACAACTCCACCCTGCATCTGTGTGTCCTGGTCCTCTAGATCATGTCACATTTTCTCTGAATTCTCCAACATTACTTTAACCAACTCCTTTGCCAACAGAACCCAGCATCCCTTTTGTACTAAATATGTCTGTTCTCTTCCACCTTCCTCACATATTGTTCCCTCACTTCTTTTTCATCAAGTGCTTCCACAACTCCAGACAGAAAGAGTAAACTCCAGTAAGGCACCATAGAGATGTCCTGCATGTTGCCCCACTTCTAGCTGTACTTTTTTCATTTTAGCAATAGACAAGACAAACTGTCCTAGAGCAGACAACTTTTTAAGCAGTTTGTTCTAGCAATGGGATGAGAAAGAATTACTTCTCCATGGTCTTTGTGACTCACACACATGGGTCTTGAACCGGCACAGAGCCACAGTTAGGATGTTCTAAAGCTCAGCAGCTTTGGCAGGAACTCCACCCATTCCCCTGCCTGCACACATGCTTCAGCATACAGAGCCACTCCTCCCTTCCCTTTTGTCTACCCTGAGAGTAACAGCATTCAGAAGTTTTCTGTCTCATTTTTCTTTGGTGCTGAGTTACCTTCAATTTTTTGTCTATTATTTTGCTTTTTTTTCATCTGTCTATTTAAAAAATTCTTTCCCCTCTTTCTTTATGAGTGTTGCCTCCCTTTTTTCTCCTTATGGCCTAGAAGGCTATCTTTAGTTGAGGAGTAAAAATCTTTCTATCTAATGGAGAGATACTGACTTGTTGAAGAACACATCATTCAGATGTATTCAATTTGTTGAAATTTAACTCTCACGGTCTCCCAATTACTGTTGAGAGACTTCCTTAAGGAAGACAAGGTTGCACAAAATTGCTATTTACTATATACCTCTGTGTCTCTTTGCAAGACTTAGCTGATCAATTGAAAAAAATACTGTCTTCTAATTCAGGCTCCAAGACAGCATAAAAATGCAGTCTTGGAAGTCAACACTTGCCAGATCTGCTTTGACACTAGCTTCCTTGGTATTGACAACTTGGTTTAGTGGCTTCAGTTCTCAAAGTATTATTTACATCTTTGGCATGGGATGTCACTTTACTCCCCTGCCTCCTCAGCCCTGGGATGGTTGATCTTTTGAAGTGACAAAGATTCATTCAGCAGAAGGCCAAAGTCTTTGAGCAAACCCAATCTTCAAAAGAAAAGAAAAATAAGAAACTGAAGCATGAGAAAGATACTATCTTCTTACTCTTAAAGTCTGTTCAACGTTGTCTGTACTCACCGTTCTGCCCTTTATCCAGGAATCCATTCCAGCTGTCTCCACCACCTCTGACACTGCAATTTTGGCCAAGAATCTCATAAGGGAAAAGGTAGTAGCAGAGATCTTTGGTACAGACATGTCACCACTACTGATCTTTGAGATGATCTCTCAAAGAGAATCAACAGGTTCAGACCAGTCACTGGATGACAATTGTATGTGTGGATACCTGTACAGACAGAGAATTTAGAGAGGTAACAAGGATTTAGGAAGCTTACTACATCATATCTAAAAAGTCATCTTACCTGTTTTTCTTTAGCTTGGCATTGCTAACGTCACTGCATTGATAGCCTTTTCCCACTCAATATGAATCTTCCTGTGTTAGTTCAAGATACGCACCTCACAGATAAGTTTTAGTACAGAGAGGAATCTTTCTTTATGATTAATATTGACAAGAACTTCCTTAAAGGGAACATTACATTCATATTCTTACTCTCAAGTCATATAGAAACCAGCTATCTCATTGCTATTACTTTGAATTACATTTCTTATGTAAGGGTTGTGAATGCCTACTTACTGCTCACCAGGCCACCATCCACACAGGAGTAGATCATATTCTGTTGTAAACACACTGCTATTGTCATGATTTTGGTCAGTCCTAAGCTACTACTGTGTCTTATCTGAGACCACTCTCTTTAGTCTCAAGGCCTCCTCTGAGCAGATGTCACAGCAATCTC
The DNA here is from genome assembly GCA_948474755.1 of Ctenosaura bakeri. Taxonomy (NCBI): domain Eukaryota; kingdom Metazoa; phylum Chordata; class Lepidosauria; order Squamata; family Iguanidae; genus Ctenosaura; species Ctenosaura bakeri. The sequence goes on along the minus strand of CAOLHI010001151.1, from coordinate 300,957 downwards.
TGTGTCAGAATGGATGGTTTCCTTTGAAGTATGCTGGTCTGGTGTCTTACTGTTCCATTCACTGTCTTCTGCACATCCCATAGCTTCTCCAGTCACAGTGTGTAGTTTTCAAGTTACATTGACCTTGATCTTTGTTACATTCAAATTGTTGAAAACTGCTACCCTGCATCTTTACCTTCAGGACTATAACAATTACTATCTTAGGTTCCCCAAGAATTCTCTGATTCTGCAAATGGTCACTTACTTGCTAATAACAGCTGCATCTTGCAGATGATGACTGTGAGTCCAATTCCTCTTCACCAGTGTCTCGATTGCTTTTGACTTCTTATCAGACACATGTTGTCAGTGATGTCACTCCTTCATCCTTGGAGGATCTTATATAAAGAATTAATCTGATGGATGGCCAAGGCCCTTGGTTAAAACTCAACAACTTCTAGTAGCTGTTTTCAAAGCCTCTATGCTGAAAACATGACCCCAGTTATGATATCACTGTTGCCAATTTTATTTGATGCTCTCAAGCAATCCTGGGCCAACATTTTCCCTACATATCACCTATTAGAAAACCTTTAACCTGTCTGTAGGAGGGTACAAGTGAATCAACCACTATATCACGCCATGAAAGTTTTGGATGGTCACACTTTCTTGAATTCTACCTTGGCTTGGATGCAATGACTGGGGTGTCAGTTCAATACAGAAGTCAGTTCAATTATGCTGATTTTCACATTACTATTAGCAATACAAATAGCACGTGTATTTCTATACCGCTTATCAGCTAAGTGCTCTCTAAGTGGTTTACAATGTATTAGCTAATTGCCCCCAACAAGCTGGGTACTCGTTTTACCGACCGATAGAAGGTTGAGTCAACCTGGAGCTCAGCAGGATCAAACTCATAACCTTGTGGCTGCAGTACTGGCATTTAACCACTGCGCCAACAGGGCTCAACCACAACACCAGAAATTCTGATACTTTCCAGAGGTTTGGCAACTCTATTAGTATAAAATTCTCCCTTAGCCTGTAGCAACCTTTCTGCTACGTCACACATCTTCACAAAGTGTATGGTAGTTGCAATCACAGACACCATCTAGAAGTTGTTGGGCCATATGGCTCCCACCGCAGCTGTCATCTAATCCATACACCCACGGTTCTGTTCACTTCAAAACTGGTTCATCTGCTACTTTGACCCCCCTCTATGAATCAAAGAAGAAATATTTAAGGGTTCCACAGAATGTTTGAGAGGAGCTCATTTCCTGGACAAACTTAAACCTACTTATAGGAGTACTCTTTTAACTGTCCAGATCTTCAAATGAGAGGTCCCCAATCTCAATTGAACTTATCACACGAATGCCTTAGAACTTTTCAAGACACACCTCAACAACAGGGTGTATTGGTGGTATCGGACTCCCTGAGCTAGGCCTATTTGATGATTCATAAATGGATTCTCTCTCGGACCCAGCATGCTCTAGATCAGTGGTTCTCAACCTGTGGGTCGCGACCCCTTTGGAGGCCGAACGACCCTTTCACAGGGGTCGCCAAGACCATCGGAAAATACATATTTCTGATGGTCTTAGGCTCCATTCCCTCCTCGGTGGTGGTGTGCAAGCGCGATCCACGCGCTCGCAGCCTCCTGCCCCCTTTGGCGCGATTCATAACAGTAGCAAAATTACAGTTATGAAGTAGCAATGAAAATAATTTTATGGTTCCACAACATGAGGAACTGTATTAAAGGGTCGCAGTATTAGGAAGGTTGAGAACCACTGCTCTAGATGCTTGCTGGGAATCTTCTGCAGTGGATACATTGTATACTGCAGATACTACAACAGGGAAAGTATAGAGATTTGGTCCTTGAGAGCTGTCCTTACTGTTGATTAGAAGCTCTCTTTTATGTGTTTCTTCCATTTCCTTGGCTGACAAAGCTGATTGTCAAGATTCAAGAAGGGAACAAATATCATATCCTTCCAGCACCTTGATGGCTTCTGCAGCCATTGTACACAAATGCTCTGCATCAGTCACAACTACTGACATCTGAAACCAGATCCTGATCAGATCACAAAGTTGCAAAGTAAATTTTGTAATCTGGACCTTCCATCCTTACCCTTCATGACTTGAAGGATTTGACTGTTCTAAACCAGGATCTTCTCTTTGTCCTGTGATCATCTCACAAAATCCTATGAGATTAAATGGAATTTTTATTTTATTTTAGTTATTTTGCAACTTCTTTGGAAGTTCCATTTGTGCTTTCTAATGTTTTCCTTATGCCTATTTCTTCCTGAATCTTCAGGAGAAAGTTCTAGCCTTTTCTTCTCTTTGAGTCTACCTCTCAGAAATAGCAATGTACAAGCTTTTCCAGATTGATTCCTGTTCTTTGTACTATAATGCAACCGTCAAGTGGACTGTCCGATTTGTATCCTTCAGTGTGCCCCTGATTCTTCCACAGTCATTAATGTTGACCCTCATCCGCATATGTTACAAATACTTGAATCTGTTGTCCTCAGCTGACGTTTGCCTCTTGATGTTTAAAATGGTCTTCTTAGTGGCAATCATATCTTCACAATGAGCCAATGAACTTTCTGCTTTAAGGTACAACCAGCTCCACCTAGTCTTTCACCACATGTTTCCTTTTTGCCTAAAATGGTACCTGAATTTCACTTAAGTCAGGATATTATTCTGCCACTTTTCCACCAAAATCCTTCCTCACCTTTGCAAATTGCTCTTCATGCTTTGAACATAAGCTATGCCTGAGCTTTCCATGTTCAGCAGACCACAAGCAGAGTTCTGCAGGCTGACTAGATTCCTCCTCTATTATGACAAGCCAAAAAAAGGTCTTCTATATTCTATCTAGAGACTCTCTGTGTTGATAGTTGTTGCTATTAGTGTTTAACAAAATTTCCTGAGCTGCCTATTTTGGTCATTTCCCCAGAGAAATGGCAATAACTATAGTTCTCCTCAGAAATATTTGTCTGCTTGAACTTTGTACAGCTGTTGCTTGGACACAGCCATCCATCTTCATAAAGCAATATTTTTTCGATTTGAGGGCTTGTGCTGATGCTGCATTTGGCAGTGATGTATTTAAGTCTTTTACTCCAAGTCTCAAGTCAAGTCTCAAGTCCTTGAAGATACTTTCAAGTCAAGTCTCAAGTCTGGGAGCCAACTTTATACCCCAACCAAGATTCCAAAATTATTGGATAGAGTGAAATAAAGTCAGTTTTAACAATTTAAACAGAGTTGGCTCTCCACATTTGCAATTTTTTCATCTGCAGTTTTGGAAGTGGGGAATAGTATCCTATCTTACTCCCCATTAACTGAAGATTCGAAAGCTTTAGAAGGAAGCATCCTTCCTCAAGCCTCTTGCCTAGCACATTTGCTGTTCCCCTCTGAGAAATGCATTGTGCACTCTAGGGGCAAATCTTGTCTTTTGCTCTTAGGAAACATTTTAGGGGGCTCTTCCAATATGCAGCAGGGACAGGCTGCTGAGCAGACCCCAAGCCATTGCCTAACCCATTTGCTGTTCCCCTCTGAGAAATGCACCCACACTTTGGGCTTGAGACAGATTGCCATGTGACCAGGTTTCTGGATGAATGCATTATGTTACTGAACCAAGGGCAGCAAGTCAGTCACTAAAAATATACAAGTCTCGAGTTGAGTAAGTGCATCATTTATGGCCAAGTCGAGTCACTGAAGTGACTTAAGTCCAACTTGAGTCTGATTCTATCGACTCAAGTCTACATCACTGGCATTTGGTAAGGCGGGTTTGTCATCGGTCTTCACTTGACCTGACCCAACTCTAGTAGTAAGCTGATTTGTCACATATTTGGGTCAGTCACAGAGACTATGATGAAGAAGTTGAAGTTGCTTACCTTTAACTGTGGTTCTTTGAATGGCAGGCTTTAAACTGAAACAGTCCACCACCACCATCACTTTTGCAGCTCTAGTTTATGTGGGCTTGGCAGACATTAGAACTGAGGAGTAGCTCTTAATTATTTTGTTTAAACTCTGTCTTTTCCCCAAGACTGGGAGCCAAAGCAGTCTACAGGATAAAAAGTCATATAGATAAAATCATACCAAAAGTTAAAGATACAATAGCAGTAAACTCTATAGAAGTTTTAAAAATTAAAACATTAATTTGAAAGCATTGAAATACAGCATTCTAAATTGAAAAGTCCTCTACATACAAAACAAATATATGCTGTAACATGGACATTTTCACCTGCCAATGAAAGGACAGCAAGAAGGAGCCAGTCTTTTTCTCCCTAAAAAGTTCTAGACTGGAAACAGACATGGAGAAAGCTCTGTCCCTCATTCCCGCCAAACATGGTTGTGAGGGTGGTGGGATCGAGGGAGGCACCTCCCCCAAAGATTTTGTAGCTCCGGCAGGCTCATTGGGAAGACACAATCCTTCAGGTAGCCTAGAACCAAGCCTTCCTGATGCCATTTTGAAAGGGACTGCAGGGGAAGATTGAGGAACTGGGATTTGCTGTGGGAGGGTGTGGCCTGCAAGGTGGCCTGAGGGATTAAAAGTGGCCCTGGCCCTGGCCCTCTGCAGCTGCCCACCTCTGAACTAAGGCATATGTCACCATGGTCAAGTCAGACGTCCCCAGGTGCAGGCATAGTTTGTGTACTAGTTTTAATTCTGTGTTCAAGGCCCAGTTTAGGAATTACACCCCAACTGTGAACCTGTGTTTCCAGAGGAAGTGTAACCTCATCCAACATGGTTTGGTCAATTTGTTTGCCCTCATACAGTCCTTTACTGTCAACCAGCACTCGTTTAGAACTGAAACAGCTTCCTTGCACTGAGGTGGAAAGGAGAGACAGATCTGAGTGCCATCAGTATACAAGTGGCACTAAATGGCTTCATGTACCTGTTAGGTAGCATGAAAGAGAAGACAGAACCCTGTGGGACCCTCTCCCCCAGGACAATGGCCAAGAAACTGAACAGGAATCCCCAAGCATCATCTTCTGAGTGTGCTTCTCCAGGTAGGTACAGAGGCATTATAAAACAGTGCCTCTAAATGCCATCTCAGCAAGGTGGCTCAGAAGGATCATGGTTGATGGTATTAAAGGCAGATTGAAACAAATCTAGATAATCTATTTTATCTAGGAACTCCTGAAACTGAGAGACCACTACATGGAAGGCTGCAAACTGGCTGATAGTTGAAGCAGGCCTTTTCCAATTGATTGAAGCAGGCCTTTTCCAATATGTTTCTTACAACTGCCTCCTTTAGGCAAGTTGGAACCCTGTCTTGCTAGAGGAAGGCATTAATCACCCACTCATCCAGCCCCCCTCTGGCCTTTTTAGTAAGCAAGGAAGGGCGAGGAGCTAGCATACATGAGATGGCCTTCACCTTCCCAAGTACTCTAGCCACATGCTCAGGCTGTAAACGTTGAAACATTTCTGTTAGCACTAGATAAACTTCAGTGCACTGGAACGTGCATGCTAGGAGGAAAGTAGGCAGTGCTTTCACCAAAACTACTCAGATCTAGAACATTCTGGCTTTGCACAAGTGTAAAAAAATATGTGTGAGTTCAGACATGACCATACAAGAATCAAAGTTATAGATAAGCACTCTATTTTTACAGGATTTGATAGAATCAATTAAATAGTCCTTTTATGCCTCTCAAAATCTGAGGAGCAAAATGTTTCACTAAGGTACATTTAGAAGATTTATACGGTGTTTTGAAGAAATAAAATGCACACCAAACAGCGTACACATTTTAAACTGCAAATATTTAAAATGTGCACAACTAAAAAAGAATGCACAAACATGCCTTAGCTAAAGGGAGAACATTCTGAAATTAGACAAAATGCATAAACACAAACATCAGGAAATGTGTTAAAATGCCCACAGTGCATACAACCCCTCACAACTTGATACAAAACAGAGAGAAAAAGAAAATGCAGGTGATATCTGAGAGCTGGAACTGTGTTATGAAAAAAGAGGGGAAGAGAACAGCTGAACAGATTGTACCAGTACAGCCACTTCAAGAAAACTGCCAGCCAGAGCAGGAGGGGAAATTTGCCAAAGTGGTTTCATTTTTGACCACTCCTGTAAAGCAACTATGTTTCACAATGGACAGATGTGGAAACACCTGACAGGAAGCCAGGGCAGTGGGCTGAGTCATCATGAGAAAGCATGCTTTAAACGAGCCAGAGTTTGTAAGCAAAGAACAACCTCTGAACAACCCCAGGTTTTGATTTATTGCCAGTTAACAAAGCAAGCCAGAGAAGCATTTGCACATCACAGGAAGCCAATTTCAGGAAGTCACCACATGATTTCTTATGGCCCATGAATGTGGCCATAATCTCTAATAGTGAGAGCAGCAACTGATGCAGAAGGGCAAACATTTGCTGGAGAAATTTGGTTGTTGCTTGTGGAAGGTGCAGCAATACTGTCATTGAGGCTCAAGTTCAGAATTGTGCTGTGGAATAGAGTGTGAGCTGAGATGCATAGGCAGGGCTTTCATGATTTTTTTTTTCTTGAAGTAAAACATATATATCAGATATTCACTTCTTGTCTTTTTTTATTCTATTTTAATATGGTAATCAGTTCTCTGAGCTAAGCTCAAGCACCAAGCAGATGAGGAGAAATCCTATAAGCACACACTGACAACTGCTTTCAAAGTGTAACTATAGACAGGAGTGATAAGTCAACAGGTGACTTTGAATTCACTTTGAATTCTGGTGGTGGAAAGGAGCATGTGGTAAAAGGCAAAATCCATGACAGTGTGCTTGCTGCCCTTCAGGCCTCTAATTCTGTTAGTGATTACATGGACAAGAAAGAAAGTTCAGCTGGTACAGAGCCTTGTAGCTGGATTAGTAGTTGGAGCCAATTAGGGGAGCATATAACTCCTTGCTACAACCGCTCTACTGCATGCTGTTTTACTTCTAGGCACAATTCAAAGTGCTGGGGTCAAAGATATCTTACAGAAAGTATCTCCCTATATGAGCCTGACCAGGATCTGAGATCCTTGGGAGTAGCCTTTCTGTCAGTCTCATTTCTTTCACAGGTACAATTAGTGGGGATGTTAATAAGGAATTATTGGTGGCTGCCCCAAAGCTCTGGAAATCCTTTCCAAGGGAAGCAGTAATAATCCTCTCTCTCTTTTCTATTTTTTCTTTTATTCTACCATGCTTTTGAGAGCTGAAGTTTTTTTAAAAAGAGATTTTATGTGTGTGCTCTAACCATTTTAATTGCACTTTTTCAGACTACTTTTTAATATTTTTGTTAATGTGTTTTAAACTGTTTTAGTGTGGTGAATAGTTTAATGCAATATTAATGTTGATCTTCTATATGTTACATATTGTACATATTTTAAATTTGTAAGCTGACTTGAGTCCCAGTTTTGGGGAAAAGTGAGGTATAGATAATGATGATGACGATGATAATGATGGAGTCAATAGATAATATTAAAAAAACTGATTTAAGCTTGCAGTGCTATAATCTTGACATGACTAGGTGATTGGACTGCAGCCTTATTCCAATTCAGAAGGCATAACTTGATGATGGAGTTGCACTGATAGTATACTGGGTGTAGCTGTGCTGTTTTAATTCTTTGTTAGTTTTCTTATTGGAGAAGAAGTCCCTGTAGAAAACTATTTTTAAAAAATCTCAAAACACTTGCAAGCATCATATCTTCTTTACTCATTCCGGACAAAGAAGCTGTCAGCTTAAATTGGTTTTGAGTTCTGAATGAGCTGGAGTGACTATCATCCAAATATGTTTGAAAATACAGTAAGAGAATCTTTACCATTAATAATTTTTCTCAGTTCCTGCTTGTTTTGGTTGCACTGCTGTGCATAATTATCCATAATTATCCAAAAACAGTAGCAGCGAGTGATATAGAGGGCCAAATGTTCTCTGAAGAGGGTTGGTTGTTGTTTAGGCAAATCAGCTTGACTGAAACTGTACTCCAGTGCTTGCTTGCTTGAGGGTACACACGTGCAGGATGGAGGGTAGCTATACATTAAGGTGCCCGGACAGGATGTTTATCAAGTTTTTTGAAATGCAAACCACATAAGCAAAAATGTATCTCTATTTACTTAGTTGTTTTTTTGTTTTTGTTTTTTGTTTTTTGCCTTTCGTTAGCCTTGTAATGACAACTCTGTGGCTAGCTCAAGGACCAAAAGGGTAAGAAGAGAAAGTCCTACAGCAGAACCTGGAAACCATCCTGAGAGAGAGACTCCACCAAATAGTGAGAAGTCAATGGATGAAGAACGAGAATTCACTGTGAATTTCGGTGATGGTGGAAAGGAGCATGTGGTGAAAGGCAAGATCCATGGTGACATGCTTACTGCCCTCAGGTCTTCTAAATATGTCCGTGATCGTATGGACAAAAATAAGGGCAAGAAGATGTACTTAATCGGGAAAAAAAGGATTGAGGGTTGCATTAATTTGGGGATGCCTCTGAAATATGTGCCTAATGACTCCCAATTTGATATGAAGTTTTACAGAGGTAAGCAACCTGAAAGCCCTGATAAATTAGAATATAGGTAGTATGACAATAATGACATGCAATGTATCTTGTTCTTTGTTGCTCCAAATGCAAATAACTTTGAAACCAATAAGCCGCTAAGCACCAAGATAATTAAATGCGACAGCCTTCTTAAAGAACATAGCAATCTTTGTATCTGTGCTCCCCAAAAGGAAACTATAAAAGATGCCCTGTGTAAAGATGGCCGCTTTATGCCTTTTCTAAATGAAAAAGATTGGGTGCTAATGGAGAATAAAAAGTCCATACCAAACTACCATTCAGTAAAAAAATTATCTAACAAGACTTTGACAATTCATGTGAAGACTGAGAGACGTTCCAAATCTGTGAAGGGTCAAAATAATGAACAAGTCCCTCAAGAGCACAAAACTTTTTCTTATTTTAACAGTAATCTCCTACAGTTATATCCTGATCTGGAAGAGCAGGGCAAAATAATCAATAACTTCTTTGAAAACCTCAAAAAGCAACTTGAACAGAAGAAGGATGTTTTTCAATCATACAAAGAAGACTTTGGCAAGGAGAGAAAGAACTCCATTACAGTTAAGATGTTGAAACTCCATGCTAATCTCAGTGAGTCAGTTGGGTACATAAAATGGAAAAATAATGCAAAGGAAGGCTCTGCTACTTGTTTTATCTTGTGTGGCAAGTACATCCTCACCTGCCACCATGTGGTAAAGCTGATAGTCGGAGAAGGAGTGGAAGAAAAACACTGGGCACACGAAATAAGCCGGTCAGCTCATGTGACTTTCTCTTACGAAGACAAACATCCAAAGGAAAATGATTGGTTCTCACTTGAGGAATGGTTTGAAATATCCGATGACAAACTTGATTTTGCTGTCCTGAAATTGAATGAAAATGAAAACAAAAGTCCAGTTCCAGACAGCTTGGTGCAGTTCGTTTCCCCTCCACCTCATACAGTGGTCTTGTTGACATCACTGGTCATCCAGATGGAGAAGCAAAATCTGTAGATGGCTGTTCAGTTATCAACGTGTTTGAACGTAAGCAAGAGTGTGTTCATCGCTTACAGCAGGAACAAGGGACAGAATGCCACTACCTCAACTGTGGCTATGATGCCAAGGATAAAACGTGTGTCCATATGTACAATCCTAGAGACTTCCCAGAGATCATCAATAATCCTGATGCAGTCACCTATGATACTTCTTTCTTCCGTGGGTCTTCAGGTTCACCGGTGTTTGACAGAAATGGCCGCTTAGTTGCAATGCATGCTGCGGGATATCTTTATGGAGGAAAGTATAAACAGAAGAGCATAATTGAATTTGGCTATTCAATGAAGTCAATCCTCTCAGTAATTGAAGAGAAGTATAAATCTTGGTATGACTCTGAAATTGTTCCTGTTCTACAGGCTGGTCCTGATGCAGGGAATAATATCATTGATCTTGATCCATCTACAGATGTGGAAATGGAATCAGTAGATGATTAGCTCAATGTCACTTCTCTCACCAATTAGGATTTTTAGAAGATATAGTTATCAAGAGTTTGGTTTCTTTTTTGTAATATTTACCTTTGCTTACAAATATACAGATCAAGCACAGATGGAAATTCAGCATTAAGCAACCCAACAGATGTGCCAAAATTCACCATTCCTTCTTATACTTCAAGGAGGATCTACAGACCCACCTAACTTGTGTTGCACCCTTAAAACCAATGCCTTTGTTCTCTACCAATCTTGGAAGCAGTTCTATTCAGAGTCACTGAGCTGGGAGAATCCTTTACAGACCATTCAAACTAGACTCCCAATCTCATAAATATATTCTCTCAATATGTCAATCTATATTTTTTCTTTTTTCTTTTCCTCTTTCATTACAGTTTGGCTTGGGAGGAGTCAGAACCTTTTTCTGTTTTAGTAGGTTATTGTTTAATTAGTTAATGCTTATTGCTTTTAGTTAATGTTTTAGTATTACTTAATTTTAGTTTGTCAAAAATGTCAGTTTGTGTTTATGTAACTCTGTGTTAGCATTAATAAATAAATGCGTTAAAAAAAAGAAATCTGTTTTTGTGTTTTAATAGTTAAGGAGTCTAATTAGAATTATGCAACCCTCCAGATGCTGTTGAACTGCAACTCCCAGCATTCTTCATCATTGGCTGTGCTACCTAGAACTGTTGGGAATCTCAGTCCAACAGCATTGTTTCATGGAAAGGTGATATGCAAATCTATCAAATAAATGAGGCCTGGAAACTCTAAGCATGTCTGTCCATTCCTAAAATAAAAATAAAATTCCAGTTGCCAGATTGTGATGACTTTTTGCCAGTAATAATGACTCTTTCATTTTGGCCAGATAAGTGAATGATAAACCAGCTTGCCAGATTTCGCTACAGTATAAAAGTGGCAGTTCCTTTCTGTACTACATCTGCCTGACTTGCGAACACAGAATCATATAGTTGGAAGGGACATGAAGGACCAGCCAGTGAAACTCCCTGCCAATGCAAGAAACCACTGCTCAAGTACCCCAAAGAGGCGGCTGTCTAATCTTGTTTAAAAGCTTCCAATGACAGAGAGTCTACCACCTCCTAAGGTAAGTTATTCTGCTGTTAAACAACTCTTACTGCCATAAAGTTATTCCTAATGGATGGTTGGAGTCTCCTTTCTTGTAACTGAATTCATTGGATCAGATCCTGTCATTTGGAGCAGCAGGAAGAAAAGCTTGTTCCATCTTCCAGCTAACAACCCTTCAGGTATTTAAAGATGGGTATCATATCACATCACAATATTCTCCTGGCTAAATCTCATTGGTTCCTCATAGGGCTTGGTTTTCATACCTTTTACTTTCTTGTTCACCCTCCTCTGGATCCATTCCAGCTTGTGAATATCCTTCTTAAATAGTGGTGTCCATAACTGGATATAGTATTTTAAATGAAGTTTAGCTGGATCAGAACAGAGTACAACTATTGCCTCTCTTGACTTGGACACTATACTTCTATTGATGAAGCCTAAACTGCATTTTTATTTTTATGTTTTGCTGCCATATCACATGCTTAGCTTGTATCTAATACTTCTAGATCTTTTTCAATGTACTATGAAGCATCTGGTTTTTTTCCTGCTTAAATTTTGCCTAAAACTTCACACTTTTCATTTGTCTCTGTTGAAATGCCTTTTTAAATTTTGGTCTAGTTCTCCAGTCTCTTAAGGTCATCTTACATCCTGTTCCTATCTTCTAAGATATTAGCTCCATCTCCATTTGGTGTCATTTGCAGATTTGTTGAACATGCCCTCTGTTTCTTTATCCAAGCTAGTAATGATATAGAACAAAAGTACCGTAGGCCCAGGACATCCTTGTGGCACCTTACTTGTCACTTCTTTCCGGGGTGATGAGGATAATTGGTGAGTACTTTTTGAGTTCAGTCCAGAAGCCAGTAGTAAATCCACCTAATGTACCAGTAAGTATTTAGTTTGCTTTTTACCCATTTTGTCTACAAGAGATCTTGTGTTCTGTAATCAAGATATGCTACATCTACAACATTTCCCTGATCTACCAAACTGGTACTATTAAAAACAAGAGGTAAAAAACAGTTGCCTGCCTGCAGTCCGCAGATAGCTCTGCTGTTCTCCAGGAAGCCTCAAAGATTATAAAAAGATTTGGAGATTATACCTGCACATTTCTTTAGTATCCTGGGAATCAGTTCATCTTGCCCTGGAGATTTGTATTCATTTAAATTAAATAGGTGTTCCTAGCTTCTCTTTACCTAAGGACTGCAATCTCCTCACTGTGTTGTTTATTCCATTTCTATCAAAATGAGCACTGTTTTCTTTTTGTGAGAAAACAGACAAAATTGGTACTAAGGAGTTTCACTTTCTATCTGTCACTCATCTGCATTTTTCTATCTTTTCTACGCAGTGCATCTTTTGCTTTCTTGTTGTTCTTGCTTATTCTGAACATTGCTGACAACTCCCTTTGCATTACTTTTTAACTTCTTTTGAATGTCTGAACTTATTCTGAGCTTTAGGCCTCCTGACCTCCTCCCTAAAAATATCAGCTGCTTGTTTTTTCCTTAATGATTTGTCCCTTCTTCCATTTCTTATACATATCACCTGTAAATCCCAACTATCTGAAAGCTGTTTACACACCCATGCTGGTTTCTTTAGGCTGCTGACACTTTTCTTTTTCCTTCCATTTTTTTTGCAGCTGTGCCTTCAATCTCTCACTTTTAGAAAGCTCCCAAATGTCATAAATTCCATTCTTATTCAATATTTATGATTATAGATTTCACCCTGTATTTATTTAAGCTTATTGAAATTGGCTTTCCTAAAATCCACAATGTGTGTCTATCCATGCTTGGCTTTTCCCTTTCTTTCTACATTGCATTCCAGAGGTGGCACTTCCAACCAAGGTTCCCACTACTTCCACATCATTGACCACTTCTTCCCTGTGGGTGAGAATCAAAGATAATTCATCTGTTTGTTGCTTCTTTCACCTGGCAAATAATATTATTAACCATGTAAGTGAAAAATTTGTTGGACTCTATATTCTTGCCAAAGTAATTGAAGTTGCTTATTACTATTGTAAGAAATTGCTGATAAGACTCATAAAACAATTTAACACAGGATCAGCTGAAGCATCAGATGTTTATTAAAAAAATACGTCTCTGCAGAGCCGGGTGTCTCTCAGAGAGACCTCATGGAATACCTCACATTTTATCCCCCTGCCCGAGGCAGGTTTCTCAGACTTGCCGGTGCCTCCCAAGAGAGGAGGACACCCCCCACTATTAAATACCTCATCTTTATCTGTCTGGTTCTCTGCCCCTGACACTTCAAGGTCTTGGATGGCCCTCCTTCTGCTCAGCTGCCAACTCTAAAAATCTGTTTTTTAAAAACCATGTTAACCCTTTAACAGAAACAAAGTGGTAGGCTATACTTATAAGCTAATACATATATGTTAGTAATACATGTTAATAATGCTGCAGAAACTAAAATATATTTTATTTCTCTCAAACTCTCCTCTTTTCTTTTATTAGAATTTTAGTTCCTGCATTGCTCAAACTATTGCAGCAATCTTATACTTTTCTCTTTGAAATTATTTTTATTTCACCATGCTCCTCTAAAAAAGTTTTTATATTACCATTACTGAACCAAGAACATGAGAGGCACTTAGAGGCCTGGGCAAATGGTCCAGGCCTGTAGTGTCCCCACTAGGTATGATTTTCTGCTGACAAGGGAATGGGAATGTGCAGAATCCCTTTACCGTAATCCCTGGACATTCTGAGGATGCAGGTTGTTACAGATTAAACTGCACCCAAAAAGAAAATGGAAGCCAGTGGAGATCTTCCCATCCCTAAAGCAAGAAGTTGTAGATCACAGCTTGGCTTCTTCAGTCTACATAAGATCTATGAACACATTAGAAAGGTATTCCATCACACAAGGCACTGTGCAGTTCTAATGCAGATTATTTCCTTCCTGGATAAGATAAAAAATTTTCTTGGAACAGGAGAGTGAAGGTACCAGCATAAGTTGATGAAGGAAAATGAGCTAAACCAATGGGTGCCACCCATACATCAGGTATACTGGCTCTGGGTCTAAATACCGTAAAGGCATCAGATCCCATCTGATCTTGGAAATCAGGGTCAGCCCTGATTAATATTTGGACGAGAGACTGCCAAGGAATACCAGATGCTGTGGGCTATATTTCAGAGGAAGGCAAACTCACCTCTGAGTATTTCTTACCTAAAGAAATCCTATGAAATTCATGGGGTCCCCGTAAATTCAGGCAATTTGACACACATACTGGCTCTAAAAACACTTCCAAACTGATCCTTAAGGGGACAGTGAAATCCAGTCTGATCCAGGACACATCAAATAGGAACAATTAACAAACAGTATGGCCCTTTCCACACGGGGGTATTAAAACGGTGTAGCACGACCTCCGTGGGAGGTCGTCTACACCGTAAAGTGGAATGGGGTGGATTACTTTAGAGTAATTCCATATCCCAATCCGCGGTAGGGTGCCCGGAAGTGGCGGCCCGCGTGCTTTTTGAAAACCACTTCTCAAGTGGTTTTTAAAAAGCACGATCGTGCAGCTGCGTGCAGCCCCGTCGCAGCGCCCGGTGTGGATTTGCAGGCGCATGCAAGGGCGTGCCTGCAGATCTGCCGGGGGCGGGCTTTCCGGCTGGCGAGCTGCTCCGGTTGGTGGAGAGCTTCCGCCAGTCGTAAGCTGCCATTTTGGGCCCTGCAGGACGCTGCGGGACGCCGATGAGTGTGGAGCAGCGAAAACGCGCTGCTCCACTGGCGACGGACTTACCTGGTTTAAGGTAAGCTCCGTTTCAGGGTGTTTCCGGCTGTTTGTTCGCCCGCGTGTGGAAAGGGCCTATGTCAGTCTTCTTTTGGACTGAACTTCATTTTATGAACATGCCACCAAACTGTTAACTGCAACTGAACTTTTTAAAGTTATTATTATGGTTATGCTATGGTTGATTGCTGAAACCATGATATTATCAAATATCAAACATAATCTCTGCTCTGGCCAAATTTTTATACTCTGGAATTTCTGAAAAATTGTTTTAACTTTGGAGTATTTCAACATTTTGCCATCAGCTGTACTGGAAGACAGATGCTCACAAATTCCTTTGACACAGTGTATCTGCCCAGTCAGTCAGGCATGGCTGACACTGTTGTTTATGTTCTCCTATACTGCCTATATGCTAAGGATATTCATTCTCAGTTTTTCAGCTACTTTCAAAATGTCCCAGTTTCTTTCTCCTTCTTCTACTATCTCCCTTTGTCCTCAGCTTACTTAAATTTCTGCAAACTGTGTTCAAAGTGAAAAAATAGTTTCAACTCAAATAACTCAGCAAGGGGGAGAAGAAAGTAGGGGACAATGTCTTCCCATTCCCAGTAGGCTCAAGCAAAAGCAAACTGGTACAGCCTTTCCAGGCTTGTGTGTTCTTTCTCATTAATAGCTTTTGAAGCCTTGACCACACTCTGATGTTGCTTGTCCATCCATCTCCCAGTTTTCATCAGTGAAATGTTGGAAGGTATGAAGTTAAAATGCCTGGGATCAGGATTTTAGTTTCACCAAAGTTATAGGGCTGGAAATGGGTTCAGACATAAAGATTCCTTTGCTTTTGCTTCTGTCTACTGGACTTCATATTTTATTTACTGTTAATCTGTTTAATTTGTATGTTATCACTCCTAGAACAGCTCACAAAATTAAGGACCCCTTATTATTTGTGTGCTCCAGGGCCCTAGCCAGGATGAAATGAACAGACTGATCCCATGCATTTTAACCCAGCCTTGCAGAAAAGGCAGGAAAGATTTGCCCATTTCTGAGAACATAAAACCTAGCTGTAAACTCATGTGTTGTGTGAGGTGGCACAGCATGGTGCCACAGCATTTTCCGAAGCCGTCCATTATGTGCCTGGCTTTATCCTAGAAAGCAAGCTCCCAGAAGACAATCTATTTGCAGTAATGGCATTAAGTAAGTAACAGTAAATCACAGTGCTAAATGTCTGTCTTCTTCCACTAGTAGCTGCTTGAATATGGCCAGTTGTTTCTTTCAATGGTGGGCCTTAAGCCTTTCTGGATCTGGCTGTAATTGAATTCATCAGTCGCTCACCTAGCATCGCCATTCATAGAGACATGCTCAGTGAAAGCAAATCAAAGGGTTTGTTTCCAGGACATTATTTCATTGCAGCCATTTTTACTGTTGGTGTGTTGAATTAAAGGCCAGGCTTTGAAGTCCCGATGATGGGGTTATGCCTTGCCTGTTTGAAGGCTTTCAGCTGTTCGTATCAAACCTTGCTTTGATGTGAGCCCCTGAGGTTTCTTACTGAGACTCTGCCTACATTTATTGACATATCAGAGGGTAATGAAACCAGATGCTACTGTCTTTATAGAGATCTTACATAGACTCCTCCAGGGTAAAGTGGCCATTTTATTAGGCCTTTAAGCATTTCTTACACTTTATACCTGCAGGTTTCAGAAGACTAGAATTTTAAGAATATCATCATGAACCACCAGGACTGGATCTACCAATTTCATCATTTACTAGTACATAAGCCTTTGAGGTCATGGCATATTCCAAGACATTCTAACACTCCACATGTGATGGCCTGGTTATAGTTGAAAGACTGACAAATAAACTCCAAATGGATAAAGGGAAGAAAGAAAAAGACAGCCAGAATCCCGTTGGAAACTTATTTCTTTGGAAATGGACTTGTGTCTGCGGAAATTAGAATTGGGTACTTCTGCAATGTCCATATCCACTAAAAGACTACTATTGCATTACTATAGAGGAGAGCCAATGAAATGTCCAAAGGTGCATTGGGACTACTGCACAGTGGGGCTGAACGCTTAATGGAAAGACTGTGTGTTGTTCCCATTGTCTCCCAGGACACCCACTCGGAAATTCCACTATGCAGTAGAGCCTGATGTACATTTGGGCGCTCCTGCCGGTGTCCCACTATGCATCTTCACAATTCACTATGAGGGATTCTTAATACCTTTGCTACATAGCTAAATATATGTAAAATAATGTAACATATACCTCCATAAAGGATTCCAGTCAATTTTTCAATATCTGAAATTATTTTAGAGAGAGAAGTTGGGGAGCAGGGATAATGTTGGACTACCAAAGATGTTCAGATCCTTTTGTGTGAGAGAAACTATCAATTTTGTCTTTTTCTCTTTAATTCTAAATTATACTTTATGTTTATGCATCATTATGTTTGGGAGTGGGGATTATTATAGCTTGACATTATAGCATAAAATTTCATTAAAAAATATTCAGAAAAATAATAAAATTCCACATAACGTAACCCACCATATGGTTAAAAATGGCTGGCCAGGAATTCTTAAATCACACACACTGTGAATCTTCATCTTCTGTATAATTAAGCAACCCCTTGTATAACTTTTGCTGATCTTTTTCTCTCCAAATAGTCTTTGATTGCTCAACAGAGAAAGACAAACAAATAATAAGAAAACACTTTTTTTAAAGGGCTCATAAATTGAAAATGAATTGAAATATGGCCAAGACCTTTTGCTATGTGCATCCAGGAGACTATCTACAAATCTTGGATTGGGGGCATGTGAGATTTTACACAGCATCTCCTTCACACTTGTCCTCGCTTTTAACAACCAGCAAAATAGAGGTAGTATATTGTTTACCCTTTTCCTAGATCAGTGATTCCTCCTCCAGTCTCCTTAAAAAGTATTGCAGCAGAAGAAGGAATCAAGCAGGAACATCCTCTCTCTGGAGCAAAAAAGAAAGCAAGGAAAAAAATAATATTGTTCATTTATGCTGTGATTAAATATTTGTGATGAACTTCCTGAAAGAAAACAGAGGGGGGCACTGCAGTAGCAACAAATACAAGAGGTAAACAGGTTCTCCAAAAAGTGCCCATCAGGCTCAAACCAGCCCAAGACCAAACTAGCCCAAGAAAAAAGCTGGCTGCTATATATATCTATATGCCTGTAATTTGTTTATTATATGCATATGCCACAAGTATAGCTTTATTCCAGCATAAAATTGCCATACTTAGAATGCTATTTTTATGTCCTGTTTTTGATGTATGATTTGTGAGTGAGGAATTGAAATTACAGTACTTTCTTGGTGGGTGATAATGCATCAAAGGTTAACCACCTCTAGCCCATAACTTAGATCTATACTACTACCACAGCTTGGAAGGAAGGCTGTTCTGCACTACACTGTTATAGCACTATTATTCCACTTTCAGCCTCCTGTGGAATTCTGGGTTTTGTAGTTTCCTGAGACCAAAGAGCTCTCTGGCTGAAAAGCCTAAAGGCCCCTCCCTAAACTGCAAACCCCAGGATTCCATAGGATGTTGAAAGGGGAATAATATCACTATAACAGGCTAGTGCGGAAATGGCCGAAGAAGCTGGTGGGGGGAACTGAATGGTAACATTGGTGTAATGAAAATACATTTCCAAAGAAACATTCAAAGTGGGAATGTAATTACTTCACTTGTGCAATGAGTATGGTCTTCTAGATAAATTGTAAAAATTACCTTTAAAGGGCATTTAAATTAATTTTTAGAGGCATTTTGAAAACAGTTTTTCAAATTTTATGCCACTCCCTTATAAATCTTGAGGTGTCTCCTCCCATCAAAAGAGTAAAGGAAAGAGCAACGAAAAATGTAAAGGGCTAGCTTTTCAATAGTATAAGAAGTAGCCAAAAACAAATTACAAAGATCCTCTGAAGATGCTAGCCACAGATGCAGGCAAAACATCGGGAGTAAATACTACTAGAACACAGCCTCACAGCTCGAAAAGCCCACAACAACCCATGGATTCCGGTCGTGAAAGGCTTCGACTTTACATTAAATTACAAAAAACTGTAACAAGTAACAGGAGTCAATCACTTTTAAAAGTTGATATTTCATTCTCTGATTGCTACAATTTTACATGAAGTGTATAACTAACATGTGCTACAATTTTACATGAATTGTATAACTAACATGGGAGGGGGGAATCACCCCAAATCATGTGCTATGCCTTCGATTCCTGACTGTATGGGTATAGGATTTGGATTCAGCAATTCTTAGCTGGAGGGCTTAATTTATGGAAAAAGTGAATTAAGTCAGTGTACAATCTGCACATATCTGTGGTGGGAGTTGTAAGGTTGGACCCATGGGATTACTGAATGTCTGATAGTTGAAAATATTAGAGATACACAACAGACTCTACTATTCCAGATTGCTTTTTATTTTAATTTGAATTTAAATTACAATCCAAAGGGGGCAATCCAAAGTCTTTAGACTGCCATTGGTGTCTCACAGCAGCATCTCATGTGAGTCAACTGCTGCATAAGGTGGAAACTTCTCTCCTCCTTGCAATTAAAAGCCATATTTTGCTATACTTCTCACCAGTCATAAGGCTGCACTGATGCCATTAGAATGCATCATTAGGAACTATGGAAGCCCCACACACAAGACCGCCATGCTGAAAAGATCAAGCATAGGGAATAGGTAGCATTCTAGATGCTGCTGTGCTGCAGCTTCCATGATCCCTCATCATTGCCTATGCTGACGAGGCCTGATGGGAGCTCAAGCCCACCAGCACTGAACTGTACTTGAATGTTTTGTCAGAGTTTCATTCTGCAGGTGCATAACGATTGCTGTTAGCTGCTGATGTAGAAGCAGTGAGTCTAATTTCCAGTATTAGCTCAGGAAGAAGGGTTGTCTTTCATTACTACCTGAGTCCTGTCTGTGTGGACCTGAGACAGCTGCCTCTGCAGAGTGTAGTACAGTAAGGGTCTGCCTCTGCCTATTCTTTAAGATCTGGAGGAGAGGTTCTCTTTTCTGGCCTACCACTGGAAGAGATGTGGGGGAAGACATGATTGGTCAGCATGCAAGAGAGGACCTTCTTTGCAGCACCAAGGCTATGGAGCTCCATGGCAAAAGAGGTTCATTTCTCTCACTCTTATGGACTTCTGTCACTTGATCAAAATACTTTTGCTCTGATGAGCATTTGACTTGTTGGGCTGAGAAAAGGGCTGCCTTATCCCTTAGGCACTTTAGGCGCAGTGTCTAAACCCTATGAAAATTTCAGGGCCTACGAAAACAGGATTTTAGAGCCTATGATCACACCCCTAGCGGTACGTCAAAGTGAGGTGGGGAGTCAAATACTAGAGTGGGCCTATGAAAACTTTAATGTGGCCCTGGCTGAGAACCATTACAGTGCACTCATCCTATACTCTCCAACATTTCACTGTTGAAAAAAATGGACACATTTGGACAAGCAACATCAGACTTTGGTCAAGATGGCAAAAGTGATTGAGGGAAGAAAATACAAGGTAGGAAGACTACCTCAGTTTTCTTTTTTTTTCTCTTTTTTTTTTTTTGCCTGAGCCTACTGGGAAGGGCAAGATTCTACACCTCCTCTTCCCTCCCCTCTGCTGGATTAATTGCATGTCAACTGCTTTTGCTCTCTGAACAAAGTTTGCAGCAGACAAAGAGGGAAAGTGGGAAGAAGGGGAAAAAATGAAGACATTTTAAAACAACTGAAAAAGTGGAGAGATAGAACACTGATCAGAATGGTCCCTGCCAGATTGGGACAATTGGAGAGTATGTAATCCTAGAGGTTTTTAAACAGCTGCTTTTATTTGCTGCAATTTTATATATATAGTCTTACTGTCCTTATATGTTTAGGATATACAATGAGTCTTTGGTACCCGTTAGGGTTTGGCACCAGGACGCCCTCCCCCTGTGGATATTGACATTTGTGGATGCTCCAGTCCCATTATGCTCAGTGAAACAGCATCCCTTATATCAAATGGCAAAAACAAAGTGTGCTTTTTTTTTTTAAGCCATGGTTGGTTGAATCTGTGGATACAGAATCCATGCATATCAAGGGCCAGCTGTATTTCATAACAGTTTTTTCAGTAGTTGTAAGCTGCTTTGAGCACTCTGATGACAGTGGAATGGGATATAAATTAATAAATGAGTATGTTTAAAGTGCTATGTGTTATCAAGAAAGAGAGAAATTGCCACTTCACAAGGGGAATGGGAGAGGATGAATTTGGGGTCACATCAGCAATGCGATAGGATGGCAGATTATGCATGAGTGCAGACAAGTGTTAGTGCTATGATTCTGGGCCTCTGAAAATGAAATGCCCAACAACAATAGTGGAGTACCCTAATACTTCTATTTATTTGCAGTGTCAGTTGTTGTGGAAATGTAGAACAGTAACAACTGATGGCAAGATACAGTGGTTGTTTGATCAGTGTCACAACACTAAGGCACATGTCTTCAGACCAAAGGGAAGCAGTGATTCTAAGAATCCAAGTACTCATTCAGTAGGACAGAACTGTAAAACCCCTATCCCTCCAGCTACTATTACTCTTCACAACTGGTCAAGCTCCTTGGGGCTGATGGGAACTGGAAGTCCAAAACATTAGAAGGCCAAAGTTTCCCTAGTCTCCAGTTAAAGCAGTGTTGTATAGGTTGCAGATATAGGCACTTTTGTAGAGCAGGGGTGGGCAACTCTAACCTTCCAGTTGTTTTTATCACCAATGATCCTTCACCACTGACTGTGCTGGCTAAAGCTATTGAGAATGGTAGGTCCAAAACACCTGGAAGACTGCAGTTGCTCACCCCTACCTCTGAAACAAACAGAATCAGCATCTCCCTTCTCTACTGAAATAGCAGACTCTTTGCAGGAGTTCCCTTCACTCCACACAATTACAGCAGTATGATTCTACTTTGACTGCTACGGCAGCATCCTATGGAATCCTAGAATTTGCAGTTTAGGGAGTGGTACATAAAATTTCCAGCCAGAAAGTGCCTCTGGTGCCTCCCAAAATTACAAACCCCAGAATTCCATAGGATGCACTTGTGGCTTTTAAAGTGGAATCCGTACTGTAACTATGTAATGTGAAAAGGCCTCTGTCCTCAGACTGCAGTTAGATAGGAAGGGTGTGGAATTCACAGCATGGAAATGGCTTATTTGTGGGTTGTATGAATTCTGAGATTCCTAAACTTAAGTCTGCTGCTGGTCCTGAGTATGGTCATCCACTGATGTTATGGGAAATACACAAGTGTTGATTCCTCCTTCAGCAGTTGATTCAATGGATCTACTCTAATGGGGACTAATAATTGTATTTAGGTCACCCAAATATTTTCACTAATTCAGTTTTCTGAGAAAAGATTTTAAAAATGTGGTGTGATTGCAATGTATTATTCCAAAGTTTTGGGGTAAATTATTCTCTTATGATAGAAACAGCTCCCCAGAGTCCTTTCCCCTCCCCCCTCCCCCCCTCCCCATAACGTGCAGCTTCATCCGTGACACGACATCGTCACACATCATGCGTTCCCTTGCCCTGTTCCACATTGGCTGCCGCTGGCGGAAGGCAGGGAAATGAATGGGGAGACAATGTGTGCACTGTATATTTGGAGTCAGGTGCGCGCTCAATTCATAGGTAACGTTATAGCCTCCAACACTGGATGTGACAATGAAAAGGGCAAAGCATTTTCTGCACTGGAAGTGTTTTTGAAATACAAATTGCATAAAACACTGCTTGATGCTACTCAAGAGGTCCCTAGAATTTGTAAGCTTTTTTTGCCCAGCCTCCAACAACCAAGGTTGGAAATTAAGTGTTTGGTTGAACCCCTCTCAGCAGTCGGAAAATACGGATTTCATGCGTTTGAAAGAGGTGCCTTGGTCGACGACGGTAAATAAATGTTTAAGTCCCATAACTATTTAAGGAGGAATTAATGATCAGTAAGCCCGTGAAAATGGCTGGACCCCCGCTGCGAGGATGCTACTCTCGCCTCAAACGGCTTCGCCTCGTTTCTGAGACCGCTGGAGGGCATTCAAGGCTGCAAATAAAAAGCCAGACGACCCCCCCAGAGCGCATGCCAGGCGTGAAAAGCGGGGGCGAGGGCGAGTCCACAAGGGAGGCGCTGGGAGAGCGGGGGCTCCCTCCCCTCCCTCGCTGCCCGCGGCGGCCATTCATTTCCCACCCCCTGTTTGGAGCGCGGTGGTTCAGTCCCGCACGCAGCGGCTCGGTCAGCAGGTGGCGCTCTGAGGCTGGCCAGAGGGGTGGGCTGAGGGGCGGGGGTCCCAGGCATGAGGTAATGGTGGTGAGGGGGACGGCGAAGACGACGACGACGAGGGAGGTCGAGGCGCCGCGTTCCCGGGGCGCTCGCGCTGCGGCGTCTGTTCCCAAGGAAGTTGCAGCGGCGGGGGAGACGGGGGGTTGCAATAGGCGGGAGGGAAGGGTCCGGCCCGTGCAATGGCCGATCGTTTCTCCGCCGTGGAAGAGGGGCGTCGCGTCGGCGGGGGGTTTGCATTGCTCTCGCCGTGCCGAGAAAATCCCGCTCACCCGGGATCTTCGTAGAAAGGAGACTGTCGCCGCGCCGGCGGGGGGGGCTGGAATCAACAGGGAGGTGGAGCGGGAGCGGTTGCTGCATCTAGTGCACGGGGAGGAGGAGGAGGAGGAGGAGGGGGAGCGCAAGCCGGGGAAGAAACTGGAGCATGAAATTCCGAGGAGGGTTCGCGGCGAAGGATCCCCCGCGCAACTGCGGCGAGGGCGAGCGGGAGGAGGAGGAGGAGATGCAACTGGTGTAACTGAGTCACCCTCCGTTCGCCGGGGAGAGAGACGTTCCCCTCGCAGGCACTTTGCCGAGCCAGTGACGGAACCTGCTTTTCCAGCTCGCTGAGTGGATGGGTCGTTGTTATTTTTTAAATGCACGGGATTTTTTTTTTTAAAACAGGCGAGGAGGCAACCAGTAGGTGAGATGAAAGCCTGGGAAGGCTTTTAAATGTGTCTGTTTCGCGTGGACCAAACCTCAGACGCAGATCTATTTTTGTACACCCGAAGACCCCAATACCCCGCGAGAGAGACTATTTTTGTTCAAGAGAAGATCTGGAACTGATCCAAGGAGCGGCCGGCCGGGGGCCGTGACGTTGCAAAGTTGCGAAGAGGAGAGGGGCTTCTCGGAGACCCCCTCGGACAGCGACCCGGGGAGAACAAGGGGGATCGGGCTGGGCTTGGGCAGCGAGCGGTGCCTTGCCGGCGGGGCAGGATGCTGCTGGCTTCGGCGGTGGTGGTTTGGGAGTGGCTGAACGAGCACGGGCGCTGGCGACCCTACAGCCCGGCGGTGAGCCATCACATCGAGGCGGTGATCCGGGCCGGACCGAGGACCGGGGGCAGCGTGGTCTTAGGCCAGGTGGACAACCGGCTGTCGCCTTATATCATCGACCTGCAGTCCATGCACCAGTTCCGCCAGGACACCGGTGAGTGGGATCCCGGCGTCGTGGGTCTCCTCGGCGCCCCCCCTCCGCCCGGCACCGCGTGGGCGGCGATCCCCGTCCCTTCGTGTCCGGTCCCGTCTCCCGCGTCGCCCTTGTGTCGCTTCCCACCCCCCGGCCTCCTCGGCGCCTGAACCAAGGAGCCCCCTCCCCTCCTCGAATTGCGGGATCGCGACGCCCTGGAAGGGGGGACGCGTGGAAAGTCACGGAGAAAGCGAGGGGGGTGGGCTTGAGCCTCCCGGCTGCCCGGTTCTCCGAAAAGGCTGGCAGATGGGGCAGTTCCCAGGTGGAGAAGGGAAGAAGACAGTTTCTGGGACTCGAAATACATTTCCCAGTCTTAGTGGGGGAACCCTCGGGGTGCCGTTGAGGGGTCACAGGTTCCGAATCGCCTGCAAAAGGAGGAGGAGGAGGGTGTAACTGAGGTGTGGTGCTTGGCAGGTGGGTATTTATCCTGCCCTTCTTCTTTTCGCGACCAAAAGTCTATCTGCCATGAATGGCGCCAACGCCGACGTGTACCTGTCCTGGGAATAGGCTTAAGGACTGCGCAGATCTCCGGAGCCCAAAGTGTCCCTGTTGGTGTTTCTCCAGGGCTTTCTTTCTCTGATCCGTAGCCTTTCCCCACCTGCAAGGAGCAAAGAATGCTGCAGTGAAATGTCAGAAGCAGGGTGGTGGCATATACTTGGGAGTAAACTCCGTGGCAGTCAGCGAAACTTAACTTTTGAATAGTCACACGCAGGAGTTGGCTGTTTGTCTCTTAGAACAGCTGAGGGGAAGCATAGCTCCCTCTTTGCATGTGTGCTTGAAAAGTAGTGTGAACAAAGATACTAATAAGGATATAATGAAGCCTCCGTGCTGCTTAATGTTAAATGTATGTGGAACATTTTCAGACCAAGTGCAAGCAACAAGTCAAACTGCTGACTCACAGCAGTGATTCCCCAGAAAAATGTGGGGGGAAAAGATACCTAAAGGGCAGCAAAAACTTTCTGTACTGTACTTTAACTAACTTAGAACAAATTGTCTCCTTTCCATTTCTAATCCAAAGAAGGGGAACTACAGGCTCATAAGATGATGTTGGACTAGAGCTCCCATAACATCCAATTAGCTTGGCTTGTGGTTAGGAGTGATAGGAGTTGTACTCCAGCTGCGTCTGGAGGGCTGCGAGTTCCCGCTTCTGATCTATAACCTCGTTAAAGAAATGAGAAATGGAAGTACACTGTTTATATGTATTGTAAATAGGAAATAGTTAGAAAGTTGTTAAGGAGTAACAACAACTCTGGGTTGCGTGTCCACATTGAAGGATGTAATTTCCAGACTCTGCCAAGGAAAGGCGTGCACAGTGGTGTGGTTGGATGTGAATAACTGGTTCTTCCAAAATAATTGTGGGTGGACATTAGTTAGCTGGAATACCTGATTGCACTCTGCACAGAAACTTTCTACGTAGGACAAAAAAAAAAGACTGTTGGCTAGGAAGAAACCCACAGGACCAAAACAGTAGTGATATTGAAGTGGAAAATTGTATAAAGCTTTGCTGATTAGCAGAATCTGCAGTGTAAGATGTGGAGACATTGACAGACATGTGGGTGGCACTGCCTGGCTGCTGGATTCCCCCCACCTCCACTTTCTTTTCCTTTTTCACACCTTGATTTGCTGATTTACTGGTGGCTGAAAGCCTCTCTATAAAACATTTCCATGAAAATACCTCTGATGAAGTAATTGCAATCTCATGACTGAAAAAACAACAACAAATCTAAGTAGGTGGAGAGCTGTCTTTGCTGACAAGGCGAAAATATCCTGGGAAAGCCATCAGCCTCCTTGGCTGGGAATCCCTGTTTGCTAACTCTGGTGAGCTCACTTCAAAAAGTGAAGTTACCGAATCAGGAGGTTAGCTGGGAGGAGATAACAGGTGAATCAGGCCACTACTGTGCATAGAAATTAAATTCCTCCTAGTTTGGTGCGGCAGACTGCATATTTGATGGGCTGAAACTGGGGGAGGGGGGAAAGTGGAAGAGGTCGAAGAAGAGGCATTGAAACCAAGATGAGAGAAAGCAAAGAGGAAGGAATTTCAGGAAGGGTATACACCTGACTGAGGCAGAAACAGCTTACAGAACAAAGGATGGATGAGACACCTTTATAACTCCCACAGAGAGATAAACATTTAGGTGGCCCTCCATGCCTGGTGAGAGAAAGGGATGGAGTCACTGACGGAATTAGTCTCCTTCTGCAGGGACCTTCATTCAGATCACTGTTTACTTCTGCTGGTAGCAGTCGGGAAGCAGATATCTATACTTGGAAATACTGTTACATACTGGAGGTTAAAGCTGGCCTTCCCAGTCATTCTGAACCTGTTTCTCAATTGTTATTAGTGGGGGGATTGTTACCCTGAAAATCTGGGGGGTCCCAGAGGGACACCTCGATATGATCCAAGTGGTAAGGAAAGTAAGCTCAATGGAGCACAAGCAATAGCAATGTGAGAGGCAGGATAACCTAGCAAGATCTTTTACCCAGTTTTTACAGGGTTAGGCCCAGTTAGAAATCACACAAAAAAAGGTCCAATGAATGACTTTATTAAACAGTAGTAGCGCTCATCAGTGCAAACACTCAACACACACATCCAAGGGCTAAAGAGAAATAAAGAGTGGAAATAAGACAGAGAGATTGTTGAAGGATTTGTGGTTTGGGTGATACTGCATCTTTTCCTGAAGTCCTTGGTCCAGAAAGCAGTGAAAGAAAAGGAACTCAGTGAAGAGACGCTGAGGGCGTGGCTATCGGGAGGGGGAACGGTCAGTTGGTATGACCGGGAGGTATCCAAAGTACTATTCAAAAACCGGGACTATTTGTAGGAAAAATTTACCTTGAGGGCAAATCCTCTCCTGGGGAGAACAAAGGGGACAGCAACGGAAAACAGCTTCACACCAGCACCTTCTTTAATATTGGAAGATAACAAAGTGTTACCCAAGTATCAGGATCTTCTGCCGCTTTGGGTTGGACTGTGAATTTATGTAGATGGCTTTTGCCTAAGAAGATTTTATTGCTTCCAGTGCCCAGCTTTATGGGAAAACTCTTAATCCCTTCAAGTTGGCTCCTTAAAGGCTGAGGATCTTTTGTCCACCGTGAGTTGGTACAGCTTGAGGTCTCCAGTGTCTACTGGGGAGTTTACTGGCCTGACCTGGTTCTTTCGATCATATGACCGTTGTTGCCTACATGCTCATCCAGGTGACCTCTCTGGTGGGTTAGATTAATTTTATATCAAAGGTGTAGACCCTGGGACAGGGTTTACCAAGGGGGCAACAGGATGGTTAACATCTCTCCTGCCATGATACCAATCAAAATTAATGCTGGAATAGTCTTTTTTTTGGGGGGGGGATATTTACATGAGGGTAGATCACTTGCGGCGGAGCAGAAGAGTGGATGGGGCTCTGATGGGCCACAAGAAAAGCTGTTGATGACTACATGCACCTATATGTATGCTTAAGTCTAAGCAGATATAGGTGACAGAGAGCCAGTGTGGTGATCTGAATGCTGGACTAGGGCCATTTCTGCACTGGACTGTTATAGCGCTTTGATTCCACATTCAACATCCTATGGAATCCTGCAAACTCCAGGATTCCATAGGATGTTGAATGTGGAATCAAAGCGCTATAGCAGTCTAGTGTGGAAATGGCCTAGGACTTAAGGAGAACAGGTTCAAATCCCTGCTCAGCCATGGAAACCCACTAGGTGGCCTTGGGCAGGTTACACTTTTTGGTCTCAGAGGAAGGCAATGACAAACACAAGAAAACCACACTATAGGATTGCCTTTGGGTGGTCATGAGGCTGAAATGACTTGAAAGCACGCACCACACAAAGCACACACCACACAAAGGTGTAGGCGAAATAGTAAAATATTTTTTTCTTGTTCACCTCTGTTTCTGCTCTCTTACTTTCTTGTTTACTCTATCTTGAGTTTTAGATTGCAAAACTCTATGATTTTGCAACACCAGGACTCGTCTTCTTGTACCCTATAGCAAATCATACGCAAACATAAGAATGTTGTTATATTTTTAATAAATAAACAGGAGACACTTCTTCAGATATAGAAGAGCAAAAAGACTCTGTTGGCTTGCACAGGCAAAGGCAGCACTTTGAATTGTATCTGGAAACGTAATGGTACCCTGGGAAATTTTTAAAGCAGATTTTATATTCTGTGCCCTGGTGCCAAATCACAACTTTTCTGTCACATTCTTGACCAGGTGTAGTTTCCTAGTACTCTTCAATGTCATTCAAAATAGATTACATTACAGTGGTTCAGTTTAGAACTTACCGAATGGTTTATCACAGCAGTCAAATTTCAGTAGTCCAAGAGAGGTTAGACCAGGTAGACCAGAG
This sequence comes from Ctenosaura bakeri, assembly GCA_948474755.1. NCBI lineage: Eukaryota > Metazoa > Chordata > Lepidosauria > Squamata > Iguanidae > Ctenosaura > Ctenosaura bakeri. Next base: position 272,383 of record CAOLHI010001151.1, on the reverse strand, counting down.
TTAACTGCCATAAATGCAACAGATTTCACCTGAGATTTGCAGGTGTTAGCACAACGCTGTCTAAACTTTTCATGTTGCTGACATATTTTTTAGATATGCATCATTTCGTGACACAGTAATTCAGTTTTACTAGCAAACTGGAGGTTAAAATTAACCCCTTATAAGAGATGCAGACACATAACAACAACAACAACAACAATAATAATAATAATTAATAATAATATTTATTTGTATCCTGCCTCTCCACATGGATCGAGGCGGCGAACAACATGAAATACATTATACATCAAAATACATTAAAATGCATTAAAAACATACTCAATCTTCCCCACTCACCAACCCAGCTAAAACCAACCCCCTAAAACACATAACAGTTAACAATTAATTAACTATTAAAAGAACAGCAGGACAATTGATGGGAGCAGTGGAAGTACTAGTCTTGGAAGGCCTTTCGGACATAAATTGTACATACATAAATTGTATGTACATAAATTGTAATAAAATGTATGCGGACAAAACATATCTCATGAAAACCTTTCATATATTTTTAAAAATATATTATTTATGAATAATAACATACATTTCCAAGATTGTAGGCAACACACTTACACACTTCAAGCGACACACTAACGTGTCGTGGCACACGGTTTGGAAAGCCCTGTGTTAGCAGAACGAAGCCCAGTCACATGCCAATACTGTGAATATGATCCTTTAGTTGGAACATAATCTCAACCAGAAAAGACCTTTCACCAACTTCTACATAACTTAATCCATCCACTCTCATTAACATGCTTTTGCTTTAGTTTATTAGCCCTCATTCAGCTTGTTATTAACTTTAGAGACCAATCGAAGCAATTTGCATACAATAACAGCATTCAGCCTGTTATTAACTTTAGAGACCAATCCAAGCTCTTCCAGTAGGGTTTGAAGGAAGATCACTGGTTGTTTATAGCACACTGATGTTTCCTGACAGCTTAGTGTGAGTTTGAAACAATATGAGATACAAGATTGAAACTTAATAGCATTCCATCATAGACTAATTCCCACAGTATAAACCAGAAGTCCACAGCATTCAGTTCAGCTGCCCATGTGAAGCAGAAAGGAAGCCACTCGAGTTCTCAACTCTTTAGGGCAATCCAGACAGATAACATGGTCAACAATATAGCAGGCTGCAGAGAATTTGAGAATTCACTCTGTTTGTCTCTGGTCAGTGTTGTCAACCAACATGACATAATTTAAATTCAGTCCCAAAACAAGGCCTGAAGGTGGGTTGCAGTGGGTCTAGGTTGTGGTGGAAATCGTGTGGCCTCCAGATGTTGTTGGATTCTATTTCCCAGCAGTCCTTACCATTGGCTGTGCTGGCTAGGGCTTTTGGGAGTTATGATTTGTGAACATGTGTGTACTTTTCTGCCATGGTGCTGCACCTTGCCTTCTTGGAATGCATATGCTCTGTACCCCAGTCAGAAGCCGTAATGTTGCTAGGACAGTGGGCTTGTACTGGGTATTTATGGCACAATATAGTATGGAGTAAAAATAGCAGTCCTGGGGGGAGGGTGTTGGTCTTATACAGAGAATGAACATTTTTAGATTTCTCCTTAGTGGGCAACTCACAAATGTTGCATTTTAATTTTATTTATTTATTTATTTATTTTTGAATTTTGGTACTTTTGGGGAAAAAATTGAAATACATTTTCTGAAAAAAAATGCATTTGCATTAATTGAACATATGTTGCACTAAAATATTGTATTATGCAGAAAATACTTTTTTCTGAAATGAAATTTTAATTAAAAAGTCTCCAAATGAGAAAAGTTATCAAAAATGTGTAAAAACTCTTATATATTGAGATATATCAAGACATCTTTTCATGGGATCCTAGAGGATGAGGAAATTTGCAAATATTCTTTATATCTCTCAGATAAGGAGGAGAATTTAATTGTTAAAATATTTGTATCCTAAACCAGCTGACAAGATTTAAACTGATTGAAACAGTTTAAAACCTTCTGTTTTATAAACCTTCTGATTTATGGGATAAATCAGTTTGGTTCCAAAGGTTTTAGTACACAGCCATGTTCATGCTTGATGGAATGGTTATTCCTGGCTTTAATATCAATTTTAGCATGAATTCTGTAGTTTTGAGCAATCCATTACTGTTGTTGTTGTCACTGTTATTCTTCTTTTTCCTCCTCCTCCTCCTTCCAGTTATATTTCACTTTTGCCCTGATGCTTGGAGTCAAGATGGCTTACAAAATATTAATTCTGATAAGGATTAGAAATATACAATGCATCAGTAATATGCACACACACATATATTCATGGATAAAATTAAAAACAGTTAAACATTCTATAACATTAAAATGATTTAAAATTCATTAAAGGACAGAATATAAAAATCAGAAGAACAGCTTATAAACCCATTTCACTCAATCCCTAAAAGCCTGATAGAATAGAAAAGTTTTTACTTGCTGGCATAAAGAAAACAAAGACAAAGATATCCTAGCCTCCCTAAAGAGGATGCTCTTAAACTTGGGAGCAGCCACCAAAAAGGCCTCCTCCTTTGTTCCCACTGAGCATGCCCAGGAGGGTGGTAGGACTGAGGCCATTTCCACACTAGACTGCTACAGTGCTATTCCACTTTCAACATTCTATGGAATCCTGGGGTTTACAGTTTAGGGAGGGGCCAAAACGCCCCTCCCTAAACTGCAAACCCCAGGATTACATAGGATGTTGAAAGTGGAATAAATTGCACTGTAGCAGTCTAGTGTGGAAGTGGCCTGAGAGGGAAACCCTGCATTCAAAATCACAGAGCTCATAAAGGAAGATAAGAGTTTTTCTGATAACCTGGACCCAAGCTATCTAGGGCTTTATAGGTCATATGCAGGATATTGTATTGTGCTCAGAAATGTACCTGCAGTTGGAGGAGCTATTGCAGAAAGGGAATTGTATACTCCCAGGAACCAGCTCCAGTTAACAGTCTTGCTATACTTTTCTGGGTCAACAGAATTTTCTGAATACTAGTTCCTCTAGGGCCCTTTTGTCTTGAGAACCCTAGTTGTGGAACTCTCAGCACATTCATATTCACATCTTTTATCTTAGTTTTTGAATGTTGTGTAATTGTATTGAAAGTTTATTTTAAACTGCTGTGGGAGTCCTTGTTACGTCTGAAAATCAGTTTTAAAAGTTTGCAGAAACAAATATATAACAACAGATCCCTATGATGTGGGGGATTAATAGCCTGTCTACTTTTATAAGATTTTTTTAAAAGAAAGGTTATGGAGATAATTAATACAAAGTGCTTGAAACATCTGTAGGAATTATATTAGCATAACTATATAGGAATTATATTAGTATAACTAAATACTGAAGCAGCCCACCACCTCATCTGTCATGTTAGGCGAATATCTTGTGAATCTTCTGCTTGTTGTGACTTTGGCCACCATTATTTCTTATAATGAGACATACACACATATCTCAGAAGGGAACATAAGGAAATATTACAGTGTAGTGTCAGGCACCCTAAACAGCAGATAAAGGTGCTCGGACTGTGGAGTAGGAAAGGACTAGAAAAGTAGATAGATTCTGAAAGCTTGGTGTGGCTTTTAGGTTGCTCCCTGTGTGACAAAGAACTATAGGGTTAACTGATTTTCAGACTTTTCAAGTGTTCATCTAGTACTGCAGATGTTGCTTTGTTTCCATACCCAGAACATTAAGAACGCACACACAAAAATTATTGTATTGCCACAGGTCCATCTAGATCAGTTTCCTGATTCAGCCATGGTGTGTTGTGTTGAAATCTGGCTTGCTATGATGTGATAGTCTTCCTCTGCTAACAAACCATGCTTTGCTAATTAATTGCAATCTGAACCTACGTGTTATTACTGGCTAATAAACTTTGGCTTATTTAAACTACAGCTTGCTGTGAGGTACAAACCTGTAATCATGGCTTGTGTCTGCAACCACTCACCCTGAAAACATGAGCTAATGAAAGGGACAGGAGACAGATAAACCAAAAATGAGGAAGAAAGTTTACAAGCTGAGCATTATCAAGGTAGCCATTCATATTAGTTGTCTCCAGCACATAGCAATTAATGTGAATAAATCTACCGGTAACCATATATTAAAAAAAAATAGTTGATACTTGTAGCCACTGCAAAGTCCCTAAACTGAGTGCTCATTCTGTGAAGTAATATTTTGTTTTTGTTTGTACTGTGTCTCCTGGTAATCATTTTTGTTGGATCAGCCTAAGTTAGACTGTTATGAGAGAGACTGCCTTGTGACTGTCCTGAGGAAATGGGTGTGTACCATGAGAACAATTTTTCTGTGTTCACCCTTTTCACGTTAGCATGCACATACTTGAGTTTTTGCTGTTACTATGAAGGAATGGCGGCGGGTGACTCCGATGACACCATGGCAGCCAATGTGCTCCAGGTTTTTTTAACCCAAACTTTAAAGGAGCTAATCAGGGTGCTGAACCTATTTTGGTAATAGTTCCTTTAAAGGGGGAACTAAACCCCGGAGTGGATTCACTCCCCACTGGCTTTGAAGCTACCAGCTGCTACTGCTGTGGTGGCTTGTTTGTGAAACCACTGTTAGCACAGCAGATGACCAAATAAACTAGGAATTCTTTTCCCCATTTCTGATTTGATTGTCTTTTGCTGCTTTAGCCAGTTCAGGGTAGTTAGCTGCAGACACAAGACAAAGGCCATTTCCGCACTAGCCTGTTATAGCGCGATGATTCCACTTTCAACATCCTCTGGAATCCTGGGGTTTCCAGCTGGCCCCTCCCGAAACTGCAAACCCCAGGATTCCAGAGGATGTTGAAAGTGGAATCATCGCGCTATAACAGGCTAGTGCGGAAATGGCCAAAGACAAGCCATTGTTTGTTTGGACAACAGTAACAATGATATTACCCTTAGTTGAGAGTTTGGTTGTGGATTTCTCTATAATTACGGACATATGGATGATACTTTTAGGGAAATAAAATAATATTTTGAAGACTCTGTTCCATGGTATAGTGAATGGGGGACTCATTTTGTCATATAATTTTTATTGTCAGATTTCTGGCATGAAGAAGTTTGCTCTCAACAAAAGGTTTTTGCTCCATGTGAGCAATTAATTAGCATGCAGACCAGCTCCTTGTCTGTGTGGCAATGGTCGGGGCTCCCACCCCCCATCCTCTTCCCCACACACACTCTCTTCACTTTGAATAAAAGTGCTGTCCCCATACGAGCTTCTTGAGTGGTTGTCATGGCAATAACAACAATGTGTCCGGCTGTCCTGTTGCTGAGGCAAAATCTAACTTATTTTGGAGTCTAGCCTTGTCCCAGCTCACCACTAGAGCCAGTGGGTCAGGGAAGAAAGTAGGCCGGGCAGGCTGCCGAACTCTCTGTAGGCCTTTGTTGGGTCAGAGACAGGCTGAGATTAATGTTTGCTTTGCTCTTGGAGAAAGAATGGATAAAGAAGAGTACCACCACCACCACCACCAAGTTTCCTTCTAGGCTAGAGGGTCCCTAGAGTCAGGAGAGACATTCAGTTTGCTGGGGGAAATAGAGAAAGAAGTAAGGAATTTCTGCACATTATATGTTCAGAATTTCATTGAAGGGTCTGCCTTCGCTTCCTGTTCTCTTCATGATTAATATTCAAAATGCTTTCAATATATAACCTCCTTCTGTTCCTAACCTGAAATAATCTTTGTTCCCATTTATGGAGTTCTGAGGCTTAAGGGTATACTGCGTACACACAACATTCCTTGTGTTTCATAAGTGAGACATATAAAGAATATGGTGTATTCTGAGGTGTGTGTGCGTGTGTGTGTGTATGTATGTGTATATACACACTTGCTTTGTGGCATGCTTTTGATAATTTTATAAAGGGCTGTCTGCCTTTTTTCTGCAAAAAGTTGGTTTACACTAAAAGGGAACATGTGGAAATTGTTAAAAGCAGTCCTTTTGTGAATGTATACCTCCACAATTGATGCTGTAAAGTGTTGCACTTTCATCCATTTCCTTACTCCATTTCAGTGGAGTAGGTTCCCATCAGCAATGATGGAACTGTTTAGGGGCATATATGTGGATTTATCATCATCACATAGAAATGATTTCTAGCCATCCGTGAGAAAAATCTGTCCTTATCAGGTTCAAATCTTCTGAGATGTGTAACATACCTTTATGGTTATGTCTCTTCACTCCAGTTCTTTCTGCTTTCTTTGACAAAGGAGTCTGACGTTCAAAATTAACCTGCCCCAACATACTTTGAACCATAATTCCTGTCATTTCGGGTGACTGGTGCCCTTGCTAGAGCTTGTGGGAGCTATAGTTCCAAAGAAATGGAGGACACCAAGTTGTGGAAGTTTGTCCTAAATTTGTACTGCAGAATCAGCACAGCTTCCTAGTTTTCATGTCTCAGTCACTAAAACAAATAAGAATTCCTGCCCCACACTGAAGTATGGAACTTCCCTATTTTATGAAATACATAAGCCTTCAGGATCTAGTGCTGGTTATTGTTTCTTGCAGTGTTTACAGCATAGACAGAGGGTGGAAAAGAAAGTGCTTTTCTTTCTATTGTGAGGAACACTACAGGCCAGGCTTAGTATATAGAGAGTAGATTATTTCTTTGTAATGTGTTTTTCTGATCTATGATATCTGATTAATTCTTTGTTGCTACATAATCATACCCCATATGAAACACAAGACATACTAATAACCTTTTCTGCAACTAAAATTTCAGCAGAGTGACATACTCTTTCAAGGTAAGATACACTTATTTATTAATTAAATTTATAGTGCCTTGCAGAAATATTCACCCCTCTTTAATTTTTGCACATTGTATTCTGTCCCAGCCTGGAATTGAAATGTATATAATTGGCATTGTTATGCAAGATACTCAACATTGTGAAGGTGCAATCTGTTTCTGTTGTGGCACAAAATGTAAGTAAATAGAAGCACTGGATATCTAGTGGTAACAGCTGTATTAAATACATTCCAGTTCCAGGTTGGAACACAATAAGAATGTGGAAAGTTCGAAGGGGATGTGTGTGTGAATAACTCTCCAAGGTAACTTTCCTTTAACGAACTTAAGGATGGTGTACATGACTCTACACTTCCCCCAACACCCTGTCAGGTAGGTAAGGATAAGAGAGAGTCACTGACCCAAGAACATTCATTCAGTAAGTGTCATGATCCATTGGGGATTGGAACCTGGCTTTTCCAACTCCTAGTAAAACATTTTGTACCACAGTGACACTCAGTGCTAATTCTATTTTCCCTTCTAACTCTTCTCAGAACAGATAGGGATAATGAAATCATATTAAAGAATTAAGAATGTAATAACTGTGCATGAGAACATAGGTTGGATCTCAGTGAGTGGCGTAGTTCAGATCTTTCTGGACACTAGCTCCATTCTGGCAGGGAAAGTCCTTCTGGCTCCTTTAGAAACAGAGAATGCTCTCAATACTCTGTTGTGAAGCTGTCTCAGAAGAGGATGGGCAGCAGCCCCCTCACACCCCAAGCTGCCTTGTTGAATGAGCAATTGTTCTGCATGTCATTCCTCCTTTCCCTCCCCAGTTGCTATGAATGTTGTTGTTTGGGGTCATTAAGAAGTTCTGATGGTAGAGGGGTTGTGACCCTGGCAGGATCTTGAATAGCTATTGTCCCTTTTCTTCTCTTCTTGAATGGGAGGCTGATGGACTGTCCCAGAGAGCGAGAGATGGGGGAGGATTTTCCCACAAGGTTAATAGATAGACTTGGATGGGGGCAGGCGCTGAAATTCCAATATTCCATCTCCCTATATACACACATACAGTGGTTCCTTCACCTTCTCATGATGGATTATAATAAATTATAGAGTATATCTTTTGGTATTATGGTTTAGCCTGTAACAGGCTTCCCCGTTGTAATGCCTGATTGCTTTTAAAGAGCCTGCCTCCTCACATAATTTCCTCAGAAAATCTCCTTTTCTGTCTGAAATACCTTGTACTGCGGTGTGTGGTCTTCCCCTGATGGCAGCATTTTACTTGTGCTTAAGCCTAATGAGTTAAAGAATGTTGTGAGAATTCAGAACTGAAGAACAAATGTCTAGGTGCTAGCCATGGAAAGGTCGTAGTCTTTATTAATCTGTTACTGCCTAACAATAAATACTTCAAGCATTTTATAGTGTAATGGAATCCAATCATCACTGTGTCTTTTCTGCCATGCTTGCTGCAGTATGTTTATTATTAAATCACAAAACATTTCATGTAAAACTACAATCAATGAATTAGGTGATCCAGGTTTATCCTTTCCTTTTATTGTGTGCTAATTCACACTGTTCAGCCATCTGTATCTGGAACCTTTTTCTAGTGCTACTTAGCAATGTTCTGTTGCTTCATATATCACATTCAATGTCTCGAACTTTGTGGGGGTTTTTTTAACCACCTCCCCCAACTCAGTTTGGGGCCACAGATCCTCATGTGTTTGTAACTGCAGACTCTGGAAGGGCTGTGATGTATGATTCATTTATTTCTGGGTGCTGGATTGATAGATGTTTTCTTTTGAATTTTAAAGAAAGAGGAACATTTTTTTTTATATTTGACCAGCTTTGTATATTGTAAATCATAAATTGGACTGTTCTCTTCCTTTTCTGTCAAGCAGACCTACCCTCTGATATTAACCAAAGCAGGATTAGCTAAAGGAACATAAAGGAATCAGGGTCATTTAGGCCTTGTAGCATTAGCCTCTCTGTTGTCCCTTTTTGGGCCCAATCCCAGATACTCAGGGGCAGTATCTTGATTGTTCAGTGAATCTCCTTTTTGTTCTAGAAGTCAGGAAGCCCCCATGTCTTGCTAGATTTTTAGAAATCAGCATTTTAATAAGTTGGAACCGTTAATTGCAATTCAGATCATTGTATACCTTGCTTTGACATTTGCCCATGAATTAGCACAGAGGAAGTAGGCTGGCATAGACAAAGTTAATGCTGCCTAAGAGGGCTTTTCTGGGTGGCTAGGTTGTATTCTTTTCAGTGTACATTTCCCTAAGCATAGCTTTTTCTGCACAATACAGATTTCAAGATAATTTACTGATAGTGAAATATATTTAAATTTTCAGTGTTAGGGCATATGGTTGTTTCCTTACCATGGGAAATCTCAAAAAAGGAAGAAGTACTTTTCCTTTCACTTGTGTAGAGAAAGACAATTTTATAGATTGCCCAATTCATGCTGATTCTGTTTCCCCAATCATCTTCTTCTACAGTGTGATCCACTCACTAATGTGAGAAGCATCCATTCCCCAGCAGCACTGTGAAATTAAGAAAGTGGTAAAATGAGCTTGTGATCCTGTTTGAAAAACTTTGGGCAGATACTTTTTATTAGTTACTGTCCTGCTTCAGACCTTGTGTGCATTCTTCTGCTTTAATATGACTCCTGTACAGGTGGGGCTCTTTGCTTTCTTGCATGGAGAAAGGTACTCTGCCTCTTGTGCAAGTGCAAATGCATGTATAGATATAGTCACATATTTGTAACTGTGACTGGGGAAGCCTTTGCAGCCAAGGAAATTGGAGATTAATCTTCAAGCAGTTGTTCAGTTATGTATTATCTTTTTTTCTCTTCTGCAATGAAAAAATTGTAGATCTTTGACAGCCAAGGAGGAAGAAAATTCCTAATTTAAATATATCAGTATGGGATGTGGAGGTACTCTGGTTGGACAAGTATATCGTTATTACCTTCCTTAAGCTTAAAAGTGAAATCTATACAAATGTCAAATAAGTGTTTTACAGCAGAGACTTTGTCCTTATAATAGTTTGTATTCCTTAGTTCCTTGTTCTGGGCAGAGTGTCAGTAAATACGGTTTGCAGTGTGTATGTAAATCAGTTCTTACCTTGTGTCCTCTATTGGACTACTTTCTTTCTGGGGAAATTGCCAACTTTCCATTTTTTAGCTTCTCACCACCTATCTATAAAGCAAGAATGGCCTTGACATATTTTCTGGTGAAACTTGCTTCAGTAAATAGGGTCATACTCTGCTTTGAATGTTTCCTTTTTCAAGAAGGAAATTCCTGATCAAAATAATTTACTTTCATGGTACTGGAGTTGTAAACAACGACAACAGAGTTAAACATAAATCCCCAAACTAAGATACTCATAGTTTGCATTCTTCACATAACCATAATATTGGTTGTGTATCAGTGTTTGTCAGTTACATGTGTGTTGTATCAAAACTAATTGCCCTTGCTGTCCAATCTTTTGTATCCTCAAAATGCACAGCAATTTTAGTTACCACTCAGCAAGTTATCCAGACCAGAAATTAGATGTCAAGATTCTTGAATTGCCTCCAGGGCTACACTCTTGTCAGCTGTATTTCAGTTTTGTCACTCAATATATTTGAAGAAATCTGTGTATTTCCCCCTATACTAGCATTGCTTTTTGGGGAGGGGCATTGCTTGATCAAATTTTATTTTCTTTATAAATGCTGAAGTAGCATAGTAGCATGTTTCTTTAGCACAGATATAATCCAAAATGCTGAAAAATGCGGTTGGAGGGATTTTTGGGTTCTGGGACTGTAAAGTAGATTGGACTAGCTTTTGCTGAAACACAGTTAACAAATAAAGAACACGAACCAGTCAAAGTTCTGTACATTTAAGCCTCGTTTCTTTAAGTGAAAGAGACGGGTGTTTGGCATGAGAGACTGAAAGGAGGAAAATGTTAAACAAATCAGATATCTCCCCGAGTATTTTGGAGTACAGCTCCTACAACCCTTAACTGCTGGCCGTGCTGGCTGGGGCTTACAAAGATTGAAATCCCAAATATTTGAAAGATACCAGGTTGTCTGTCCTGATTTACTCTGTGTTTTACCCTCAAAGTTAGGGGTGGGTGGGTAGATAGATGGAGAGTGGAGGCCAGAGTAGATAAGAGGGGCAGTTGCACTTCTTTATTTCAGTGTCAGCCATGTTCTAACTGAAGGGAGTGGGCTGGGGGAACCTTTTCTAATGTCAAAGGGAGCATGTTATTAAGAGCTATATTTCCCTCTTCCTCCATACCCCCCATGGCTTCCATCATTTTTTTCCAAGCTTGCATCATTTCTAATATTGCAATCCATTTAGGAGAAAGATGCCTGGATTGTGAAAAAGCAAGGAAGGCTCAGCTGTTCTCATTCAGGCAGACTTTCTAATATAAGAGTTAGGTTCACCTCATCTGATGCCTTTGAATCTGGGTAAACATGTGAAGAATTAACCTGAGAGTTCCCATCACACCTTGTTTGGCCTTGGGAGATGACTTGAAAACTGAGGCATTTAATGGAGTGGGGAAGATGAGGGAAGGATACAGAACTGAGCACACACTAACCTGGTGAAGTGAGAGTGGGAAGAAAAGGTTGTGTATTTGAGTATACCAGCCTCTTTCCACAATTTTGGAGGCCTCCCCTTTTAAGGCATTTTAGTGGGATTTAAGTGGGATTATTTCTTATTCTATTGTAGCTTATTAAATAGAACAGTGATATTGGTTGTGAGGTAAAAGTCCCACAGAGCCTGTGGTATATGAATGTGGAACCATCTGGATTTCTTCTTTCTTCTGCTCCTTGAGCTTGGCCTGCTTGTCTTCAACAGCTCCCATAAATGTTGAAACCCAGTGAACTGGATGCAAAATAAGCATTGTTGTAACAAAAGGTTCAGTCACAATAATTACATCTGATGGGTGGCTTCCAGTGATCTTTAACCGCTTCTCTGTCTTACTTTTTCTGTCTCATTGTTTAGAAGCTATGAGTTAGGTAAGGTTCAAAGTGGCCAGTGAAGGAGTGAACTGTCTCTCCTTTCTTTTGCTCTTATTCTTGATCTCCTTGACCAAAGCTAATGCTCTCCAGATGTGTCAGAGTCTCTTCATCCCCATCCAGTGTGGACATTGGCTGGGATAGTGTATATTGTAGTACCGCACCTTTGAGGAGTACTAATTTGGGGAAGACTGCACCTGACAGTCAAGATCTTAGATGATGATCGTTAATTTTGTAAGCAAGTCCACTGCCAAAGAGTCACACTGATCTGCTCACGTAGGTTGTCAAAGTACATGATGTCTTGGCAGCTATTGGACACATAACTGTTTGCTTTGGGATAATGGAGAAATCTTGATTCTGCATTGGAAATTGTTGACAAATATATGCTAATCATTCAGCTAATGAACTATCATAAAACCTATATTTAAATTTAAATTTTGCTTATTCATTCATGATGGCCTCCATCCAGCCTTGGACTAGCTGATTCCATAGTTGGGGTGCTCCCAGTGAAGAGGTCCTATGCCTAGTGGGCACTTGCCTCACTTCTTTTGAAAAGAGCACTTACATAGGGCCTCTGAAGAAGATCTTTAGGTCTGGACAGGTATATGTGAGCCATTGGCTATCCCTGGTGAAAGAATCCTGATCAGAAGTTGTTAAGATCAGTCTTTTGAATTGGACCCCCAAAAGGGATTGGGGCCAGTCCCTGTGCAGATGGGCTTGGTGAGTATACACTTTTGTGTAAGATAGAGCCATAGATCACATGATGAGTAATGCAGTTGGGCAGTGTGCAATTCAGTAAGATCACTGGCATTCCTATTCTGTAGGTTCTTTCTGCTTACTATTTCTCCTTAGCTTACACTGATTAGCTGCGTGGCACTAGCGTTAAAGAACAAAATAGGGGGCTATTAAATTGGTCCTCAGTACCATTTGTTATCATATGTGGAGAGCTACACAGCCTGTCTACCTGATATATATGTTATATATTTGAGAGAGAAAGAGAGATTTATTACATTTGCAAACATGGCTGGCATTCTGTTGGTGACACATCTGTATGTTTCTTTTTGGACAGGAGGCAGGGGATTATTTTCTAGCCCTTTGTACCTTATCCAAAAACTCTCTTAGACAGCTGTGAAGTCTCAGCTGCTGCTGCTTCTGCCACTTCCCAGTGGAGAGATGAAGGAAGATGGGAACAGTTCAGAGGAGAAAGATGCAGCTGGTCTCAACTCCAAGTGGGAGGGAAATAAGAGTGCTTTCCCAGATGGAGTGTATTCTCCTTTCACTTTCCCTTGGAGCCAAGATAAGCCACATCTTTCTCCTCTGAATTCTCTCCACCCATCCTACCCTCCCCACTGGGAAGCAGCAGCAATGCAGCCTTTCTTGAGCATAACAGCAGATGAGGTAAGGGGAGGACACTGAATCGCATGGGCAGGGTATTACATTCCACCTGCTTGATGGTTCATGTATTCCTAAATGTGTGTTACAGTCTTTCTGTTCTACACTGTTACAGTGCTATTATTCCACTTTGAACATCCTACGGAATTCTGTGGTTTGCAGTTTAGGGAGGGGCATTTAGAATTCTCAGCCAGGGAGCTCATTGGCCTCAGGAGACTACAAACCCCAGAATTGCAAAGGATGTCGAAAGTGGATTACTCTATAGAGTGTAGTGTGGAAAGGCCCTAAGAATTGCATGGGTATGGAAGAACGTATGAGGAGAAGGTGCTTGGATTGTTCATTACCAGCCACTCTCCCTTCAGCCCCACTCACCCAAGCAGCCTTTATTTGTAGTTTCAGACCCAGTCTTAGGGGGATTTATATGATTTTTGCATTCTTACAGCACCTTTATTCCAGAGCAGCATATATACTGTTCCTCCGTCCAGGCACTGAGAAGGAGATACAGACCACCTTAATTTTAGCTGAGTTGCATGCAGATTCAAAACGTAATGTTGGCCCTATGCAACAAATATTAGGTAGGGAGGGGAGGGGTTAAGTCTTTCTAATCCTGTTGGTAATTTCTCCCTGATGGTGGCATTATGAGGCCAAGCTGGTGTTAGGAACTCTTTGTTTTCCTTGTACTGTGTAGTTCTACTCTGAGTCACACATGGGTTAAAATGGAGCTGTTGGAGATATCGGGACGGAGGGGGGTGGCTTGCATTTTCCCTAGCAACTGCTTTCACCTCCTTAGGAAGGCCCATTCCTCACACATGAGAGCTATGGATTCAGTGCTTCAGAATGTAACTAATCAGATTATCTGTAAGCCCATTAACTCTATGGGCATAGATAAAACAGTCCTGAAATCTCATTAGCAAGTTTTGTGGATGAAATAAGGGCAGTGTGTCAGAAGGCTCCAGCTACCTTGTTTGTGTGGTAGAGTAGCATTTTTTTGTATGTTGGAATATAACATGAACTTGTAACTTCTGAAGAGGAGCCATATATTATCTGTCATGATAACTTGTGCTTTCATTTCTTTTTCTTATTATTAATGTATCATAAATATCCCCCTTCTCTTCTGGAACATCTTTCAGAGTAGAAAGGAAGGGCAACCTAGATATTTTTTAAACAAAATAGACCAGAGGTCTATCTATCTATGTCAGTGTTTTTCTTCTTAGCTGGTTAGGTAAGCACTGATTATGCTACAACTTTGGAAGTTCATGGGTTAATAACAGCAGAGGAACAACAACAGTGTGGTGGCTGCTAACTCCTGCTGGTTGTATAAATATTTGTCTGTGGGTGTGATCCTTTATCAGGAATGCTATGAGTGTCTTTTGTCAGAGGAAACTTGGAGTCTTTCCTTCATTATCTAAACATCAGTGGCAGAAGCTAAGGATAATATTAGAATTAGTTAATGCTAACACTGTTATGATTGTTGTCAAACTGGGAAAAGTGAGTAGGATGTCTTTGAGAGGCTTGTTTCTACATCTACAGAAATGGATTTCTTTCATTCATATGAAAATTCATTTTGTTTTGTTTTTTCAACAATCACCGGTTGTTGTTTCAGTAGCACCTAGAATCCTGAATTTTGAAAACATGTGTCAAGTGACAGAAACAGAAAAAGAGGAGTGTAGTGGGGATTATGCATTTGAAACATATGTGTGCTTAAAAAAACCCCCCAACCCCCCCCCAAACAAACCTCTGCATGCTTTGTTCTGCTTCCAAGCAATTTGAAGTGTTCTCTGACAAGAATGTGGACATTAAGAGAGCATAAGAAAGGCAGTGGTATTGATATGGGGAGCAAAATGAGGGTGTTGCCTCCCCATTGAGGTCTCTGCTCCCTTATGAAATTTTCCTTCAGTGGCCAAATTTCTAGCATTGTGGTAACTTAAAACTTCAGTTGAGCATTTAGAAATAGAGTTTAGGCTTCCCAAAAGAGGGCATGTAAAGATACCAAGGAAATACTCTCAGGCCTTGTACAATGTGCTAGATGTTCTGTTGGTTATTTTCATTGTGCTGTGGTATTTTATTTGATTTATGTTCCTGACTGTTTTAAATTTTTTTAGGAATATTTATTAGGTATATTTATTAACACAAATTTTCTATACATAAAACTATATAAAAGAGTTACAACAAAACCATACAGAAGACCTAACATAATACTAACTTGAAAGGAAACACAAAAGCAAAATATAACACTTCAAATAAACAACTACAAATTTAGTTACTTCCAACTCTTTTTGTGATGAGAATAATGAACATATTAATGCTTTTTCTAATCCATTCTAAATATTGCATTAATACTCATTGGCTATAAAATCTCTAATCAAAAACTCCCCTCCTTCATAAACTCATATTCATAACCTTACTCTATGACCTCTGTTTCTTCTGCTGTCTAAACAAATGCTTTGTTAACATCTATGTTTTGTTTCAGCATTTTGTTTTTAATAAAAGCCCATTGTTGCCACCCTTCCCTATGTTCTTTCTAAACATAACGTCAGTAACCTTCAATCTTTCTTAAACCTTTCTAGGTTTCCCTGTTTTTAATTTTTTTATAGTTTAATGAGTTTTTAAATTTGGATTTTGTGGATGTTTAACTATGGATTTTAATCTTTCGTTAGTTGCCTTGAATCCTGAACTGGGGAAAAAGTGGGACATAAATAAATATAATAATAAAAAATACAAAAACAGAAATATTAGAGTCCTAAAGTATAAATTATTTTCACTGTCTTTCATATGAAAACAAGCTGTAAGGAGGATGGAGGTAATCAACAATCCTGAGAGTTTTTGTTCAGTGTACACATAATGAAATAAACGCATATAGCACCTCACATTATAATGAAGTTCCACAAAAAACACAAGATGGATTTATTAAATAATGTGTGTAGCATCCCCCAAACCACTGGAAATCCTTCTTGGAGCTGCTTTTCAATTTGCAATTGGCTCTTTTTTTCTTTCCTTCTGATAAGAAGCTTGTTTTAAAACAAATGAGAAACTTGCTTTAAAACAAAATGCTGTAACTCTTAACATAAAGTATGGAATAAAGGAGACTGGTGTTATTCATGAAATCACTGAGCCCCCCAGTCAGGAACTGCTATACTGCCAGAGCTAAATATTCACTGCATTTGAATAGAAAGCATTGCCTTCAAATGCATGTCACATAGTGCTCAGTATATAGTAATAAATTATCAATATGTCATTGACACACCTGCAATATAATGCGAATAACAGAAGTGTCAGATTCTTTATAGTGTCAGCATGGTCTCAGATTCATCTACAGTGTACACCTGTCTTCTCCTGGGGCAAAAGTTACACAATATTCTCCAGTCCATTATGTGTGGGGAGTGAGGAATTTGTGTTTTTTGCCACTACAGCATCAAAATTCAATGCCAGAAGTATGGCAGGGGCTGCAAAAACTGGTAAGGACCATGTTATACCTACCAATCTTTGGCTTAGTGTAGTATATTTAGACCAAACAGAACATACAAGGGAAACCAAGCTTCATGAGCTAGCTTTCCCATTTTGCTTCAAATTGACTGATTGTCCATCAACTTCCAGTCAGTATCTTGTTCCCTTTTACTGCATGAAACCACTCCATCTCCAAATTCTGCAGTGAACTGAAAAAATAGGCATTCCTCAGTCATAGCTTTCACAAGCAAAAGAGGTGCTTCATGTAGAACCTAGGGCCTTTCTACCCTACACTGTTATAGTGCTATTATTCCACTTTCAACATCCTGTGGAATTCTGGAGACCAAAGAGCTCTCTGGTTGAGAATTCTAAAGGCCCCTCCCTAAATTGCAAATCCCAGGATTCCACAGGATGTTGAAAGTGGAATAATAGCACTATAATAATGTAGTGCAGAAATGGTCCTAGCCTCATAATGTTTAGTTTCTCTTTCATCCCTATGTTAAGAGTACTTTGTTTATCTTAGCTCAGCAATGCTTGCAACATTTCTGTAAGGTAGACCAACAATATTATCCCTTTGTAGATGATTCGCTCATGCTGGAAAAAAAAATGGAGCATGTCTAATGCTAGTGAGTTTGTGAGTGATGTAAAGTTTAAGCCAGGGGCTTTGAGGTTCACATTCTTCTATACTACACTGGCTTTCTTTTTTCACCGAACCTCAAGTATCCTTTTCTATGGATCCTCATCCTCAGTTGTAGTTCGGTGGCCCAGAGCTGTAATAATCCGGCTTCCCTCCTTTTATGGTTTTTATTATCTTCTTTGCATTATTCTCTTTACAGGCACTATTCGTCCAGTGCGGCGCAGCTATTATGATCCCTCCTCAGCCCCAGGAAAAGGTGTGGTGTGGGAGTGGGAGAATGACAATGGCACGTGGACCCCTTACGATATGGAGGTGGGGATCACCATCCAGCATGCCTATGAGAAACAGCATCCCTGGATTGACCTCACGTCCATTGGCTTCTGTTACATCATTGACTTCAGCACCATGGGGCAGATTAACCGCCAAACCCAACGCAAGCGCCGTGTCCGCCGCCGCCTTGACATGGTCTACCCACTGGTCACTGGCACCTTGCCCAAATCCCAGTCATGGCCAGCAAGCCCTGGTGCAGCCAGCACACCCCCTGCTCCTGCTTGCACCTGTCCACAGTGCCTCCTTGTTATGAGCATCAAGGCAGCAGTAGCTACTGGGAGCAATGGAGGGTCTGGAGCTGCAGTGAGCCAGCAGCAATTGCAGCCACAGCAGCCACAACCGCCACCACGGAAAGCCGTCTCCCTTTCTGGGAGCAACAAACTCCCAACTCCAGCCTCCGTTCACAAGCCCCAAGATGGAACTGCCACAATGCGCAGCTCCTTGAAGACCCTGGCATCTCAAGTGAGCCGGAGGCAGGCAGCCAGCACACCAGCCCTTACTACAACGAACTCCCCTGCCAGCCCTCCTGGTGCCAATGGAAAGGTGACCCGTGCCAGCCTTAATACTCTGAATCGCACCAACCTGCAGCGGCTGGCGATTGCACAGTCACGTGTCCTAATTGCCTCAGGGTAATATTTGTTTAATTATTGACTGTGTTTCTATCCCACTTCCCCTTGGGTGGCATAATGCAAATCCCCACTTTTGTCTTCACAGCTACTTAGTGAAGTAGGTCTGGCTAAGAATGATTTGCCCATGGTCACACAGTGAGTTTCATAATTCAGTGGAGACTGAAATACAGATTTCCCAAGTCCTAGTCCAACACCCTAACTCAAATATTGACAAAGTGTGGTTTGCAGGCTAAGCTTAAAGGGGCACGTTAGACCACCATTCTTTTATTATTGGATCATTGTAGAGAATGAGGAGGCAAATCTGATCTTGACTCATGCTAAAAACACTTACTGTACTGATGGCATGCTAAGTTTCAGCTTTTGTGCACTATTAGCAAAGGTTTTGTCAGTAGACAAACAAACTACCCCAAAATGTTTTACATATACACTGAGCTGGGGATTTAAAAGCATTTTGTGTTTTATTTCCTTTTGATGTGAGGAGGAAGAAGCTGATTTCTGAGGTGGGTGACTGAGCCATCGCCATAGGCCTTACTAGAGACACCAGTTCACATGAACTGGAGGACCCCCTGGATGGGTTCCTGGGCCTCCATGTTGCTGGTTAGTATATGCAGTGAAAGCTGTATATGTAATAGGAAATTGCTAATGAAGAGCTAAGACTGTCTATGGCAGACATCCCACACCAGCCCCTTTCAGAACCTGCCCGCCGCCTTTCAGCAAATACCACAAACCTCTTTAACCATAAAATGGAGAGGCCTGTAAACCCCTTTTGAATTTTAATGAGGAAATGAAACATTCTTTTTCTCTCGCCTTCAGATCTGGGGAGGATTCCTGTCAAAAGGCCTATAGAAATCTTTTCATGCTGATGATCTGGAAGGCACCCCAACCCTCGGTCTCCCTCCCCCCTCAGCAAAACACTCTTTCTTGGCCATCTAATTAGCGTGCTTCTTCTCTTTTGTCTGACTTTGCCATCGGCCTTCTGTTGCTGGTTGCTGTCCCCCTCCCAGCCCGTGACCCTTGCCAAAGACTTTTCCATAGATGGGAGCAAGAGAGGAAGGGGCCAAGGCGATGTTTCCAGGAACAAAAGGCTCTGTGAATAACTTGGAGACACAGCCATGGTTTCTAAAGATCGGAGAAAGGAGCAGTGAGAGAGAGGGCTAGCAAACAGGAGGGTGGGGAAATGCCTCACTCTTTAGATTAGAGGATTCTCTGTCTCCTGTTAGGCCTTGGTCTGTCACTACGGCAACTATTGTCCAGTTGGAAAGGTTCCCTGCTCTGGCTGTAATTCAGGACTCAGCCGTCTCATGCATATTTTCATCTGTCCCTACCTCCAGATGCCTCTGTAGTGGCGGCACTTCCCTTTTTGGTCTCAGGGGGAAAATTAGGATTGTTCGCTTTTAAATGGCATTCTTGCAGTCAATAAATGGCAGTTTCTTGAATCTGAAGCCAGTGTTTGGGTTAGGTTGGGCTCTTGGGATTTCAGAGACATGCAGGATTCTTTAAACTGCATTGGCTTCTCCTGGCCTTGCAAGGCCCACAAAGCCTGGCTTGATGTTATGCCATCCACAAGGCTGGCTTCTTAAACTTAAACTGAAGATGCTCTGAGGCAAGTGGATGAAAGCCTGCTTTTTGAGGACTGTCCCAGTATGGCAGTGATGAAATAGGAGTATGTGAAGTTGTCATGCAGACACGTTTTAAGAGAATTGTGGGACTGCTGTTTTTTCATATCGTACCCCATTTATTTAATTATTATTTATTTATTTATTGCCTCTAGACCCACCAGAGTTCCTGAGGTGATGCACAATTGATGAAAACACTTTAGAAACATGAAATAAATAACTAAAACCAAATTTAAAACAGTCCAAAATTAAACATTGTTCTAAAAGCAGGCAGTTTAAAAAACTGTCAGAGCAGACACCCATCATTTTAAGAATTAAAGGCCATGCAGTCTTTACTGTTTGCTGCAGGCTGAGATGCGATGGAGCCAGCCTAACCTCCCTTGTGAGGGAGTTTCACAGTTGGAGTGTTGCTACAGAGAAAGCTCTATCACATGAACCTGCCAGCATGGATTATGAAGTATTTAGCAGGGCTTCCACTGTTAGATGTTAGATTTTAGTCAGGCTCATATGGGAGGAGGTGGTCTTTCAGATACCCTGACTTGAAATCAGGGTTTAAGACATTCTTCTTCCCCTTAGAGACATGAAGTCCCCCATGAAAACCCTTGTTCTGTTCTTGCTTCAGAAACCAGAACAAAACTCCACGTACAAGGGATTTTACCCATTCCTTTCAGAGTTGCTTAGGTGTCATCTGGTATATCTAGATACGATTCTCAACAACTTCTTATTTTATACTTGGGCGCCCAGATTGTGTATTCTTCTACTACCCTAAAGAAGCAGATAGCAACATTCCATGGATTTGTTTAGGCATTACTGTTGCAAGTGGGAACTGTGAAGCAGTGTGCATTAACATGCTATTTGTACGTGACAAGCCAGGGTTCTCCCAGATTCTTGGCTTGTTGTATTCTTTAAAGTGTGAAATGATCATTTGATTAGGCTGTTTATGGCTGGTTGAGACAAAGTCCCAGCTAGGCACCTAAGAGGGATGCTTTAGTTAAATAATATTTCATCTTGGGACTGGGGGTAACTCCTGTGGAACTTTGACATTAGGGTGAAAGTGTGGGAAGACGCACGTTCCCAGGAAAGACAGGAACTTGTGCTCTGTGAGGACTCCTCACCATTGTTGTTGTGGTCAGTCACTGCTAATCAGTTGTGTGGTTAATCCTATCTGTCATGCAGACAAGTACTGGTAGAAGACAGTGTTTGGACGAACTCCCTCATTGTATACCTGACTCTCTTCCCACCCAACATACATACATGTGTGTGTGTGTGTGCACACACATACACACCCCTTCAGGGAAGCATATGTCTGTCACAACCACAGACTTGCCGTTCCACCAAACCTGTCCTCCTGTCTGCCACACACCCTTCTTTCAGATATTTAATATGCCTCTCCCAACTGGGTTTCCTTGTTTAGCCAGGGAGTGTCTTTATGCCTCAGGTTCCAGCAGCCTAAGGCTAGTTTGTAACCTACCAGGCTAGTTTAGCAGGAACACACTGCTTTTTAATTGCTTTCAGGGTCCTAACAGAAACTACTCTGGGAATCAAAAGACCTGCAGGAAACTTGCCCGCCTGCTGAATATAATATCTGCGGGAGATGTCATGCATCGTCTCCCTGGCTCTCACAGTACCTCAGCTCTATTTTTGAGAGAGATTCTGAGGCATCCTTGGAAGTCTGCTTTTAATTTCCTTCCATGTTTGCTTGGTTCTCAACAGATGTTGTTTTGTGGTGATGCAGAATTGCTCCACAGACTCATACAATACCTTTGCATTCTTTCCTCACAGAGTCCCTACAGTTCCTGTGAAAAACCTCAATGGCTCAAGCCCAGTCAATCCAGCACTGGCAGGTAACAGGAACAAAATCATTGTGCGACCAGAACGCTCACAAACTGCTCATAACTGTCACGTGGCCAAAGTGGAACAAACTAATAGAAACAAAGAAAGGCAGGGGTACAAAATTTAAAAAAATACAATTAATGTGATTCTCCACATCAGAGGAAAGGAATATTAAATAAAATTTGACTTTGTTCCCTAAAGTAAATGCAGTATTTATTTGGGGTAATAAATTTGTTGGTTGTGAGTTGAGCACTGATTGTTTTGTATTAGTTTTGTATTAATCATTGGAATAATATTTTTGTATGTATATCAGTGTTAAACTGTAATTAACCAATTATTTAATAAAAGATGCACTAAAAAAATAATTGTCACATGGCCTGAATAAGGAACACATAGGGGACCTGTAATCAGTTTTGAGACATTTTGAGGGACATTTTCAGAGCACAGTGATGTGGGAAAGCGAAGTCTTGTAAATCATTCAGGATGTGGAAGGGATATGTAGAGATGGATATAAACAGGCATCTGTCTGGCTAAGGGAGGATAGTGAGAATTGTAGTTGAGCACATCTGGAAGAGCTTTGCAATTTGAGGAAAGGCTTACATACACTGTTGTCAATGTATGTTCTCACTGTAGTTCAAGACCCTCTGTTGATTGTCATCCATGTTTTTAAAAGAAAGATTTAAAACACACTTTTTTAAAGTTTGACTTTACATACGGTAATTTGTGGGGGGGGGGAGGGAATAACAGTTGCTTAGGTCAACCTCCTTGACTAGGTGCCCTCCATATGTGTTAGGCTGCAACTTCCATTTATGCTCTAGACAGCATGGCTATTGTAGCCCAGCACAACTAGGGCAGTCCCGGTTGAGGAGGAGTGACTTAACTTTCCTTTGTGACTTGCCCTTTATTTTATGGCATTATAAAAGTTGTAAGTGACTGAAAGGGAAAACTCCTATAGTTGAAACATAGTCCCAGGCTACAGACCTCCACAAATGAAAAGTTCATGACATCTTGCAGACAAATCAGTTGGATGATGAATATGTGTATGTGAATGGTGTCTGTTGTTACTAGTGATTCTGATACGGGCATGGATGGAGATGGAATGCTGTTCATTTATAGACATGTAGTATTTGGGACCTTTGTAGAGAGATGTTTAGGTTTGGGGGGCATAAGGAGGAGTTGGTCTCTCAAATGACCCTCTTGTTCTTTCCCATTAGGAATCACAGGGATCCTCATGAGTGCTGCAGGGCTGCCTGTTTGCCTCACTCGACCTCCAAAGCTGGTTCTGCATCCCCCTCCTGTCAGCAAGAGTGAAATCAAACCTGTTCCTGGGATTTCCAATACTTGCCGGAAAACCACCAAGAAGCAGACCAAGAAAGGTGAAAAAAGGAAATGTTTGCCATGTACTTCTCTCTTCAGCACTTCTAGAAGTATACAACTTGAAGGCACCAAAAGGCAGAACATCTACAATGTCTGAAAATTATCAGCTTTATATCAGCATTCACAAATAAGGCCACAAGCAGAAAGCAGGTGCATTCTAGAAAATAATTCAGTTGGGATACCATGGCAAACTATGGTTTGTGGTAACCAAAAACTTGCCCGTTCACATTCTGCGACAGTCTTTAGTTTTGTGGAGCACACAGGACATTCCTGTGTTTTCAACCAGTAGTGTACAGACTTTTCTTTTTTCCATCTCTGATTTGTTTCATGGTTTGCTCTACTCTTGTCTGTTTGAAAAAACCTGATTCTCCACTGTTTCCTCCCCAGTCCTGCTTTTCTATCCGCACCAGTATACGGCTGCATCCGTTGATAGCCAGAGACAATGGCAAATATCCAACCAGTGTTCTTGCAAAAATGTCTCCTGGATGATTCCCATCTGTTGCATCACCTAACACATGTTCCCTGCTGTTGATTTACATCCTCCACCCCCTCATAGTTTCGCAACCCAGCTATAGCCAGCATACTGCACTGTACTGTCTGTGATTCTTTTCTCTTTCGCAATTGTCCGTTCTCTGTAATACTTCACATCTGCTTGACAGATAATAATCCATGCATCAGTCAGGCCTGGTAGTAGTAGGTGCCAGAAGCAGTTTCACTGGTGCCTCTTTATTCACAGATCTTGGAAAAGGAGGAGGGGGAGGGTTGTTGTTTTTTAGTTTTTGTTTGTTTGTTTGTTTTTTGGCTGCAACTCTGCAGCACTACCACCCTGTCAATATGGCCACAGTCATGCTGCTTAGGGATTCTGGGAAATGTAGTTCAAAACTAATTTCCCAGTCTTTGTGCATTTGTGATGTTGATGGATGCATAAACCTAGAGAGTGCATAGTTTTTTTAACGAGCATATTTCCCTTCCACTTCATTCTCATGCTTACCAGGACAAGTAGGCTCAAGGTGTTTTTTGGGCTCTTCCAAAATGGGGCAAACATTTTGGTAGGTTGTTATATTTGTTGTTGCATTTGTCAGTGCTTTGTTGTTGTTTTGATGCCCAAATGGTATTTTTCTTGTCTTGGACTATTTTTTGGCAATTCCTAGCATCAGCTGCAGTGTTTTATTCCCACCGAAAAAGGATTTTTAATTCTGAGACATATCAGGCCAAGATATTCCCTTTTCTTTTACTTTTTTGTTTTTTATTTCATTAGTTATAGCCCATCAGTGAAATGGCTCTTCTGTACTATACCTGTAAAACAAAAAAAAACCAGTTCAGAAAAGAAAAAAAATACCCTTTAAATCCTGGACAGCCACAGTTAAAATAAAAACTTGAAAAGCCCTAGTGTGGATCCAAGAAAGTGCTACAAATTGCTCGCATATCCAAAGAATGGAATGTAGATATGGAGTGATAACAACTGGCAAAAGACAAGCTGCTGTATCATTTCTTTGAACCAGTCTGGAAGAGTCCTATGTGACCAACATCCAATGCTTAATTTGTTCTTGAGTTCTCCAGGGCTAAGAATTGCAGTTTGTTGCCAAAGCCATGGTTCAGTCTAAAAATGTATGTATAGACCAAAAGCAGGTACAAGCTGTGTTTTCCTCAGACATTTCAGGGAGTCTCCCACATACCAGGGCTTAGGGATGGGGTAGGCAGCCTGATGGCACCTAGATATTTTTGAGCATGGCCTCAATAAACCCCAGCCAGCATTGGGGTATTATGAGAGTAGTGGTTCAAAACTTCTCTAGAGGGTACTAGGCTGCCTACTCCTGGGTAAATATAAAAAAATTCCTGATCAGAGGCTGGCATTCAGGAAAAAGATCGAGTTTAAAACTGCATTCCAACAGAGGTAAAATTGATTACAGTGGAGCTTCCTTAGTTACTTGCTTGCTTTATTTATTTGTTAAAATATTTATATCCTGTCCCCTGTCTGTAGAGCTCAGGGTGGTACACTGTAAGATAGCACGATCAATTTAAAACAGAGTAAACAGAAAAAAATAAATAAAAAGATTTTAGAAGGTTAGAAACTTATTAAACAATTTAAGATGTTAAAAGAAGGCAGATTAAAAGTAGCTAACGTACTTTAAAACAATTTCAAGCTATTCACATGTGTGGATCTTTGTAAAACTAGTTAGACCTCAATGACCTCTGTAAACAATCACACTCAGCTCCAGAATGGTGGCAGTGTATACACCATTGTATACTGTCCAATGTCTCTGTATAAACACTGCTTCTGTACAAACCTCTGTGGGAGTTGATATTTAATGTTTTTGTTAAAATTGGGAGTAACTTGCTCTTTTAAAATGTTCTGTATAAATAATCCCACCTGTAGCCAGTCACTTGATATTACTGTTGAAAGTGTATAAGTACAAGCTTATATAAACTTCCCTTCCACACCTTGCATTTTACAATGCTCTGTGAAATCATCAGGGCTTTGAGGAACTGGAGTTTATATTCTCAGTTAAAAAAAGAAAGCAGAAGGTACACTGTGATTTTGATGGAAGAAGGTAGGAAAGCATGTGGCAGGTGTTGAACAAGATTTTAATGCTCTCAGAAAAAGGAAGTTATAAAACAAGAAAAGACAGTAGCTGTTACAAAATGTTGCAGTGCTCTTGTTCAGTATTCTACCCCACCCCCTTTATAGTATGGTATATTCTGTTTCTCCCCCATCTCCACTTTCCTCCCCTGCCTCCATTTTATGGTCAGTGAGCACACTCAGTCTTGATTAGTTGGTTTGAAGAGCACTGTGCTACTTTAGAAAAGAAATTCCAACCTTTATGAGCTCTTGCTTCCCAATAGTTTTAGCTGGCTGATGAAATGGGTATGACTTACTGTTGTAGTTGAACCAGGCATGAACGCTGTGGTTGTCAATGGAGAATACTGATTATTGGAAACTGGTAAGATGTGGGGCAGGGGTGACTGAGATAGAAACCATGGATGGAATCGTGGAATACAAAGTACAAACAACTCCCTGTATCTGTCGGCCACCATGGCAACTGATGCACTTTCTTTAAAAAACAGTATAAGAGTGTTATGTAAGGTGAAGGGAAGTTTTTTTGAGCAAAACATCAGCATTCCAGTCAGTTAGAAATCTTTTGTTGCAGAAGCCCTGTTCAGGTCTTCCTTACCCTGGATTCCAGCTACTTACCCTTTTTCAACTCCTGAAGCTCCACCTCTCCCTGAAAACCTGCTGAACCCGTCCCCAGTCTTTTTAAAGAAATACATCTGGCGACACAAATTGACTAAAAGTCACACCAAAAGCAGCCCAGTGTGTGCAAATATTAAAAAACAAAAACAAACACCATTTCCACCCCACAAAATCCCTTTAGATTCTCTTGTGCTGTCTGAAATACCTTTTTTCCTTCCATTTCTCCTTTGATATGGTGACAGGAAATGACACGCAGGTTACCATTTTTGAAGGAGAAACAGAAACATAGCAAGATATTTTGGTTCACTGTAGTGGGGGGTAGAGCCTATGGAAGGGGTTGAGGTGGAAAATCAGACCCCTGCCAAGATGTAGTTACTCACCTTTGGGCTAAGTGCTGTCCTTATCATATCTTGATTCAAATCAGGTAAATAACATCTGAATAAGGTCAAAGATGGTAGTGAGAGAACAGTGTTGCGTTAGAAATGGGAAAAAATAGTAAGAGTATTTATTCATTAGTCATTAGTTCTCCCTTAACTGTTATTTATGCTTTTTTCATTTCAGCAATTGCTGACATGTTTGGCTATCACTCATTTCAGCCTGTTCTTTAAAGAGTGAGATGAATCTCCCCTAGCACCTTACTTGAATTAAGGGTTTTTACAATAGCAGAAAAATACTGACTGTATGCGTTCTTGAACTCATCTTGTCAGAGAATGAAAGTCATATTTCTGCTGTTCTCTTGCTCACAAACTGTTTCTTGTGAATCAGAGGTCTCTCTCACACTGCACAATTAGGACACTTTGATACCAATTTAACTGAAAATGGCTTCATCTTATGAAATCTTGACATTCGTTGTTTAGTGGGCTACAGAGTTTTTGGTAGAGAATTCAAAATAACTCATGAAACTATAAATCCTGGAATTCTATAAAATGAACCTATGCCAGTTAAAGTGGTATAATCCTGCAGTGCCTAACAGGTGTTAGCCCCAGTCCTTGTTTCCCTGACTGAGGTCCCTGAAATTCTGTCAGTGATCCTGAAATGCTTCTGTTCTAGACCTCTGAGCCTTGTTCATTCTAGCAGGTTACACATCTTAAGGTGGCATTTATAGTTGAGGCTGATGAGGGAGGTTAGGTATGGGGTTCCTTGGTTTGCAACTGTTCCAGAACTTTCACCGTGCCCTTGCTTTGTCTTTCATAACATAAGCTTGATATAATCACTGGGTCCATTGACTTAGTGTGGAATGAAAAGAAAAAAGTGTAACAAGTGTTGCAGAGGAGATTTTGAAATTGTCAACTCAGAATCACAGGGGAGAGTTTTTATATAAATTGTGCAGTTTAGCTGTGATGGGATTCAAACCCCAGAATGTCCATCTGGCTGCGTTTTTCTTAAACCTGAAGAAGTTTCTTCTGACAGGATCCACTGACAAGGTTCATTCCTTGTAATCAAGTTCCAAAATATGCCTTTTTCACTCTTTACATTGTGATAGAAATTATTTTAGTAATTATGGCCTTATCAGTTTGGGTCCAGCGAGCTTGTGGAAGGGCAAGCATGTGTGCAGTGCAGTTGATCATGGGCAACATCTCTTTGAGAAAAATGGAAATATTTAAGGACAGATGCATACAAGCATCCTCTAGAGAGCTGCACCAGGCAAAATGGGTAAGTGGGGCTTACAGCAGTTGGCAACCAACCAGAAGGAGCAAAATTTGTCCTTGAAAGCTGACATGGGAAAGGAAGATGAGGGCTGTAACAGGAAAACATTCCTCTGGGAAGCTTGTGTCAGGACCCATATGAGATTATGAATCTTCCTGAAAATGAGTGCTGTGGTTCTACTGGTGGCAGAGGCTTCTCTTTCGTATTTTCTTCTCAGTCTAGTAGCTCAAGGTCAAGTACAGTGTTCTGAGCACAGACAAACTGCTCTTGTATCTCATACTGAAATGTTATTTCCACCATACTTGTGCATCATTTGCACTGTGATGGAGGTACCATTTCTGGGGAATGCTGGTTGTTTCTCCTCAGCTGCTGTTGGACCAGCATCCAGTGCTGTATTTTGTGTTTGTGTCACTGTGTATAAGTATTACGGTTCATGGAGAGGTTACATCTATAGTACTGAGTCTGCTACTGCAGTTCTTTAACTCATAGCACCATTGGTTGCTTCTGGTATCATAACAGGCAGGACTGCTACTGGGTCAGAATTTGTATCTGCTGCCATTATGCCATCTGAGGCATGCCACCTGGAAATGTCTGATCTGACCACATTGACATGAGCCATAGTTGCATCCATTTGGACTAATGTGTAATATTCTATGTGGGGCTGCATTTGCTAAGTGTTTAGAAATTTTAGTTGGTCCAGAATGTTGCAACTGGACTATCTGTCAGTAGTAAATTACTGGTTACAGAGAGCACATAATTTCTTTGCTATGACTGCTTCTCTGGCTAGATGTCTGTTTTTAAGAACAATTCAAATTCCTGGTTATTTACATATTTATTTAAATAAAAATAGAAATAGAGGGGCACTTCTATTTGAGATTGCAAATAAACATTAAATAATTATTTATACCAGGAGAGGTAGAACCTATCACTTCCCAGCTGTTTGGGACTTCAGCTGTCTGATTCTTCAGTCAGCATATTCTGTGGTAAGGGACTGTGAGACTTTCAGTTGTTGGCCAACAACATCTGAAAGGCCAGTGGTTATCTGTCTCTAAACTAGGCACCCTGCCCCACATCATCATGCCCTGCTTTTTGACTCATTGATGAACCTGGGAATTACATCTCCAGCATGCTGATTCTCCCCTTTCATTATCCCTGAACAGGTAAAACTCCAGAAGAAGTTTTGAAAAAATACTTACAGAAAGTGCGCCATCCTCCTGATGAGGTGAGTCCAGTTATTTATATATGTCCATGTTTAAGCAGCGTAGTATAATATGAGACCTGAGGTCTCATATTTCAGGTTTTCTTGATGACTTCCGGGTTTCTTAGTGCAGGCTTCTGTTTATCCTACTGCATATTTTTGAAAGGATATCTTACACTCTTTATTAACCCAAGTATTGCTCTTTCTTGTTACTGTTGAACATTTATCTAAAACTAGGAGAGGATTGGGCCTTGTCCAGGACAGAGATATGAAGAGTTTCTGTCCATGAGATTAGTAATCTGCACAATACAGAAAGAGACCCTGTACTGGCAAGTGATTAATGACTGAGGAATCATAAGAGTAGGGAAGACTGAATGGAGGGGCAGGTAAGGTTGAGGTAGCTGGGAGGAACTTTGCTGGAGAAGCAGATTTACAGAGGGAGCTATGAGAGGGAGAGAGGGTAGAGAGAGAGGCCACTTCCTCTCAAGGTACAGTATTGTGCTAGATAAGATAGTCTGGCCTGGTAGAAGGCAACTTTTTAAAAGTTTTATTACATGTAGCAGGAATGGGGAAGCTCTTGTCCTCTGGCCTGCTGAAGATGCTCATCTGGCTTGTCCTTTTTCTGCTGGCCTTGGATCACTAGTCAGAGATAAGGCGTCCCTTCCTCCCACACTTCAGTGAAATTTTAAAAAAGACCCTATGGCTTTCTGTGGAAACATCTGAACAGCCTGATTACAGTGTGCGGAGTGACATGTACCTGACCAGATGGAACCCAGTCAACCAGGGGCCACATCTTAGTGATGAAGTGTCCTCACCCCACTTCAGAATGTGGTCCTGCCTATTGCAAGCTGAAACTTAGAAGTGATTGAATGCGAAGAGGACGACGGCATTACTTTGGAAACAGCATAGCATCTACTAACATTGCCAGGCTTTTAGCACAATAGCTATCATTTATTTCAAAATTTTGAGAGAGGGTCATTTGGGGAAAATTTGGCTATTTTTAAGTGGTTTTCCTAGAAAAAAAAAGCAACGTTAGCAACCTATTAACATTATTAATCACTTTTAACAATAAGTAATGGAAGTGTCAGCAGTGGTTAGTGGGTTGCAAGTCACTGAAGTCATACATTCACTCTGGGCTTTACTCTGAACTTTAAAGGTGTCTGAACCCTACTCTCAAAATAGTTTCAGCACCTTACATCGCTCCTGTAAAATTTCAGCTAAAACCTGGAATGGATTAATTGCTTCACTGACATGGTAGCCATTAGATGCTGCTGGCTTACCAAGCTAGCTTTTGCAATAACATTTGCAAGGTCCACTGCTGGTGTCCATTTCTCAACATGATTGTATGGAACTAATTTTGCTCACAGGCCAGAAAAAGATTCCCCGCTCCTAGTGTATGGTGAGTGTGAGGAGAAACTTTTGCAAGCACTGAGAGCCAGCATGGCAGATGGCATAGAGTAATGGGAGTGGGAGGAGGCAGGGTCATATGAGATGAGTTTTACACAGACTTTTATCCCATTGCTTCCGAGGAGGGCATTAAGCTGGTCCATTCTCCAGCCACTGTAGCTTGGACATCCTTTAGAACAGTGTTTCTGAGTATGTGTGTGATTTACTGTTCTGTTTAATATTGTTTTCTTTCCCCCTGCCATCATTTAGGATTGTACCATCTGCATGGAACGCCTCTCTGCCCCCTCAGGCTACAAGGGACCTCAGCCAGCCATCAAGCCAGATTTGGTGGGCAAGCTCTCCAAGTGTGGCCATATGTATCATCTCCACTGTCTTGTGGCCATGTACAACAATGGGAACAAGGTGTGTTGCTGCAGAAAGGAAGGCACAGGTGGAGGATACACCTGCAGTCATTTTGGTGGATGCTGACTCTTAATACATTCTACTTGGGAACAAACAGCTCTGTGGGTCCTCCATAACACTGACTGTCCAAGAACCTGATGATGTAGAAAAGGCATTATTAGATTACTTTTTTGGAATTTTGGCCATAGCATAGTATTATTAAGAATTTGTCTCAGGGTGAGCTGTGCTTTCTCTCTATTAGTGTGGCTGGCCATACCAAACCTGCAGAGAAGATTTCATGATAGTGGCTCTGTGCTGGAAAAGGTTGTCTGAACTAGGCGTCTGTGGGGTAAAATCAGGCAAAAAAATGTCTTTTCAATCTTTGCATCCTAGCATTCTCCAGCAGTGTTGGAGAGTAGTTCTCATCATCCCCTGCCAGAATGGAGCATTAGCCACACAGACTCTTGATAACAAGTTTGAGTGCCCAGATAGGCTAAGGCCATATAACATGACCCTTCCCACACTATTGAGATCTGTCAGGGAGGCTCTTCTTCATCTTCTGCTGCTCTGTGAAACTGGCAGGCAACACATGGGAAAGAGTTTTCTTAACAGTGGTGCACAGATTTTGGAATCCTTCCCATAAAGGGCCCATGTAGTTCCTTCCTTGGCAACTTTGTGAAAACTAGTCAAGATCATGTTGTCTGGAAGGCATCTAGTTTGGCATAGCTTGCTTTGCTGGAGATACATATATGTGTATCAACTTCTATGGCTGATCATTAGTTATATTTCACATTGTACATTTTCAGCTATGTTTTGGGTTTTTAAATTGTATTTTTAATAAAATCACATGCTGCTTTTAGTCAGTATTTAGCCTGTGAATGTATAATACACAAAGACAAATACACAGTATCCACTTTTCTTGTGATGGCTGCAATTATGTAGAAACTGTTTTGACATGTGTCAAGTCAAGTTTTCACTATGCTCCTGGATACCAAATCCGCTTGGGAATCGGAGGAAGAGAGTAAGGGCATTGTAAGAGTCAGTTTCATGTGGGACTAGAGATTACAAATGGCTGCTGTCCCATCACTGCCTCCCCACAAGAAGTGGTCACCAAATAATAAGTTTCCCTCCTTAGTGAATCAGGACCAAGGTTCTGTGCATTGCCAGGTTTCTGTGCACCTGATATGACATGACACAAACAGCCTAAGAACCCCACACTTCTTTCTTGCCTAAAACAAGTCTCTGGCCTGAGAGCGGGAAACCTTCAGCCACCAGATGTTTTGGTCTACAACTCCATATTCTCTTACTACTGGCCAGAGTGGCTTTATGTCATAGAAGCAGTCTTTCTTAGAAGCCAAAGAGTACTGATTTGACTTGACTTAGATTTGATGAAGAGACCACAGGATGCTGAGAGTGGTACTGTTTAATGTCACTTTGGTGACTTCGTATTTTTCTCTGCTATTCTTAACATATGGTTGAGTTTCATTGTTTGTCCATTTTGGTTTTAGGATGGGAGCTTGCAGTGTCCAACTTGTAAAACTATCTATGGTGTTAAGACTGGCACTCAGCCTCCTGGAAAGATGGAATATCACCTTATTCCCCATTCGTTGCCTGGACACCTTGACTGTAAAACCATTCGAATTATCTACAACATCCCACCAGGCGTACAGGTGAGATTTGTGCTCTGTGGGGAAAGATTATAGTATTGGATTACAGAATAAGTGGTAGTGGGAAGCATATGCTGGATTGTGGGAAGTCCTGAGACAGAACTTGTAGTCCTTGGCTCCCCACAACAAACAGTGTAGAGTTCAAGATCAGCTTGGTGTTTTCCATACTTGAACCAGGGTGGGGAAAGTTCAGCCACAAGCAGTCCTCAAACCCTAACTTTGCAGCTCCTGAACCCCTCTGGGTATCCCCTGAAGTTCCTAGACTTCAAATAGTCACAGTATATCTTCAGGCAATTTTCCAACCAAAAGCCAGCTCAGACAACCCAAAATTGAATATATATATATATATATATATTGTTGTTTAGCCTCTTCTTCTTCAGCTTTTCCCAAAACATCTCTAGGTTAGCCAAATACGATGACTGGAACTGATGTGATACCATGCTGATGTGCAAGGACATACAGGTTTGGTGACGGTGGTGAACTGTCCCCATTCCTTCCCACAGGAAACCACGCATGTTGCATACCTTACTTAAGGATGCTTTAAAATCAGCTTTCTTCATAATTTTTTTGGTCTGTCTGTCCCGATCTCTCTTCAGGGACCAGAGCACCCAAATCCTGGGAAGAGCTTTACTGCCCGTGGTTTCCCTCGGCACTGTTATCTCCCGGATAGTGAAAGAGGTAGAAAGGTAAGTAGCTTCTTTTCCCTGTTGGTGTAAAGTAAGCTTACAAAAAGTTTCTGGAACAGACTGTCCTAGGATTGCCATTTATGGCAAGGCAAGGAAGTTGCCATTTCTTTTTGTGTTTTGGTCTGGATGGATTAATCTGTTCTTGGCCCCTGGCCCTGCCCACAGACAGTTTCATTGAGTATTACAGTACAGACTTACTATTGCTGTTGTACATTGATGTTTAAACAGAAGCTTGTAGTCCCATTTTTTTAATGGTTTATAATCCATATGAGCCTTCTAGAAATTTGAGATCTTCAGTGGGAACCCTGTAGTGTGTCCCAGCAACTTGCAAGCTAGGTTGGTGTTCACACACGTAAGGGCTTTCTCTGTAGCAACACTTTGACCATGGAACTCCTTACCAAGGGAAGTTAGGCTGGCTCCATCTGTTTTCAGCTTCCAGTGGGCAGCTAAAATGATATTTTCTGCATGGCTATTGGTGTTCAAAGCCACTGGTAATAATCTGTTTTAAAATTATTTTTAAGGACTTTTTTCAGATTGTGTTTTAAAACTCTTGAGTGTTTTAATTTATTTATTTCTAAAGTTTTAAGTCTTATGTTTTAAAACAATAACAATATAAACGTTGAGTATCTGCTTAGGGTCCCTGGTAGTCTCAGTGGCGGTCTATAAATACAATAAAAAAATAAGTGAGTAAATAAATAAATAGAGTGTCTGCATTACCTTTCGCTAAGAAAGGAAATGGAAGGTCCTAAGTGAGGTAGGAAGGACATCCAAGCATCAGTGTAAACAGATTATTAGTTCCCGGGCACAGTACAAAGTGTTGGTTATTACCTTTAAAGCCCTTCATGGCTTGGGGCCAGCCTACCTGCGGGATCTCCTTCTCCCATATAATCCGCCCCACACATTAAGGTCCTCTGGGAGGTATTTACTGCAGCCAGTCAGAACTAGTTTGGCTGCAGTTATCCAGAGGACCTTTTCTTCTATTGCTCCCAAGTTATGGAATGGCCTGCCGGAGGAGAACCGGCATATTACCAGTCTTGACTACTTTAAAAAAGCAGTCAAGACTGATCTGTTCCGACAGGCCTTCCAAGACTAGCATTTCTATCGCCTCCCATCAGTTGTCTTGCTGTTTTGTTAATAGTTAATTGATGAACTGTTAATTGTTGTGTGTTTTAAGGGGTTGGTTTAGGTGGGTTGGTGGGTGGGGAGGATTGGGTATGTTTTTAATGTCTCTTAATGTATTTCATGTTGTTCGCCGCCTCGATCCATGTGGAGAGGTGGAATAGAAATAATAATAATAATAATAATAATAATAATAATAATAATTATTATTATTATTATTATTATTATTATTATTATTATTATTATTATTATTATTATTATTGACATATCGTGTTGAATTTTGAGTGAGATCATTAGAGGCTGTTCTCTAATCTTGCAGTTCTAAATGTAGAACACTGGTTGGAGTGCTTTTCTGGTCCCATGTTCTTGACATTATAAGCCTAGATGTGAAAATGTGGCAAAGTATCTCAGTTTAGTACATCACAAAGCTCAATCCCCATGTCCAAATTTCTCACACACCGGGCAGCCACCCATTGCACACTGAATTTGCTTTGAGAGTGCCATTTCTTGTGTTGCGTCCGGGCCTATAGGCAACAATTAAAGAACAATTATGGTTGAAAAGTTGTATCAAAGTACTGTAAGTGACTGATAATCATACTGATTGTTACTCTTTTGCATTTATGTTTCCTGTTTTTTCCAAAAACCATAGAAAAGTCCTGTGAGGTACATTAAACTGATAGTGACTGGATCAAAGTCACCCAGTAGGCAGTGTGTGGCTAACTGGGTATCAAAACCTAGTTTTCTCTTGGTGCCCTTGCCTGGCCCCTATGCAACACTAGTCTCTCTACCTTATTTCCTTCCTGGCTTTTCTATCTTTGCTGATAATAGGATCCAGCTGCCTTTCCCATCCTGTCTAGGAGAAAAAAGAGCAGATGGGGAGATGGGAAATAGATTGCACTGCATGAAGTGTTCCCTACAGGTTGATGCAAACCCAGGGACAGCTAGTAATCCAAATTTTTGTAAGGGACAGCATATCAAAGAGACATTCTGTATCTCAGTCTATATTCATTGACAGCTTTCTATATGGCTATTTGAGATTTAACACTAAACCTGAAGTGTGGGAAGGAATACCCATGGAAATAGAATAACTACATTGGCCTGAGCATTCTGTGAAGCATTTCCTAGTATGGCCTGTGTATCTTACTGCTCTCCTGGGATCTGTAGTTTCTTGAGGGAGAACAGCTCTGTATTAGAAAATTCTCTCTGGTAGCAAATTCTGAATACTTCATGAAACTGCAAATCCCAGGACTCCTTAGGAAGAATCATGGCAGTTAAAGTGGAGTGATAAAGCTGTAATTGTATAAAATAAAAGATCCCAGGATCACTGTGTGGTTGTATGTAGTTTATAGATTGCGGATTAGCTAATTTGACATGTCAGATGACTCTGATCCTCTGCCCAAAAGTGTTCTCAGTTGTTTTAAAACATCACCAGGAGATTGTCTGGAATCTTATTTTCTCTTGATTTAAACAGAGGTAGAAGTTGATCAAAGTGACCAGCTTAGGGAGATATAGAACTGAAGTAGTCAATAAGAGCTTTTGCATTATAAATGAATGAGTTTACACTGAATCTGTTTGCTTGCAACTCCCTTCCTAGTAGGTTGTTTGTAATGTCTGGACTTCAGTCCAAACAGTTCCTATGCTGCCTCAGTAACATTCTGCGATGACAGTTTGAACAAAACCCCTGAGTTGCCTTTTTTCAGTGGTCCCTGTGGTTCAAACAAAGGTTCTGCTTCCTTTGTAGCAGGCTGAATCTTAGCCCCACAGCAAGAGCTCTTTGGTGTCTTTGATATATTTAGGAATATTGCATGATTTTGAAGCTGTGCCAGATAATTTTTCAAAAGCACAGATATTGTTGAATTAAAACATAACTTCTTCTTTGCCTAATTGTTAACTTAATGGCATTGCAGAGTGCCATACAACAAGTGGCATTAATCTGATATAGAAAAGTTTAGAAAAGGATAAAAAAGAAGAGATCTAGACAAGGGGTTAGGAAAACATGGTCTAGTATAACGAGTAGCTCCCTTCCTTCTTCTTTTTTCCCTTTTTTCCCCTTTTTTTTTATATGAACTATATCCCATTGGAGAATGGAAGACCCTGTTTGTCTGGGACAGTTCTTGACTCTCTAGGCAGCCCTTCCTTATAGTCTTGGCAGAAAAGTTAAAGTTACATCTAATCAACTGGAGCACTCATTTCTGGTGCTTGAGACTAATAGTAGTTTTACCTTTTTGGAAGAAATAGGGACTTCCTTTCTGTCTAAGGCAGGAATAAAGAACTTGCAACTTCCTATAGGTTGTAGGACTGCAGTTTTCACTGTCTCTGGTGGTCATGCTGATGAAAGTTGGAAACAACATCTGGCATCCCAACAACATCAGTGTTCCTTTTCTAAGAAGTTTTGGAAAAGGACAGTGCATTGGACTGGTTCCCATGTTTTGGGAATGCTTGAATGCCACTGATCTCTGTGAACTTGTAATGCTGCAACAACTTTGCATGTATGATACTGTCCAGTTTCTTCCTATGTATAGGTTGAATTATTGCCTATTACAGGTACATCATATACATATACTGTGCTAAATGAAGTAGCCCATAGAGCAGGTCATTGTGGCTTTGGAAACGTAACCATCTAACGCACATGCTTTCTCTCTGGCAGGTGCTGAAACTGCTGTTGGTAGCCTGGGATCGGCGGCTGATCTTTGCCATTGGCACCTCGAGCACCACCGGCGAGTCAGACACAGTAATTTGGAATGAAATTCACCACAAGACAGAATTTGGCTCCAATCTCACTGGCCATGGCTACCCTGATCCCAACTATCTAGACAATGTGCTGGCTGAGCTGGCTGCTCAAGGCATTACAGAGGAGAGCGTAGCTCAGGAAAAGGATTGAGGGTGTGGGGAGGAGAGGAGGAAGGCATTGCCTTGGGGGTGGAGCTGCCCATATAGCAGTATTCCATGGATCCAGCTCCTTCTCCTTTCCACTGTGCCTGCTGTGTCCTCTCCTCCTTCTCCTCCTCCTGTCATAGCCACCATCTGCCTCTTAAATGGGCCTGCTCTGCCTCTACAGAACTCTACTTAGGGTACTGCGCAGATGAGACACTACCGGCCTGCCTTCATGCGGCCCTCATAGCACGTGGCTCACCAGAGCAAACAAACCTAGGAGAGTTTTCCCCCAGTTCATCTTGAGTAAGGGGTGGAGTGTCCTCATGAGGCTTGAGGTTATATTAACCTTAAAACAGCTTCATGTTTATAACTCAGACACCTGGCCTTGCCTCTTCTAGAGGTGTGGTGGCATCTTTATGTGGGGAAATTAGAGACCCACTTTAAACTCTGTGAAAAACAAGTTATGGCTTAGGGGAGGCCGTCCCATAAGAGAACTGGTGGTACCACTCAGGAGCCAAGAAAGTGGCTCCATTCCAAAGGCACTGAGGATTAAAACAGGTCCTGGTATATGTGGTCTCTCTGTCTCTCACCCAGCTAGGTGCCTGCTTCCATGTTGTCATGTCACTGCTTCTTTCATGTCATGGGCACCGTGTGAGTCAGAGATGTGCTGTTTGCTGGTCTGATACTTCCTCCCCATCAGTCTCATGCATTATACAGCTGCCTCACCCAGTCCTGTTCCAAGATAACTAAGAGCCCTATTTTCTGCTAGGATCAGTTCCAACTCCATAAGGGGAAGTAGGCTGGAAATTTCATCTCTTCAGCACATTCCAAACTAGGCCAGGTATATGCAAGTTTCCAATCTGAACCAGATTAAGTAGAATTAAATGTGTTGACAGGTAGTCTTTGGACTGAACCTTAAGCTGGAGCAGTCATCCTCTTGTTTCCTTGAATTTTATGTATCAGAATTTGAGCCAGTCTGTTCTAGACCAAGTCAGAACTATTTCTTGCTCCTGGTAGCTAGATATTCTGGACCAGCTGGGATCCCTGATGCAATACTGACTTGGTTAGGGTTTTAAGTCAGATCTTGAGACCAATACAGAGCCATGTGCCCCAAACTTTCTCTGTTTTGTTAATTGCATCTTTGTGGGGTTGTTTTATGTCTGATCTTGTTTCTGTTATGGATTAGAATGATTGGAGTTAGGGAGGTGGTGAAGGGTGAAACATTTTGTGGTTTTGCCCCACATCTTCTAAGGTGGGTTCTTTGAACTATTTGTACGGGGGAGTTCCCTGGATATGGATTTGAATTTATTTTACCTCATGTTTTGGGGAGTTTGTCGTATATTATGTATATATTTATATATATATATTTGTAATGTATGAGAGGGACTCCAAGGTTAGGATATGTAACACGATGGTACTTAAGTTAGACCTGGAGGCTGTTACCATTGATGTAGTTTGCCATGGTAGAAGCATAAGAAGGTAACCTGGTACTGTCCAGATGTATTGGATTACAAGTCCTGCTGGCCCGAGTTAGCATGTTCAACATCCAGTGCTTATGGAAGCTACAGCCCAAAACAGATGGAAGGTAAACTACCTCTGCTACAGAGATGAAACCAGTGGCCATCCTGAAGTGATTGCACCAACAGTCTATCAAATCCATGTCCATCCCTCTCCTTCTTTGGTGTTGTAATCAATAAGAAATTGGCTTTTTAAAGATCTTAACAACCCAGGTGAAATCTCTTTTGAGGCAGATGTGGATGAGAAAAGAAGAGATGGGACAGTGAGAGGGATAGTGTGTGTGGGGGGGAGGAGCTTGTCTGTGGAGGTGACTGACTATATACCTGCTCAGCTTGGCAGTGGCAGGATATGTGTGGAAGAGGAAGAGCCAAAGAGGCATCACAAGGGTTGTTATGTCTGCAGTGTACCTTCAAAGTTAATAAGAAAAATTATGGGGCTTCTAGGTCCATGTCACCTCAAGGTTCTCAGCAGCACTCTCCTTAAGAACATGTTAATATTCCAATGAGCTTGCTTCCTTCTGAAAATTTAAATTGGTTTCAGAAATCATTCCCTCTAGGCTTTTAATGGAGAAGCTAAAATAATGTCCTACTTGTCCTTTCCTAATTCTGGGTCCCCTGAGAGTACACTCTTTAATCTTTGCTGCTGTTACTCTTTAATGATAGTAACAAGGACCCATGGGATAGCACCAGATCTGAAATGCCCTGGCTTCCATCATACCAAGGGATTCCTCCTTTCTCAGTGAATTTCAACCCAGGCACTTTCCTTTTGGATTCTCAGTGAAACGTGTCTTCTCCCTTTAGTAGATTTGATTTGATCAAGTGATGATTTTAAAGAACAAGAAGTCGCATTACAAGCAAGTTTCTCTATCCCTTCTTCACATATTGTCATCTTCCCCTGGCTCCTCCCTCCCTCCCTTCCTTCAGAGTAACCATGGCATTCTCTCAGTTGTGACTTAGCCTCCAGGTTAGGAGAGGGCTTATGAAGGGTGACTTTCTAGCCACTATCTTCTCCCAGCTGCAGGGGGTCAACTTACCTTTTATTTCACTTTCTTTTGGCTGATTCATTTCTTCCTTTGATTCTCCAGCTATTAATAGTTTTGTACTTCATTGAGAATGATCAGCCTGATGTGACACTGTCATGGGGAATGACGGGCAGGGTCCTCTCCCTGCTCTTGTCCTTGTCATGTCCCAGAGCAGGTTATGTGGGTGCTGGTAGTGGTATTGGGGGCGGGAGGAGGGGGCAGGGGCAGGGGAAGCCATGCTGTATATTGTTTGTTTGTTGTTTGTGAACGGTGCGTTTTGCCCGTCTCTAGTTTGTTGCATTGTGTGAGGATGGCACCCTTGGGGGTGTAACAATAAAAGGAAAACTCCACTGCCAGCTTGAAGAATGTTTTATGTCTGTGTTTCCAAGTCTGTGTGTCCGTCTTTTGTTCATTGTTTCTGTTTCCTGAGCAGGTGAGTGTGTCTGCTCCTACCTAACTGGGAGGACAGCAGCTTTCAAATGGCCACAAGGGGGGGTGTTGTTTCATTTGTGACAAAGGCTAACCTCAGACTTGAGTATTAATAGGAATCTGAGCTGAGGCCCAATGATAGACTTTATTTCTTGCATCTGTTGGAGAATCAAAACCTCACATTTAAGTGTCAAATGGGAGGGGAAAAAATTCAAAGGAATGAAGTAGGATTTGAGTCTAAACCAGTCTTGGGGTCTACTTATAACTGCAATCACCTATGGTTATGTTACCTGCTCTTTTGAGAGAGATCCTGAGCAGTTCACAGCTGCATAACAAACAAATTAAATGAAGCAGACTCCTCCTCCGCCCAAAGATGTGATGTTGTAATTTAGTTGAATGTCTGCCTCAATGGTGCAAAATCTATCAGAAGGATGTAAAGCCTGGATCCATTCTTTTGTTGAAGCCAGCACCTAAGCATGCTTTTCTTTCCTCTCACTGAGAAACATACACATACACATAAGTGGTGTCTTTGATAAACACAGGATCTGCTATGCAGCATACAATTTTCCATTTGTAGTATCCCTATAAACAGATGTTGAGCCCCTGCCTGTGTAGCAGCCAAAAAAAAAGAGGGAGGGAGATGAATATGAAAGTGAGACTTTCAGAGCTTACTTCACCTTCTGTCCTGTCATTACTACTCTCTTAACTCATACTTCACTCCTAGTTCTTTCATTTTGTTACCTCTTCGTTGCTAAAGAATTCTACTTTGGCCTAAATCCAGTTGCTGGCCTAACTAGAGTAGATGAACAGAATCAGTGGGAGTTACACCAATGTTGCCACTCAGCAAGTGATTCATTGGATCTACCGTAGTTGTATCTAGCAACCAAGCAAACCAAGCAAATATATTCAGAGATACTGTTTTTAATTGTAGAATTTGGATTTGAAGAGTGCAGAATCCAAAAACATTTTAGTCCAGAATATACACAAAACATACACAATGGCTAGAATCCCATTGGGCCCTACACTAACTTAAAAATAGTTGAGCAAGCAACTGTTTTTTTCTCAGGTGGTTGTGTGCAGTCAGCACACATGCACAGCCCTCTCACCCACTTTTGACTCCTGTGGAGAACTATTTTGAGTTTTCTGCTGGTGAGCTCAAGGTCGTAGGGCCATTATGCATTTGGTTCTGCAGCTGTGGAATTTAGTATGACTACACTGGTGTGTATTTATGGTATGCTAAAGGTGGATAGGATCAGAAGTATTTTTTCCACTGGCTTTTTGCTTGTAACTTCTATTCTTTTGTTTAAATGAGATCCAAGTGCCTATGTCCTCATGTCCTTTAAAACAGGTCCTCTACCAGCTCAGAACCATAAAAACTGGACTGTCATGCAGGAGCAACTTGAAACAGATCTGGGGTGCTTATTATCTGCTTCCTAAAGCTCATTGATAGAAAATGCTGTCAATTCCTATCAAAAGTGTTTGATATGTTTATGAAAAAGCACAATATTTATTAATTTATTTTTTGCCGTCTGCGGTATATTTTAATACATTGTTATATATGGAGTTGACTTTAATGGATCCAATAAAAGCAAAGCCTTAAGGTATTTTACATAACCTGCTGTGATTTACAGACAAATCAATGGTAGGCTCCTTGACACATGGTAGAAGAGTCCATTTTCCTGTCATCCTTCCCTCTCCACGAGCATTTCCCTTCCCTTTCTCCTAATGGAGTCTTGGCTACTGACTGAGCATGCAGGAACAATTCTCAATAGAATAAAATTGTGCTAATGTGCCAGCTTTGTGCACTTAAAGTTTCACTTGTGGGGTGGGCACAGAGAAAAAGAAGAAAGCTGT
Organism: Ctenosaura bakeri; assembly: GCA_948474755.1. Lineage (NCBI taxonomy): Eukaryota > Metazoa > Chordata > Lepidosauria > Squamata > Iguanidae > Ctenosaura > Ctenosaura bakeri. The sequence continues at coordinate 230,402 of CAOLHI010001151.1, read as the reverse complement.
CCTGTGGAAAGATAAAAACTCTTTCAGTTTTTCTCCTTCTCTGCCTCTTAGTACTTTGTGAGGCTGAACAAGGGTTAACCCTTTTAAGTTACTTTGAATTCTCTCCCTTAAGCATTCTTCTGTAAGCCTAAAGGGACATGTGACTATAAGCATGCCTTCTCTTCTTTCTCAGTAGCTCCTTCCACTGCTAGCCAAGCCCTCTAGCAAAACCTGTCTTGGTGAGTGTTACTATGTGGGAATAAGCGCTACGGCTTGGTCCTATACTTCCTCAGCGTTTACTTATTCATTTCTGCTAGTAAAAATTCAGAGACTGCTCTGTCTTCATTATTATCCATCTTGCATCTGCAAGCAGGGAGAAGATATGTCCTTGTCACGTATTATCCAGCTGCTCCACAGGCTAGAGCAAAGGGAAGCTTGGCAGTCTCTGCTGTGGTAGCAGTTTTTGCAACCTTTGCACATAATTGTAACTAAACACAATAGGTGTTGGGAGCGCTAATAATAGGATAGTGCAGAGATACATTCCTCTAAGAAGATACTTGCTGGGGATATGCATTGGGAATCTACTGCTAGTAGGTTTTAGCTAACAGTGGGATGCTAAAAGTGGAGAGATCATCTCTCTCTCTCTTGAGATTTCTGTTAGGGTAGGGGTTAGGAAAAGGTGGACTCTAGACCTTATCTGGCTTACTGGATTTAGCTATGTGCTGCTTCCCTCAAGGGTAGATTTCTAGAATCTCTGGCAAGAGGACTTTGGCCTGTCTTACCTGGAGCTTGGATCTACTACCACCTTTGACTTAACTTGCCAAAGTGGCCCACTAGCAAGATTGATTACTCCATAGGCCCTTTGGATGCACGTAAAGGGCAGCTTTCTCCATGCTCAGTTGGATGTTAAATGGATCAACTCCTTTGCCATCAAAGCAGAAATCCTGTGATGTGTCCTGCTCACCTTTTGGGCTACTGAATGACAACAGACCCATATGATCACATACACCCCAATACACATTAATGCCACTTAGACATGCTCTCCAAGAGATGGGCCAGAAGTTGCTGTGGTTTTGAGAAGTTGCTGTGGCTAGTCAAACAATGTATAGGTTACCCCATTGGGCCATGCCTTCACTAATGGTTGTGCTCACTTGAGGTAAAAGTGCTATGCACTGCATGTCTACCTGGAGTGGTTATCAGAGCAGAGTCTATCTGGCACAACACCATTCTAGTTTGATGCAGGTATCATGTCTTACTCTTAATTCCTTCTCCTGGTTTAGGCATAGTATATCAGTCTGGATGCCCAACAGCACAGCCTGAATCTATTACAAAGAGTTGTTTGCCAGCTTGGGGCGGGCACCACTCTGTTCTGCCTGCTTTCAACCCTGCACCTCCTCTGGAAGTTGTCCTTGAAAATCAGCATCCCCAACCAAGGATGTTGTCTTCACAACAATCTTCCAGAGAGGGTATAGAAAAGAGTCCTAGATGGGCTGCACATCCATGGTAACCTCCCCACCCTTTCAATAAGATAATTCATGGAACAAGAAGTACTCCGGGATCAAAGCACTTCTTTCATCTAAATGCCCATGGCAGTCTCATGACACCATGGCTTCCACTGTTATTTGAAGTACAGTACTGACTCACAGGCAGGAAAATGAACAGTGATGCCCTTAGTCAAATCAGCATAGCCCATCCCAGCCCCTGCAAAAGTCCTGTGTGTGGACCCAGGAGCTTGCCCGAAACCCTGGCAAACAGCTGCTTGTCAATGTAAACTAGGGGAGAACTACCATTTTAGGGTTGCTTGTTGTAGCATTTTGGTGTGGGCAATTCTTGCTATTTTGAAGTGAGGGAGGTTCCTGTAGAATAACATATTTAAGCTTTGTCTGATAAATGGTGGTGGTGTGGTGCTTGGGGAATCAGTGGAGAGTCCCAAGGGCTGCATTGGACTCCCATCCAGGGCTGACTGTTTCTTACTATCAGTGTAAACAGTACAGTGTTAGATGAACCAATAGCCTGACCTGATATAAGGTAACTTCCCATGCAAAAGCAAAGCTTGGGAAGATTACTTTTGGGATTTCAACTCCCAGAATCCTCTGTACTGACAGGGAATTCTAGAGGTTACAGTCAAAAAGGGTAACTTTTCTAAGCTCCAGTCCTAGTTTACTGGAAAGTAGCTGTGAAAGCTGCTGTGTTCACCACCCCCTTGTTGCATGTATTACTCTCAGAACACTTAAAGAAGAGCAGTAAAGGCAGTGGAAGAAAACTCATGACTCTTTTGATAGCAGATTCTTCAAAAGCTCACTGCCAAACATCTGAAGACGATATACAGTTCAGCCTTCACAACCTTGGTCCCTTCAGGTATGTTGGTTTATAACTACCATTATCTCCAGTCATTATGGTAATCAGGGCTGGCTTGGCTGGAGATGATGGGGCTTGCTGTGCAACACAGCTGGAGGGCTTCAGGTTGTGGGAAGCTGGTGACATTTAGTAGTATTACATGCATTGACACCCACCCTAAATTGTTTCACTTTCCTGCTGCCATTGTGGTATATCCTCCATTTCATTCTTGAGGCCATAAGCAGGGCAGTTAGAGATCAGGCTGTTCTCCTCTTCCCCTATCTCACGGTACTCCTTCTTCTTGTACATCCTGTATCCACAGCCCACCAGACCAATCAGGATGGCCAAGCCCATGGTGGCACCAACAACAACCCCAGCTGCCTCACCATTTGATAGCCTCCCACCAGCATCCATACCTCTCTTCATACTGTGGTGCTTCTCATTGGGGTTACCTATCTTCCACAGCTGAGTCTGAGAGTCCTTGACCCAGGTTTGGCCATCATTGCTGTTCACCACCAGGATAGTGTCAGTGGCAATGAAGCTTATGGTAGGTTTGCGACTGAACGGTGGGAGCCGAGCTTGAGGTAGAGATCCTTCTGTGAAGCGCCCAGCCTGGACGCAGTATTCCACTTGACAGCCATCACTGATCAGAGCCAGGTGCTGGCTAAATCCTGCTGGGCATCTCTTGGGGTAGGGATCATTATCCGTTCCATTGTGGGAGCCCACCAATGGGTTGCCTACCTGGCAACTGAAGAACCCTCCAAAGGGCACAGAGTACTTCTGTCCCCTCTCGTCACGGCTGACACAGATTTTGAGCTGGTCAAAGAGCTTCAGCTGGTAGTATGTGGAAGGACAGGACTGGGCATTGGTCATGGGGTTGGTGCTCTTGGTGCTAAAGAGCCCCCCGAAGAGGAACCCTGAGTTTTCAGGGACTGTGCCTCTTGCTACACACCAGTGGGAGCTAAATTGCACTTTGGAGAGTGTGAAAATGTCCTTGCAAACTCTCTTGCAAAATAGCTTCCAAACAAGGCAATCGTCATGGCAGTCCCAGTGGTTAAAGCCCTCCTCACGTTCCTGGGAGCTCAGCCGGATGGGCATAAATCCAGCAGGACAGGAGAAGGCTCCAGTAAGTGGGTTCCTTTGCATCAGGGCTTCACAGAGCATAGCAGCATCAGGCCCTTCCAGCTGAGCACACACTTGGTAGGCTCCTCCAAAAGTGAAGTTGGTGGCTGTCCCTTCACATGTCCCATCATCTGTGTTGGCATAGAAGTTGAAATTGGGTGAGGCTGGATTGGTACAGCCTGGGTAAGTATTGAAAGTGTAGTAGCGGTTGATGGCAGATGCCACAGTCTTGGATAACCTCTTCACTGTAAGGTTTGGCAACCCTGGCAGCTTGTCTGGAATGATGAAAAAGTGCAAAGGCAAGCCAGAACGGTCAATGGCCACCAGATGATTTGTAACACTCTCTTGCCAGGTTTTTAGGGTAATGCCAGGGTAAAAAGGCACCCCCCCCAATGCTCTCCACCCTAGAGTTGGTGCGGTTGGCCTCATATTGCTTGATGAACAAATCTTCTGTGCCTACTGAAAGGCTGCTTCTGAAGTCTACAGTGTTGTGGAACGAGACTCCAGCAGCAGCTGTAATAGAACTTCTCAAAAACTGGCTGTTTTTCACAAAGGTAGACTTGACTTGGTCCTCTTGGATGAGACTGGCTCCGGCATCTACTCCAGTAATCACATGAGTGCCATAGTTCAGCACTAAGACCTCTGCCAAATAGTCAGCCGCTCGAGTCTGGTTGTTCTCCAGGTGGTTAGCGATGGCCACAAGCTGCTGCTGGAAGCCTTCATTGAACATGGCTGCAGGGTCAAACTTCACAGTGTACATCTGATTTCTGACCTGAACCCTGGTGGTCACAGACTGCTCTCTCACTTGGTGGGTTTTTATCCTGCGGAAGTCACTGGAGAACTTACCACTGATAAAAGAACTGGACAGCTCGGCATTGATGGAAGCAGAGGTGACAGACTTATAATCCGTCCAAGACTCAATGATCTCAGAGTTCATCTCCAGAGAGGTCTGTTTAAGGGGAATGGTGAAGATCTCATTGGGGATGATGTAAGCTCCATCTTCGGTAGTCCTGCACGAAGAGTAATTGAGAGTGATCACTCTTCCCATGTCTAGATTCCGCAGATTATCCCAGCCACCTCCAGGAAGGACCTCCAGGGCTGGACGTCCCAGGGCTTGCCTGCACTCCTGAAAGCCATTGGCAGAAGAAGGGTGCACTGGATGTGATTCCAGTGCCCAGCATATCCTGAATAGGAAAGTCAAGGAGAGAAAGACGTCCATGGAATTGCTCATGGCTGGAAAAGGGTAAAAGGCAAACAAGCATCTGAATGATTGAAATATGCTTCTGTCCCAGCTGTGGGTGGAACTCCAGCTTCCTCCTTTTTATGCTAAGTCTGGTAATTGAAACAAGAAACCAACGTCTGTAGCTTTGTACTTCTCCCTATCTAGACTGGAGAAGCTTTAGAACTGCCTTCGAAAGGATTTTTGGTTTATTAAAATATGTTAATGCCACCCTTCATTGTTACAGATACCAAAGTGGTGTACAAATCTATTAAAATAAAATATAAAAAATTATAAAACCATAAACTATGAATGTAATTAAAATAGTAGTAACTACAAAACATGATCTAAACAAATGCAAGCCTTTTGGAAGAGAGATGGCACCAGAAACTTACAGTGCACTGGCAACCATCTGCTACTTTATTAATCTACATATCATTTTAAGTAGGTAGTTCCAAGTAGGGCGCTCAGAGACAGGCAGTGATAGTTGCTTGCAATACATAGATTCCAAAGCTGTAGCAGCATCTCTGAAAATCTAAAATTTCTCCAGAAATGTCTTAGTAACTTCTCCAGATAGCTCCAAATGCAAGCTGTTCTGTTGTGCTTTCCTTACTCCTCAATCATTCTGAACCAAAAGTTCCTTAGATCTTCATCCCAGATCTGACCATCCCTAAAGTGATTTCTTGAGCAGAGCAGGCGTTCATTAGCATCGACTATTAGTTTCCAGCTCATAGTAATGGTACAGGGAAGATTTTACTATCAGAACAGTTGACTTGTGATACTGTACGAAGGAAGTGGCAAACTGTAGCATCACCTTACATTGTCAGATGGTAGCCATTTCCCATTTTTGTGTGGTGCTTTATAGTAAGAGAGGCCAAGAATCATGAGACAAATGGGTGTCACTTACTCTCCAACATTTCACTGATGAAGACTGGAACATAGGTGACCAACATCAGAGTGTGTTTCAAGATGAGAAAAATTATTAATGAAGATTTTCAAGGACAGTAGTTTATTTTTCCTGAGGCTACTGGGAAAGGCAAGATTCCTCTCACTGCTCTAGTGAAATCTTTTCCAGGGCATAGATGTTGGCTCAAAATCCCTTAAGACTTTGTGAGGAGGGGGAGAACACACGGGCCATTTCTGCACTAGACTGCTATAGTGCTATTATTCCACTTTCAACATCCTACGGAATCCTGGGATTTGCAGTTTAACTAAAGTGCAAACCTCAGGATTCTATAGATGTTGGAAAGTAGAATAATAGCACCATAACAGTCTAGTGTGGAAATGGCCACAGTCACTCACAGCCAGCCAACCAGCACCCTCACCCCAACATCCCCCAACTTTACTCTTTGGTCTACATTCAAAGTCTACCCCATCTACCACATCACAGTGGCCTATCTGGAACAGCGAGGAGATATTCTGGAGCTGCTCTGCAAAGTAGAGGGGTTGGTGAAAAAAATGAGAGAGCTGCTCACTTGGGCCATAGAGGTGGAGGTGCTGTGGCTGCTGCTCCTCTTCCTCTGAGTAACTAAGGCCACAGCAGGCCGCTCATCTCCAGGTCTCTGTTTCCAGTTGCCACCACTCTCATTGGAGGTCTTGTGTTTTACCTAACGCTTCTTCCTACACTGCCTACCCCTTTCCTCCCACCCACTGGTGTTATTGTGTCCCTTTGTTCCCATGTGGCTGGTTTGTTTGTTTATTTGTTTATATCCTGTCTTTCTTCCAACATGGGATCCAAAGCAGTATACAACATTTTAATAGCACAGTACAATGAAAAAATTATTACTCCAAAAATTAAAACAGAATTCAACTAGGTTTCTGTTTAAAAAAAGAAGAACAGCAGTAAAAACAAGCTAAAAGATACTTTAAAACGTAATAAAATAAAAACACTACACACCCCCTTAAAAGCTTTGTCTGCCACTTACACTGAAAACCAAAAGCTTCCTTAAATAAAGTGTCTTTACCTGCTAGTGGAAAGATAGTTGGGAGGGGGCCAAGTATCTTTGGAGCAGTCACCAAGTAGGCTCTCTTGTGACCTTAGCAGATGTGCCGGAGATGGAGGTGGGACGGAGAGAAAGTATTCCTCTGCAGATCTTAAGAGCATGGGGAGGCTCATAGAGGGAGATACGGTCTTTCAAACTGTCTGGGCCCAAGCCTTGTATGTCTTTCAAGGTCATAGCCAGCACTTTGAATTCTACTCTCTTTCCTTCACCTGGACCCCAGTCGTGTTCTCTCTGGCAGCGAGGGCAGTCCAGCTAAAAAAATCTTCAGTACTTTGTGATATCCAGTTTTGTGTATCATTTTTATTTTCTTTGGAATTCATTGTTTCTACAATAGGTCCCAAAAACAATTGACACATAGTATCACTGAGAGACACAAAGCCATATGGAACATAGTCTGGTCCTGGGTTCCCTTCCAGCTCCCTGGGCCCCAGTAGTAAGTGTCTGCCTCCTCCCACTCTTGTCAGCCCTGGGACCAAGAATGGAGTGGGTAGATCCAGTTGTAATTCTTACTAATTAGGACATTTCCCGGCAAGGATTAAAAATGCACAGTCTTTTTCATGAAGCATCCAACTGAGTTTCATTTAACAAATTGCAAATAGCAGCAACTGGGGATGCCTTAATTTAGACTGGGGTTTGCTGGTGGTCCAGTACTTCACTTCAAAGTCAAACAGATCTTCTAGATCTTTACCAGGATCACTACCCTGTATGTGCCAAGTACTGCCATAATTTAGGAGGGAGAGGAGAGGTGAGGCAGATGTTAGTCAGCATTCAATCCATTCCAGATTGAGTTATTTACCAATTCTTGGCACAAGTTAATTTTATGCCCCTTTCCTAGTTTAGATGGGGGGCAACCTTCTTCTGTTTGGATAGCTGGAGAAAGCAAAGACACAAGAGGAAGTTAGTGATCAGCTGGAAATAAGAGAATAGCTCAGGTCATCCAGTTTTTGGACCAGAAACAACATCTGTCTAACCTTCTTCCCCTTCCTGTGCTTTGGCAGCAAAATTGCATGGAATAAGAGAGAAAAGTCATGTGCTTTGAGTGAGGTTAAAGAGAATCCAGCACATAAGGACAACATGGATAAAATCACAGAGAAAACAGTGAACTGGAGCACAGTGAGATCACCACTTGGTTCCGTCCTGAAGCAAAGAGGTCTCTGATCCACGGCTCTCTGAGTAGCAGCAGGACTGGGACAAGATGGACAAATGCAGTTCCCTTATTCCAGGGCTGTCATGACTAGTGATTCTAGAGCTCTCCTTTCATGAGTCAATCAAAGGACCAGGCACATTTCCCAAAGCTGAGCATTTCTAACCAAACCCCATGAGCAAAAGGAAAATAACGATGGAAGAAACCAATCTTTAAAACTCTTTTGTTTTAAAGATGAGGACAGAAATTTCGAATGCTTAATAATTACTTTATGGAAGAGATGCTTTCAGTTCAAAGAGATAGAATAGGGAGAAAAATCTCATTACCCAAGGAGTGTCCCATCCAGATCATGGAAGGCCCTGGGAAAACAGCTGTTGTCTAAAGCTGTTTCTGCCCTATAGTGCTATTATTCTACTTTCAACATTCTATGGACTCCATAAGATGTTGAAAGTGGAATAATAGCACTATAACACTCTAGGGCGGAAATGGCGTAAGTCCACTCTTTGGTGAAGTGAGCTGCCTCCGTGCAACCCAGGCTTTCCCAACTGGGAGCACAGGACACTCACGCTGTTTTCTTAAAATCATTCCATAAGTATATTATTGTGACCGGAGATAAGTATGTTATTCTGACCTCTTATGCTAAGGGGCACAATTGGGCAGTAAATCTGCTTCAAGTGTTAGCTCTAAATTTAAAGGAGTTATTCAAGGTACTGAGCCCATTTGTGGGGGAGGGGCAGGTTCTACACCTCAGATAGTGCCACTAAAGTTCAGACTAAAACCCAGAACAGACTTATTATTCTTCTGATATGTAAGCCACCATCTGTTGCTGACAGAGACCACTTTTATGGCAGGGATTTCAATGGGTAGAAATTATCCAGTGATTGGGCAATGTTGTGACAGATGTGCTTCCTTTGGTGAAGTCAGTGACCCCTTGGCTCTGTTAGTTATTCCTGTGTTGCACCTTCACCCAGGAAGGATAAGTCAGCTCTTAACCCGCTCCTGGACCTTTTAATATTTGCACAAATAGCTGATTGCTATTGTGCAATCAGCAGGTAGAAGAGTTCCCTCTGTAAGGAGAGGAGAGGTTAACCTGTGGAAGATTTCCCTGACACCCAACCTTTCAATGCATAGCTGTTCAAGGTCAGAGGACAGGTGCTTCATGACTTTGGCTGCCATTTAACATAATGTTCAGAGTGGTGGAGCCTGTGCCCCATTGATACCTATGAGCTTAACTGGGCTGAGCTGCTATTACATTTACAAAGAAAGTGCAATTGATGTATTCAAAATACACATGTTTATAGCTGCAAAATGACAGAGTAACACACATTTAAGAGCTAGGATTTATTGTGGCTGTTCACCACAATACTTGGAAATGTTACTTTTTGGACTACAATTCCTATAATCCCCAGCCAGCATGGCTAGTGGCTATGCTGGCTGGAGAATACCAGGAGTTATAGTTCAAAGGATCTTTTCCAAGTTTTGCTCTTTTCAGGAGCTATGGGTTGCTGCTATCAAAGCTGTAGTACTTCCTTCTGCTTTGTTTAGTTTTTGTTACCTACCACAGTTCCCTGCATCAAACTCTTCTAACACCCTTTTAATAGCCTGACAATGCTGTTCATAAAAATATCATACATCAAGGATGAGGAGATGATAGTGAAATCTTGAAAATCCCTGAGAGGCTAAAATGTAGCAAGCCATCATTAGGTTGCATCAGTATATGTTCATGTATGTGCAAGAAAATTTGTTTGGCCCTGTTTATGTGATCTGCTTTATAGATGGTCTCAAGCCAATTGCACATGATCACAGCTGACTCTGTGAGGTTCTGTACAAAGGTGGAAGTGAATGTGTTGTCAGCAGAAATGAAATTGCAAGCTTTCTAGCCAGTGAGTCACATAGATCATAACAAAATTCTGTACACCCACGAGGCCAAGGGAACTGAGGCTGGAGGAAGAAGGAGTTGAATGGGAGGTGAGATTTCTCACACAAGTGACATTTATAGATTCCACATAAACATTAGGAAGAACTTTTTTACTGTAAGAACTGTTCGACAGTGGAATAGACTGTCTCAGGGAATAGTAGACTCTCCTTTTTGGAGTGTGAGTATTTTAGTTGTGAAACCCTGCATGAGAGGGACTTTAACTAGATGGCCCTTGAAGTACCTTCCAGCTTTATGATTCGATATGTCATAATTTTATCCCTAATTTAATGTGGCAACCTGGGCTTGAAAAATATAAGTAGCAGCTTCCCAGCTTGTTAGGAAATAGTTTGCATTATCTTCCACCATTAATAGATCAGTATATTGCTTATATGTCATAAATAAAGAGTGGTGCATTTGTTCCATCCTGTGTCATCCCCCCCCTTCTCCTTCCCCTTTTGTTCCCAGCTTCCTTCTTTCATAGAACAGATTTGACTGAGATCAATTTCTAAAGGGAAATACTGTTTGACTGGTGGTTAATCCTCACAGGTGGGAGCTGCAAGGTTTCACAAACACAGGAGAAACAGTATCTGCCCAAAAGCACAGAGGCAAAAGGCAAGAGGCTGGTCTAGTCAAGCTCAAAGCCTGTTTATGTGAATGGACATTTGCTCCTGATGTTCACAGAGAGTGAAACTTTTGCACATTCTGTAACTGTTACTGAGACTGAGCGGTGTGCTCCCAGGCACCACAGTGGTCAAGGACATAGCAAGAGTACAGCTGGCTACTGACTTTTCATCATTTCTCATCTGTTCTTAAGCTATCTAATATCATGAAGCTGAAACTACTTTCTAGCATAGGGATGGGCAATCCGTAGCTTGTATACTCATTTGTGGCCTTGCTCCTGTTTTTGTGTTTCCCTCTCAGCCACAAAATTTGCCTTGGCAGCAAAAACAAGCCAGAGTCTAGGTCAAACAATTAACTCATTACTTACACTAGATCTTAAACGAAAGGGGCTATTTGTCTCTTTTTAAGATCTTCCAGTTACTGAAATCTGAATTCCCAGTGTGGCACTCACCCAATTTGCTATTTGCTTCTCTGATTGACTGACCCAAATTATGCTGGTTATATTTCAGCATATTTACCATACTTAGACTGAAATTCTGAAACAAAAAATGTTTAAGACCTTCCTCCTGGCTTACAGCTTGTATGTTTTGATCCTCGGTGAATAAAATGGCAGGACAAGAGCATATTTGTATTACTTCTAAAAACTATGTATAATTCTGAGATTCATCTCTTTATTTCTCTGGCTGCTTTTTTCCCCCTCCGCCTCCTTTCTTAAAGAAAGAACTTCTGCCATTCCACTTGCCTTTGGGTTGAGAAGACAATGAGTAATTTCTAATTCTCTCTCCTGCAGTGCTTTCACAGACTGAAGATGCTACAGTAGAGATGGATGACAGGTGGCCCTCGAAAAGTTACCCAACTACAAGTTCTGTAATTCCTTATAATTGGTCATGCTGGCTGACCTTCTGATCAGTGAAATCAAAAACACCTCGAGGGTCAAGGGTCCACCACTCATAGTATAATTTATGGGTGTATGTCCCTTCAAGTTGCCTGTTGATTTATGGTGACCCCATTAATTTAGTCAATGAATATTCAAAGGTAGTTTGCCTTTGCCTTCCTCTGAAATATAGCCTACAATACTTGGTATTCCTTGATGGTGTCCCATCCAAGTTTTCTCATGGCATTGCTAGCCAGCTATAGAGACAGGGGTGAGAACTGAACATCCTGTTGTATTGTAATTCTGCCTGAACCACTTTGTGTAGTGCAATTCAGACTAGAAGTCATAAGAATGTGTTAACTGCATAACCACACTCTTGTGGCAACATGAAGACTAATAAATTTATTACAGTATAAACTTTTGTGGGTGCAGACCCCCTGATCTGATGCATGAGGTGTCATGCTTAATTGATAGATTCATATACACATGGAGAGGTAGGGGACATTGTAAACAATGAGATCAGAAGAAATGGAAATTAAGGGAGTACATATCTTATTTTAACAGTGTTCATTCACCAAACACTTGTTGAAGAATAATCCAGGGTTCCTCCAAATGGGCTGCAGTATTGTTGCTGCCGCAGTTCTGAAGGTTAAAATACCTAAATTACATTTCTGTTGTCTTGGGAGATATATCTCTATCTATCTATCTGTCTGTCTGTCTACCTATATCTCCCCATGTATGCATATCTGTACATGTGTGTGTGTGTGTAGGCAATATCCAACAACGGTTGCAGGATTTTATTCCAATCTTCTAGTTGATTTCTTCTCAGTTCAGGGCATATGGGAAGAATATTTCCTCTTCTCTTCTCTTTTCTTTTTTTCTAACGGTATAGTGCATCACACTATGTTATATTTAGACTATAGCTGAATGACTCTAAAAAATTAAATAAAAACAAATTAAAAGAGACAAATGTTTGTTCTTCAAATGTTCATATAACCACATCAGCAAACTACGTCCCAGTTTGGGGAAAAAACACACCAAAAACCAGCCACCTTTGACAGAGCCCTAGAGTAAATCCAAGAAACTGCTACAAACAATCCCAAGAAAGAATGTAGTGACTTGACATAGAAAGGCAACTGCAACCAGCAAAACAATTCAAAACTACGTCCCAGTTTGGAAACAAGTAGTTTCATGAGAAGTCAGGCTTCTTTAGACCAACCTGAAAGAACCCACTGGCCTCATTGCCCTAGTGAACTGATTGACACACGTAGACTGTGATACTATTCACTGGCTAAGCAGTCTAAATTTCTAGTTGTAGAGTTGCACTGCTGTTGTCCTTAGCTCATTGCGTAGGGCGACTTTCTGAAGAGAAGAGCCTCCTTTGCCCCTATGATTTGGGACAGGAATACAGTGAGCAAAGACTCCATGGAGAGAAAAGTCTTTCCTTATCAAAAAGTCTACACAGTCTGTCCACACTGAAAGTGACACAAAAGGGACAATAAAAGATACAAAAAGAATTCTGTAGCACCTTTCAGACTAAGCGGGAAAGAGGAAATTTCCAGCATAAACTTTCATTGACTTTATTCCACTTCATCAAATGCTTTCAGGGAATCCGTGAAACCTTATGCCAGTAACGTCTTTTTTTCTCAGTTAGGTCTCAAAGGTGCTACAAGATGTGTATCTATTTATATGATATAAACTAAAAGGGCTATGTGCTTGAATGCAAAGGGGACAGTGCTAGAGCACCCCTCTCTCCTAGCACATTTAGTGTACCCAGTTAGTGAATGGCTGACAGTGGCTGAATTCTAAATAATTTCTCACACTTTTCTCTTTTTCATTATGGTTTCTTGTTTTTATTTTCCTGCATTCTGACCACAACACAGCTTGTTTCTCTGCATTTATACCTTTTTATTTAAAAAAAAATTATGTAATTTGTAAAATTTATAATTTTTTTTGTAATTTATGTAATGTAATTTTTAGAAAGCAGTAAAGTATAAAAACTAGGATTGTTTCTTCCCATCTAGAAAAGGGAAAGCAACTGCACTGCTTCACAGAATCAAGATATCTGCCCAGAATTAGATGCAATCTTAAAAAACAATGTTTTGCAAGAATGTTAAGGCATTTCATAGGGTGGAGGGATCCTTGCTCTCACAATTAGATAGCACTGTAATATTATTCTATCTTGTACTGGGTCACACATTTTTCAATGATAAGAAAAAGAAGGAAGTAACAGAATGCTCCTCCCTTTCAGGAGTTCTTTTAGCAAAAATCCTACAGGGTACTTTCAACCATTGAAAAGTATTTGTTAAGTCTGAATCTTGCCCCAGACCACAAAATGATTTTCTTTCCCCAAAGGAGTAATATATTTTAAGGATCAGTTAATGATACGTGGGCAGGCAGGTGAGGGAAGGAGAAGATTCCTCCAGACAGATTATTCCTACTGTTAACATACCATGCAGCTATTCTGCCTTTCATTCCTTGACAGATTTTCTGGTTGTTACCCTATAAAGCTTTTATTGTGCAGTCACCCTTCCCCAAACATAACATTCTAGCGGAGATCCATCCAGGTGCCTTTGGATTTGTAACCTTCCTGGGTTATGTCCTTTGACTAGTAGGTAGCACTGGGAACCATGTGCCCAAAAGCATGTTCTTGTGGTAAGATAAAAAGATGGAAGAACTGATGGAGGAGGAGAAGGAAAAGGAGGAGGAGGAGGAGATCATCTGGATACCATACACAAAATTCTGAAAATGAGGCGGAGTGATTACATAATAAAAGCCTAGGAGCACTCAAAGGGGGGGGGAATCATCAGACTGACACTTCACAGTTTTTCATAGTGCAAAACAACCATATCATGCTAGATCCAGAACCATACATCCTTCAGTGCTCCATGATGCCCTCTTACAATGCTACTGTCATTCTTAAAACTTCACAGCTGCTCCACCGTTGTTCCACAGTTCTCTCTAGGACCTTGCTCTCTTTTTAGTCCCAGGACCAGCAATACCTGACCTTTAAGTAAAGAGTACAGCTTTGAACTGACAGCTATTTGTGACCAATGTGAGTAACTTTCACTGAGATCTAGGCTGCCCCATACCATTACTCAAGGCAATAGATGCTTTCCTATTGACTGTCTGGTTTAATTCTCAATGCTGGACAATTTTGGCATTTATTGCTAAGAATGCCCTTTAGTTTCATGGCTTTTCACATTTTCCTTGAACACAAAAGCACAAAGCTCTGTGTGTTTCTAGATTTCTCCAGTGTATCTTCTCACATAGTGTTCCTAATACATTGGCTTTCAATTTTTTCATCCTCCAGATATTTTGGACCTGTACGCCTAGAATCCCTGACTGGCTGGGGATTCTCAAAGTTAAAAACATCCGGAGACCAAAACTTGGGAAATACAGCCCAGATCTCAATGTCTCCTCTGTTACAGCTTGAGCAGTGCTTTGGGATTAAGATGAACAGAGTCAAGCTGCAACTTATCTTCAAATGCCAGTAAGCAAGTAACCATCTTTTTAAAAAAATTAATACTATTAGCAACATGCACAGGCTAGGTCCCCATAAAATCTCAAAGTTAACAGAACAAATAAGAAGATGCACTTCTTTGTTATGTCACCATTTGTTTGACAGGTAAAGCTCAAGATGTTCACATTTTTCACTGATGGAAAGCAATTCTTACTTCAGTATAGCATAGTTGTATCCATCTTACCATACTTCCAGGCTGGCTCAGGAGAACTGCATGACTGTAGATATATGACATCATTCCAAAAGTGCATCTGGTCTCTTGGAGCCTTGCAGCTGTCTGAAGGGATGCTGATGAAAGCACTAAGAGCAAACTATGTCTCCATTAATGTATAGTCATTTATAATTCCTTCCAATGGTTTGATTTTCCTTATTAACCTTTCTCATAGTACAGTGCATCATATGCAGTC
This sequence comes from Ctenosaura bakeri, assembly GCA_948474755.1. Lineage (NCBI taxonomy): Eukaryota > Metazoa > Chordata > Lepidosauria > Squamata > Iguanidae > Ctenosaura > Ctenosaura bakeri. The sequence continues at coordinate 215,255 of CAOLHI010001151.1, read as the reverse complement.
TTGTTTATTGTTGTTAACTGCCATCAAGTTGATCTTGACCCTATGGATGAGAGAGCTCCAAGTCACCCTATCATCAACCACCCTGTTCTGGTATCGCAGATTCAAGGATGTGTCTTCTTTGATTGAGTCTATCCATCTGTAATGTGGTCCTCCTCTTTTTCTAGTGCCTTCTACCTTGCCAAGCATTATTGTCTTTTCCAGTGAGTCATCTCTTCTCATGATGCGGCCCAAGTACAACAGCCTCTATTTAGTCATCTTGGCTTTTAGGGAGAGTTCGGGCTTGATTTGCTCTAGAACCCATTTAGTTGTCTTTTTAGTAGTACAGGGAATCTGTAGAACTCTTTTCCAGCACCACATTTGAAATGAGTTGATTTTCTTCCTATCAGCTTTCTTCATTGTCCAGCTTTCACAGTCATACATAGAAACTGGAAATATAATAGCATGGACAATCCTGACTTTAATATTCAATGATCTCTTTACATTTCAGGATTTTGTCTGGTTCCTTCATAGCTGCCTTTCCAAGTCTTCTCTAATTTCTTGACTGCAGTCTCCATTCTGATAGTATGGAATATCCTAAATGATTTCAATGTCTTTATCATCTCCTTTAAGGTTATGTAAATCATCTCTGGTCATTATTTTTGTTTTCTTAATATCCAACTGTAAACTTGCCTTTGCATTTTCTGCCTGGACTTTCTTCAGTAATCATTCCAAATATTTGCTGTTTCCTGCTAGTAGTATGGTGTCATCTACATCTCTTAAATTGTTGATCTTCCTTCCTCCAATTTTCATGCTTCCTTCCTCCAAGTCTAATCCTGCTTTGTGTGTGATACATTCATATACTAGTTAAACAGTTAGGGTGATAAAATGCAGCTTTGCCTGACCCCCTTGCCAACTGGAAACGACTCTGTTTCTCCATATTGCGTCCTAACAGTAACCACCTGTTTCTGATGATTTTTGTCTCCAAAGTGCTCTGAGTGCAGCTTTCACTTCACTTTCTAAAATTGACTGTTCATCTTCATCTGGCATGGGCGGGGCGATGACACACATGGGCGGGGCAACAACATATGTGGGCAGGGCTATGGTGCATGTGGGTGGTCAATGACATGTCTGGGCAGGGCTACAGCATGCATGGGTGGGATGACAAGCATGGGTGGGGCTATAGTGAATGTGGCCGGGAAGACGGCACACAAAAGGTAGGCAAGGAGCAGCGCTGCCCCCCAAAAAGTACCGCCCAGGGTGCATCGCCCCCATCACGCCCCCATCCCTACGCCAGTGTTCTTCCCTGAATGAATCTGCAACCTTTCATCTCTTTTATATAGTTCTTCCAGGCATTGTTTCCATCATCTTTTTATTTCTACTTGGTCATGCAATGTGTTTCTCTGCTGGTTGTATAGTATTCCCACTCTTTGTTTAAATTTCCCTTTGATATCTGGACTTCCGGGTTTAATGGCGGACTGAAAGGTAGAGTAGCGGCATCGCTCACCACGCACTATCACCCAGCGTGGAATAGCTGGCTTGTAAAAAAGCAATTAAAGCAGGCAAAATACAAACAAACCCCGGTTAAGGGGGTTCGGAGGGATTCGAAGGGGGACTCAAAGTCAACTTGTTGAACATCAGGAAACAGCATTTAGCTGGATCAGAGAGAGGGAGACGGGCGAGGAGTCAGAGAATCACCACGTCCATGCTGGATGGCAGCCGATTGGAGACCGGCAGAAGGGATGCCGAAACCATTTTTTAAATTTTTTGAGTGAGTAATCTTTCTAAAGTAAAGCTAAAAGAACTGACTCTTGCAAGGATTTTTGGAGACCTCAGCATTGAACGACTTTGCCAAAATTTATAGATAATATGCAACAACTGCATGACTTGGGGACTGAGATAATAAATTAGTGACAAAACTCGATATTTGAAGGACAAAAATTTACCCTAGCACAAAATCTGAAAGAGAACCATCTTAAAATGATGTACAGATGGTACATGGACCAAGTAAAGATGAGTAAGATGTATAAGACACACAAAAAGAAATGTTGGAAATGTAATGAAGAAGACGGCACTTTTTTCCATATGTGGTGGTTATGTCCAGAAGTGAAAAAATACTGGAAAAATGTTCATTAAAAAATTATGGAAATTTTACAAATAAATATACCATTATCTCCAGAGATTTTCCTATTGAATGTGATACATCAAATAGATAAAGCATACAAGAGACATTGGAAAGCAATAATGTATATGGTGACAGCGGCAAGAATAATATACGCCAAATATTGGAAAAATAATGCCGTACCAGAAATCGAGGAATGGTTGATCAAATTGTTGGAATACACAACATTAGATGATTTAACTTGCACTATGAAGGGAGAGAAGCAAGGGAAGGAAGGAAGAGAAATGGCATTTGTTAAAAATTACATTGAGAATAACTGGACAAAATTATGTTAAGTTAGGTTGATAATGAATGACAGAGTCAGTGAAAATGAACTAAAATCAAGAAGAGACTATAAGCAAAAGCTAACAGTAATCAAGAACATTTCAAAGAATTAGGCAAGTCAACATAAATAAGACAAATATAGAGGTAACTTTTAAAAGGAAGAAAATCATCCAAACAAGAGAAGGAAGGAAGTAGAAAGTAATATTTAGACAGGAAGATAGGGATTAATTAAAGATAACAGTACATGGTGTTAAAGTAAATGTAAATGTAATTACTTGACATGAGTAAAGGAAAAGTGAACGCAGATCCGTAATACAACTATATTGAAAAGAATAAATTAAAGAAAGATAGTATTTTAGGCAATTCAAAAGAAAAACAAATATGACATTTATTGTTTGTGAAGAGATATATTTGTAAATATTGATTTTAATAAAAATAAAAAAAATAAAAAAAATCCCTTTGATTTCTCAGATCCTCTCATTCTTCCTTTTTGTGTTGTTGTCATCATCTCTTTCTCTGCATTGATTATTATAGTAGTTCTTCTTGTCCCTGAACACAAATCACTGAACCATTACATTCAGGGTTCAGACTCTTTTTCTGTCATCTTTCACTTTTGCTTCTTGTCTGACCTTAACTGCTTGAAGAATTTCATTCATCATTCATTGAGGATTCTCTTTCTTTTTGGCTACAGATAGCAACTATTTGCATTCCTCCCTGACAATGCCCTTGGCTTCAGTCTAGAATTCTCCTGGCTGCCTGTCAATTAGGCTTAAGAGTGCAAAGAGTTTTTCACGTTATCTCTAAATTCTTCAGGGATGTTCTGTAGGTTGTAATTCAGCATGATGGTTGGTTTAGTGTTCTTCTTTAGCTTTACTCTAACTTTTGCAGTTAGCAGTTCATGGTCTGTGCCACAATCTTTTCTTATCTTGTTTTTGTAGCCAGAATGGAGCTTCTCCATCTTCTGCTTCCAATTATGTAGTCTATTTGATTTCTACATTGGCCATCAGGTGATATCTGTGTATACAGTCGCCCCTTGAGTTGCTTGACGTATGTGTTTGCAATGAACAAATTGTTGGCCTCACAAAATTCACTCCCTCTCCTGCTTCATTTCTTGATCCTAGGCCAAATTTTCCTACAATCTGCTCTGATTCTGCTCTGCTTCCTACATTTGCATTCCAGTTATATACAATTAACAAGATCTGTATGATCAATTTCCTCCTGGACCCTGCATAAAATCTTTCAATTGCTTCTATTTCTGCCTCTGTAGTTAGAGAATAAATTTGAATTAAAGTTATATTGATGGGTTTTCCTTGAAGTTTTACTGACATGATTCAGTCAGACTTTGCACTGTATCCTTTGACTGCTTTTGTTGTTGTCTCTTCTCACTATAAATGCCACCTCATTTGCAGCCTATCCATGATTTATTAAAAGTCTCAGGCCTCTTCATTTAAATAGAATGCCCTTCCTTGCCACCAGCAGGAGTACTGAAATTAATTTCTTATATCACATCATGCTACTTGAACCATCACACACTGATGTCAAGAACAGCTGTGTTCTCTGAATTGATTACTTGATTGGAAATCTCATGTATTGTTCTAATAAGCTTCCAGTCTCATGCACATACAGCAGTCTCTTTGCCGCTGCCTCACCAACTTGGGGCATTGCATCTTTATGCTTTACAGGGATTGATTTAAATGCAAACACCGAACATAGTTTGTCCCAACTTGGTCCAGAGTGGCTCTAAGGTCAGATTTCTACATGACGTTTAAGCTATGTGACCAATCTCCAGATAAGAATTTCATCATTGCACAAAAAATGTAAAGACCAGTCTTCTACAAGTCTCAAATCCAGACACTACAACAACCTTCAAACTATGTGAGTGATCTCTTCTATTTTCTTTGTCTTTGTTAAGAAAAGCTTGACTTGACCTAGAATCATAGAAATATAGAGCTGGAAGAGACCACAAGGGCCATCCAATCTGACCCCCTGCCATGCAGGCACACACCATCAAACCATTCCCGACAGATGGCCATCCAGCCTCTGTTTAAAAACGTCCAAAGAAGGAGACTCCACCACACTCCAAGGCAGCGCATTCCACTTCGAACTGCTCTTACCATCAGGAAGTTCTTCCTAATGTTTAGGAGGAATCTCTTTTCCTCTAACTGGAAGCCATTGCTCTGTGTCCTAGTCTCTGGAGCAGCAGAAAGCAAGCTTGCTTCATCCTCCATATGACATCCCTTCAAATATTTAAACATAGTTATCATGTTACCTCTTAACCTTTTCTTCTCCAGGCTAAATGTACCTAGCTCCCTAAGCCGCTCCTTATCTTGGACCCATTGCATTTGGGCCACTTTGTGGATATTCTTGAGGGTTTGGAAGTCTACTGCTTGTTCTATAGTGAAGAAATCAACATTCCTAAAGATGCTTTTCATTCTTCATCCCTTATATTATTTAAATTTGTCTATATGGTAGGAGGATAGGTGGTTCTAAAAAAAGAACACAAGGAAAAGGTTAAGGTAGCAAGGAGTTTAGAGCAGGAACTCCATGCTCAAAACCTTGCCATCAAAAATGGGTGATCAAGTTTACTTCTGAATGGGAGGAATGAAAATACATAATATAGATTCCTTTGATGACCTGCCTCAATTCTCAACCATGATGTAGATTCATTGTCTCTCCAGATTTGTGGCTGTTGTTTCAAGTGAAATGGTTGCAGTAAAACTTAGGATCTGGCACAACCAAGCCTCCAGCTTAGGCAAACTGTATGTAGTTTTTTAAAAAAATAAATTTAAACTTTTTATTTTGTCCAATAGAAATTTTTATAGCCTTCTGACATAACTTAACTCATGAGTCATTATGTTAGATGGATTATGGTCTGAAATAAAAATAAACATTTTGGAAGTGCAAATATCTTTAGTAATGTAATTCTACCTAATAAGGAGAAGTTCATTGATCTCCATAATTTCCCACAAACAGCTGCATTTAACGCTTCACAGCATGAGTCAAAGACTGCTCTCTTTGGATTCACAGCTTCTTGCCATGTACTGTGGAATACAGTGCAGCTTTTTCCATCTGGAAAAGCTGTTCTTTGTATGCAAACATTTTCACAACTTGGGGCATACTTATGTTAAAAATTCATATAGATTTTATACCAATTTGTGAGCAATCACTGCCCCTAAAGAGCCCAGGAATTTGGAAGCAAGTGAGAATTCTCTGCATCTGCTACAAAATAAACCATCATAGCAGTACTGTACACTTGCTTACCCTGGAAATTGTTCCAAGTTTTCTGCTGCCATGTAGAGCTCTTGATAAAGAAAAACTATCTTGGAGAAGAAAAGACTGACAGGTGATATGATAGCTGTGTTCAAATATCTGAAGTTTAAATATCTATAGAAGATGGAGCAAGAAAAGACATTTCATTTAAACATTAGGAAGAACCTCCTTATAATAAAAGCTGTGGCAGTGGACTCTCCTTTGGAACTCTTTAAATAACATTTGGATGGCCATCTTTCAGGAGAGCTCTAGTTTGCATTCCTACAATGGGGGCATCAGACTAGATCAGGGTGGACAAAAGTGTGGCCCACAGGCTACATGTGGCCCCAGGGCCCCGAGGGTCATTTTCCCCCCTCTGGAATGTCCAAAACTAATCCCTAGGCAGTGTGGAGGGCATTTCCATATGTTTGGAGACCCCCTTGATTCCTGCCAAGGGTCCAAAGCAAATTTCGCAAAATTTTTCAAACATATTCCCCTCCTCAAAATGCTCCAAAATGCTCTGTTGAGACCCAGGAACACCCAAAAACATGCCTCTCTGTTTGCTTGCTTGCTTGCTTGCTTGCTTGCTTTTCAAGAGCAGATGAAGGAGAGGTGAGGCCTTCTAAAGTCTTTGGGAGGGTTAATGTGCTCCTCAGCCTTCTGCAGTTGCCAGTCCCTGGAACGTTGTGATTCCTTCCAACTCTATGCCTCTATGAAACTTTTTTCACCACTGGCTCTGCTGCAACAACCACAACATTAATTGTCCCTCAATTATTCTTACATTCCACAACTTGGGAAAGGGTTCTAGGGATGAAAGTCTACCCTGGAACCTGTTTCCAAGTTTCTCAGATCTGACACTTTTGGCGGTTGGAATGTCTCAAAATCAACACAAAACAAAATAAAAATTGAACTCCTCCCCATTGTATCTTGCTCTAAAGAGGCTGTGTTCCCTCTCACTGAGGTTTTTCTTTCTTTCTTTTTTTTTAAATTATTTCCCTCCCTCCCCTTCTAGCCTTCAGATGCAGCCCCAGCTGTTCCATGGCCCAGATGACTTTCCTCAGCAACAGGAAACAGGTGCTCTCCTCATTAAAAGAAGTGGTGAAGAGCTACAAATATTGTTTGAGGAAGGGGGCTGGTGTGGACTCTCCCTGTCTGACCATAAAAAAGAGAGGCACAATGAGGATATGGCTATGCACCAATTGTGTTGCCATACCATGGGCTTCCGTGTATTGTCTCTGTCATTCAGGTGGTTGCTCTCTTTGGCTGTGCTGCTCCCCCTATCCTTTCTTCTTCTGCCTGTCCCATGCTGGCAAATCCCTGCTTAAAAGCTGCAATGCTTTTTCTGCTGAAAATGGCCATTCCTGTGGATTTGGTAATGTAAAGGAAGCTGTCATCCTAGTAGAGCTAGTATGAGGTAACACATTCACTATTGGACTTAGAAACTAGCTCGAGAGACACTGGTTGAAATCTTAGCCTATGCATGAAGCTTTCAGTATGTTTTTTTTTCTTCACCTCAGTATTAGTCTACTCTTTGCAATGTTTCATTTCAGCTGTGACCTGGGCCCACCCACACTACACAATTAATAGCACTATAATTCTACTTTAACTGCAATGGCTACATTCTGTGGAGTCCTCGGATTGGGAGTTGAGGTGGTGCATTTAGAATTCTCAGCAAGAGAAAACTCTATTGCCTCACCAAACCACAAACCCCAGGATGCTATAAGATTGTGATATATATACCACTTTGAGTGTGAATGGGCCTCAGGGTACAGGTTTCACTTTGTTCTCCAAGATGATTTAGCTTGGTTATGACTCAAGCTAATAAAGGCTCAGATTGCCAGATAGATCAGCACATGTAAAACATTAATATTAATGTAACACCTCATGCTTTGGCTAGCATATAGTCTTTCTTTTTTTATTTGTTTGTTTCTTTGTTTATATCCAACCTTTGTCTCTGCATGGCATTCAAGGCAGCATACAAAAAGGCAAAAATAAGATGAAGTTTAACATGTTAAAGCACAATTTTAAAAGTTATCACAAGTCTTCATGATAAAGCCATTAGCCACTTTGAGCCCCATGTTGGAAGAAGGTTAGAATAGAAATCCAACCAAATAAATAAGTTAAGATTTTCTATCTGCTACATGACTAGTAGAAATCATGACTAACAATTAACCTTATCCTCCATGGATTTGTTGAGACCTCATTCAACATCACATTTCACTATATCCTGTGGCACACTATGTAGTGTGTGAAACAGTTCTTGTTCTTGTCTGTACCACATCTCACACCACTTAGCTGCATCAGATGATTTTGAGCATTAATATTATGAGAAAGGAAGAAGGATATTTCTATCTATCCATTTTCTCTGCTCCAGGCTTAATTTTGTACTCCTTTTATATCTCATACCTTATTTGCCTTGCAGAGGCCAAGATCTTGTGTTGCAGAGTGCAGTCTGAAAGTTCCACAAGCAGAACTATGCTGCATCTCTCCCACCAATCTCACCCCAGACTCATTATTTAGCTGCTACAGCCCCCTCATGGCCATTCAATGGCTGGTGGAGAGCTGGGAGGGGGCAGCTTCATAGAAACATCTGGCTATGTCCTTACAGACAAACATAGAATGACATCATCCACTGAGATGTGTCAGGGTTCTCTAGAAGTCTTGACAGAGAATGACATTGTTCTGTGTCTAGCTATGGAAACGTAGGATGACATTTCACCTCTCTCTCCCTCCCCCAGTGAAAGGCCACGAGAAGGAAGGGCTGCAGTAGCTAGATGATGTGTCCTGGGGAGGATTGTTGCAGAGAGTAGGAAGGAAAACACAAACAAGAAAAGACATATGCAGGCATATACTGGACTTCCTCCCACTTATGTCAGTTACAAGATGCTGGCCTACGACAGTAAAAGGTAGGAAGGTGCCTTCCCTCTTTCACTTTCCTTCTGTTTTGCTTACACTGCAACAGAGCTAGCTTGTTTGCTTCTTTGCTTTGCCCTCTTTCCCTCTCTCTCTCCCTCCCTCCCTAAATATGTTAAAAACTGCCCTACTAGATTACATCAAAGATTAGATGCTAGTTTTTATAAGCAACTTTATATTTAATTACTATCATTTAAATAGAAATATAGTGCATCTCACCATGTTGGGGAAGACAGTAGCCAGGTCATGTGTCTACTTGCCCTTCTGACCTGAGTGCTAATGGTAATTGTCAGGAGATCCCACTAGGGAGGAAAAAAATCAACAAAAATTCTTTCCCCTAAAAGCTCGCCAATGCCCTCCAGGGAGTGGGGGTGCCGTTTTGTCTCATTTTTATGCCTGCTGAGCCACACAAGAAGTGTGGTTCCTGTGTGGCCACTTAGCTTCCAACAATTTCCTACCCTGGTTCTCAGTGCTGCAGAGGACAAAAGGCCTTCTGGGTGTGTGCTGGATATTAGGCCATTTCCGCACTACATTATGATAGCACTATTATTTCACTTTCAACATCCTATGGAAGCCTGAGGTTTGCAGTTTAGGGAGGACCATTTAGAATTCTCAGCCAGATAGATCTTTGGCCCCAGTAAACTACAAACCCCAGAATTCCACAGGATGTTGAAAAAGCTGCTCTTGACTGTAGACTAGATCCTGGAGTAGACCAGACCCATCCTGAGTCTCCATGCCTTCCTCTGCCACACAGGATTGCTACCGTATTTCTTTCTAAGATGTAAACAGCTGAGCTTAGAAGAGAATATGGAAAATCTGTCACTGTGGCCTTGGACAGGTGGAAAGTATACTCTGTTCGGAATATAAAAAGATAGTATAAACAGATAAACAGATGCTGAAAAGGAAGGCTAGAACTTTGCACTAGAACAAGCTGAACACGAGTCAGCAGTGTAATGCAGCAGCCAAGAAAGCCAATGCGATTCTTGGTTGCATCAATAAGAGGTAATGGTACCACTCTATTCTGCATTGGTTAGGTCTCATTTGGAATACTGTGTCCAGTTCTGGGCACCTCAATTCAAGAAGGATGTCAACAAGCTGGAATGTGTCCAGAGGAGGGCAACAAAAATGGTGAAGGGTCTGGAAGCCATGCCCTATGAGGAGTGGCTTAGGGAGTTGGGGATGTTTACTCTGCAGAAGAGAAGGTTAAGAGGGGCCATGATAGCCATGTTTAAATATTTGAAGAAATGTCATGTTAAGGAGGGAGTGGGCTTGTTCTCTGCCGCTCCAGAGACCAGGACAAGGAGCAATGGAGTCAAGCTGCAGGAAAGGAGATTCCACTTGAACCTCAGGAAGAATTTCTTGACGGTCAGGGCTGTCCGGCAATGGAATATGCTGCCTTGGAGTGTGGTGGAGTCTCCTTCTTTGGAGGTTTTTAGCTGGATGGCCATCTGTTGGGAGTGTTTTGATGTGTGTTCCTGCATGGCAGGGGGTTGGACTCGATGGCCCCTGGGGTCTCTTCCAACTCTATAATTCTATGATTATATGTTGAGTGAATAGTGTTTAGCTTTCATCTTATATATAACCCTATGAAGCAGCAGATGTTGTCTGATCTTGGAAGATAAGTAGGATCAGCCCTGGTTAGAGTTACTTGAATGGGAGATTGCCAAGGAGTACCAGAAGCTGTAGGCTATGTTTCAGAGAAAGGAACTGGCAAAACCACCTCTGAGTACTTCTTGCCTAAGAAAACTATAAAATTCATGGGATCCCCATAAGTCAACAAGCAATTTGAAGGTACAAACATGCACGCACACACACACACACAGAGATACACACACACTCTAGGTGGGACTACCAACTGGATTGAGGCCACAGTCATCCTAGTCCCTAAACCAAATTGTTCTGCTAGAACAGTGTTTTCAAAACCAGCTTGATGACAAGCTTGCAAAAAGTTGGCATGATTTGGTGCAATTGCACCATCTGGTGTCACTTGTCATTATAACAAAACCAGCAATTATTGGTGAGTCTGCTCATTGTTTGCTGTTGTGTGCCTGCAAGTCATTTCCAACTTACAGTAACCCTAAGGTGAGTCTATCACAGGATTTTCCGGGGCTGAGAGTATGACATGCCCAAAGTCACCCAGTGGGTTTCTGTAGCTGAGCAAGAAATCAAACCCTGATCTCCAGGGTCATAGTCCAACAGTCAGACCAATATACTATGCTGGCTCTGATTTAACTGCATGGAGCATACAGTCAAAATATAACCCATTTAACCAATATGATATCTGTGTATTATTTTCTAAAGCTTATCTGCCAGTTGTGTTAATAGCAACTGAGATACTGTCTGGTTTATGAGCTAATGCTCAATATGCTGTTTATAATATCTATTAGATTTTGAAATGCTTCAAATATTTTACTTCATGGGTGTGGGGAGGGAGGCATGTTCTATTTGTACAAATGTACCAGCTTATAGTATCTAGATGTGAATGTATAGATTCTAGCTTTTGTGGAAATAGTAGATACTGAAATTTCAAATTTCCATTATGTTGTAGTGGATCAATGCACTAAACCACACGACAGGAGCTTGCTCACTTTCTCTCTTTTGGTCCACTCAGTACAAGAGGGTGATCAGAGACGAAGACCATTTCTGCACTAGCCATTTCCTCAATGGCCTCAAAGGCCCCTCCCTAAACTGCAAACCCCAGGATTCCATAGGATGTTGAAAGTAGAATAATAGCACTATAACAATCTAGTGCGGAAATGGCCAAAGAATGGAAGTCCTGATCTTTTGCATGGAAGAGGGAATTTAAGCATCTTCAGCCAGCAGCAGAGATTGGAGTGCGTGGAGGGGGTGTGGGAGGGGAGGGTCCACAGCATGGGGTGGGGTCATGGTATGTGGGGCATGGCCACAGTGCATGGGGGTGTGGCTGTGGCACATGTGGGAGTGGCTACAAGCTGGGATGCCCCAAAAACATTGCCACTGGGGCGAACTGCCTCCATACAGTCCCTACATGACTGTCTTCAGCTAGGGATCCCCCATGACAAATAATGATTTAGGGGAAATATGGTACTGATAACACCAAGAAAACTTATTTGCTTCCTGCAACTCACAGTGACTTTTGCAATCATGGTGTTACAGTGTACTTTCCATGAGGAACTGAGTAGAGTGAAAGCTATTCATTCAGACAATACACATGTGTACTTATAATTTATTATGATCTCACTTGGAATAGTCATGCTGAAGTGGGAGGATTTTTTAATGGAAAAATATGCATTGTAGGATAATCATATTTCTCCTGTAATGATGTACAATGCACCTTACTTGTGATCCTACACCCCTCTACCTTACAGCATAGAGCTCATTGGGGCAGGTAAAACTGTGTCCAGACCAAAGCTTTGAAGTACAGTAGAGTCTCGATTATCCGACATAAACGGGCAGGCTGATAGTCAGATAGCTGAAAATGTCAGATAATCCGGAGGGTCTTAGAAAAGCCTTGAAATCACTATGAATTGCAAATGTATTGAAGTTTTATTGCAGTAACAGTAAAAGTAACATTGCAGTAATGTTACAGTAACAATATTGTAATGTATAAAAACTTCAGTCCTCTGAAAATTTAAAGAAATCAGTGATCCTTTTCTGCTTTCCCGAAGACTGCCGTTTCTTCGCAGCCAAGTCTCACCATCTTTGCAGTATCATAATGTTGACCCCCGTAGCTTCTTCTTGTTGCTCGATGTACTTCATTGCGATTTCTAGAGCCCTAACCCCATCACCATGCGAGATTGTGAGAGGTTCAACAGATGATGCTTGCTCATTAATTTCTATTTCGTCGCCATCACTATAGACGAGAGCGACAATTTCCTAATCACTAATTTCATACTGATCGTTTTCGTTCATCCAGCTGTCAACCTCTTGTGAAGACACATCCTCACACCCAGGGATACGGTGTACTAAGGGTAGAATGCTTTCTTCGTCTTCATTTGTGCTTTCCATAATTTAATCTTCTTCTTCATTTTCGCATAGCAACTTATTCCATGATCTGACAATTGTTGGAACGCTAACGTCACTCCAAGCCCTTGCAACCCAATAAGCAACATCCTTTACATTGATGCGTTTCAATCTTTCAATCATGTCTTTCCCTTCTTCAATTTCTTCTGTCAGTGTCGACAGTAGCTTCCTGCGATAGTTCCTTTTTAGCGTTTCCAAAACGCCCCGATCCATCGGTTGGCATATGGTGGTGACATTAGGTGGCAGAAACATAGCCTTAGTGTTCCCATCTTGAAGCTCCTCTGTATCAGGGTGTGCCGGGGCGTTGTCTAGCAACAAAACTGCTTTTCTGGGGCGGCCATTGTCTTTCAAAAATTTCTCCGTGGAAGGAACGAACTCCTTAAAAAACCAGTCTTTGAAAATTTCTCTGGTCATCCACGCACTTTTTTGATTGTAGTAGTACTTCACAGGAAGAGCGTTCTTTGAAATTGTTTTCAAGGCTCTTGGATTTTTGGACTTCCCAATCATTGTGAGGTCCATTTTGAGGGTCACAGAAGCATTGCTGCATGCTAAAATTGTCAGCCTTTCTTTACTGCGCTTATAGCCTGGGGCTGCTGCTTCAGTTCTGGCTGCAAGACTCTTACTGGGAAACAGTTTGTAATTGAGGCCGGACTCATCACAATTAAATATCTGATCGTCCATTAGGCTTTCAGTTTCAACAAACTCTAGAAATTTTTTCTTGAATGCCTCCATTTCTTGAAAATCTGAAGACAGTTTCTCTCCACAAACACATAACTGACGGATTTCATACCGTTTCTTCCACCTGTCGAGCCAACCAACGCTGGCTGTAAAATCTGGGTCCCCGTCATCAAATTCCTTTCGAAAATGCAATGCCTTTTGCTGTAAAATAGGCCCTGAAATAGGCACACCTCTGTCTTTAAACTGCAGAAACCAAACATACAAAGCTTCACTGACCTTTTCATAGCCACACTTTTTCATAGTTTTCCTCTCTTTCACTGCACCATCAGTAACTCTGGAGGAACACCATTTTTCTATCTCCAATTGGTTCCTTCTCCAGTCTCCTACAGTTACCCTTGCAACGCCATAGTCATCTGCTACCTTCTGCAACATCTCTCCATTGTCCAGTCTCTTGATTGCCTCAAGTTTCTTCTCCATTGGTACAACGACCTTCTTCCTTTTCGTTGCAATGCTTGGGGGCGTGTTTGGGGGCCTGGCTGCGCCCGTCACCTTCCTCGTTGCCATGCTTTGGCCCTTGTTTTGGGGCCTGGAGGTACTCGCCCTGCTCGCTGCCGCGCTTGGGGCCGTGTTTTGGGGTGAGACTTCACTCGCCCTTCTCTCCTTGCCCGTTGCGGAAATGCCTACAGCCATGCCCCCAAGCAGCCGCGACATCGGATAATCCGGAGTGTCGGATTACCGCAGGACAGATAATCGAGACTCTACTGTAATTAGTTACGAGCAATGTAGCTACCTGTCATGAGTTAGTGTTGGTTTTGTTGGGGTGGGGTATGAGAGTGGAACGGTTACATGTCAAAAATACAAAACAGTTGGGAATTAAGTTATTTGGTGTAAAATATAAGGGCTGGCATCCTGTTGGAAGTTTATGGGACTGTAAATCAACTTACAAATGAGTAGTTTAGAATGGCAGGACTGTACAATGGTTGTATCCCAGGGAGGGGAGTGTTGATGTAGCTGTCCAAGTAGAGCAAGCAGCATGGTTGTTGAGCAATGTTCTGATGCACAACCGGATGACACCTTTGAATAATGAGAGCACAAGGAGAGTGTATGGGAGGCAGTGGGCACTGGTAATCCAGAACGGAGGGCCATGGAAAGTCCAAGGGACTTGCACCAGGCTAGAAAAGTGTCCCAACCTCTCATGGTGCTCCATTGTGTGGTGGGAGCCCTGTTGAGCAATGAGATATCTTGTGTGGTGCCCTGTTTATGCATCATTACAGTTCTCTAACATGGTTGCATATCAGGTCAGCCCCCTCCCTCAAGAACCATTGTTTCAGACCTCTTTTTAAAACTTCAATCCTATACAGACTTGCCTTGGAATAAACCCAGCTTAATACAATGAAGCTTTCTTCTGAGCAGACATGTGTAGGATTATGTTGTCTGAGGTAGGCTCACCTTGAATGTTCTTGTACAAAAAACACTCGTGTATGAGAAAGCACTCTCATGTATGGATTTAGCTCATGGTTAGTAATCACTCACACTTTATTTTCACATATATATAGGATGCCTCTGCTAGAAAGTCATGATCTGAAGTATACAAAGACTGGCCAGAACACAAGAATACATAGAAGAGACATTTATTTCTTCACAGAATGGCTCTCCATACATTAAGAACCTGTCCTACCATTAGACAAGGTGAACCAACCTCCTCAGATGGTAGATGCTAGGGAGCAGAAGTGACAAGCTCCCACCTGTTCTTCCTGAATGCCATGGCTTTTCCACTGTTTTGGATGACAAACCTCTGATCCCCCAAATGGCCTGCTGCCCTCAGGTGTGATAATCCTGTGGGGTGTGGTAATCTAGCCAGCTTCTGTACATGGATGCAGGATGGAAGAGAGGGCATCCTTTTCTTTGTTTCAGACATCAAAATGTCTTGAACTAATCCTGAAAATTGTAATATTTAATCTATTGTGGCTTCATGTTTTAAGTTTCAAGGGTGAACACTGAACTGCACCCTCCTCCACAATTTAGTAAATTCCAGTCTGGCTATAGTATGTTTGCCAACAAGGCAGACAAAAGTTCCCACACACTTTCTTGTCTATGCATGCTTTAATTGTTATCATTTCTTTGTGCTGTGTTACTCCTAGGGGTTTTTTTATTACTTTTAATAATCCCTGCATTCACTGCCAAAACTGGCTAACTTGCTAATTCCCTATCTAAAGTGTTGGAAAGCAACTTAGTTAATTAGT
Source organism: Ctenosaura bakeri (assembly GCA_948474755.1). NCBI lineage: Eukaryota > Metazoa > Chordata > Lepidosauria > Squamata > Iguanidae > Ctenosaura > Ctenosaura bakeri. Next base: position 199,748 of record CAOLHI010001151.1, on the reverse strand, counting down.
GGGAATTAAGCCCTGAGGATTTTCTCATCATTAATATGCACCAAGTATTCTGAGTCATAGTGTGTGCTAAATTAGAGATACATCTGACAATCCTAGTATGTGGGTAGCTCACTTTAACATCAGCCCAGGGGTAAGCAAACTGCATGTACTCCAGATGTTGGACTGCAACTCTCAGCATTCCTCATCTTTGGTCATGCTGGCTGGGGGTGATGGGAGCTGCAGTCGAACATCTGGAGGACCCCAATTTGCTCATGCCTGTACTCACTCAGAGTTGCAACAGTCAAAAACATATTTATCATGACCCACAGACTTTAAAAAAAAAACCACTGTCAGCAACACAGTATAGAGAATGCAATTTATCTTTACAGTTTTGCCTGCATGCTACGGCCGTCTAATCCAAACACACCCAGCATGGGAACACTGTCTATTACCTGAAAACTTGCTTGTTGGTGCCTCTTCAGGCATACAGCCAGCACTTTTTTGATGAGTGAGGTTCTGTGAGTACAAACATGTGGGTTCTTGAACCAATAGGAAATGTTACCTAGATACAATTCTCCCAACATGTTTGATGTGATTTACAGTGCAATATAGATCTACTCTGACATAAGTCCAATTGAGCTCGATGATGCTAATTCCCAGGTATAGGATCATAGGTTTACGCTGAATAGACATGCACAGTCTTGTACTGTGAGGGCATTAAATAGTTTAAAGAAAATTAGATGTTAATAAAACTTGAGTGCCTGATGCCACAGGCTTTGATACACATCACAGTGCTTTTATGAGCTCTTAAACTCCAAAGCAACTTATTTAACATTAATTAATAAACTACAAAATCAGTAGCCAGAACACTCCAAGCCAGGATTTTGCATTTTACTGAGCAACTGGATCAAGCATGCTGCAAGTGTTTCTCTTCATCTCTTTGAAACCAAAAATTCTAGAGGTTTCTTTCGTTCTTTTTCCTTTCTTATTTTTGTTTCATATAAAAGCTGACTATCCAAAGAGGGACTATGAAATGTCTTCGAGGAGCTTTCTCTGTGACATATGCTTACGCTTTATGCTGTATGATCTCCCCTCCACCCGCCCGCACACACACACTTTTGCAGTATTATAATGGAAAGCTAAGCAAGCAGTGGAAAAATGTCCAATTTGGGGGGGGGGTGGAGGTCGGAGTCTATTCTAGGGATGGATCTTTCTGACCCTATTGGACTGTGATTTCAAATAGGACTGGCCAGCATAACCAGTTCAGCAACTTCTAGAGGGCCACACAGAAACTTATCTGCATTTGCAGTTTGTATCTTTGCTGCTGAAAGTGGCATTCTGGAAAAAAAATAACAACTATGCTGCTGTTATGGAGCAAAAAACCATTATGCACACATTGCTCTTAAATACTGTGAACTTTTCTATTCATCCTGGGTTTATCTGCACAATCAAGAAACAATAGGTTCCTTTACAGCCTGGGATTTCCCCTCAGTTTCAGTATGATTAGAGTGGTGCTATTACAAAACAGCAATGATTAACTTTCTCCTATTCTATTTTCCCTTCTTGGATGACATTCTACATGTACTAAAATGGGAGGAAAGACAGGATGTGTGTGTGTGTGTGAGACACAGGTACTTGTAGTAGATTCTAGCATCACATCCCACTTGCTATGCTGCTTGCTACTATGCTCAGAAAAACCAGGCTATGATTCCTTAAGTAGTAGACTTTGGGGAACTGGAAAAATAACAGCAAGGAAATGCTCCTTCTCCAGAAAAGATGTTATTGGGGTGATTAGGCAGGAATCCAAGATGTATCACCTTTACAAGGATGGATAGTATGCATTGATGGGGAGGCTGCCTTTGTCGGCTGACTTCTTGGACTGAGACCTGGGAGATCCAAGTCTCTGCTGAGCCATGAAACCAGAGATCTAGACCAGTCACTCTCTTCTAGCCAGATAACTTACCTCACAGGGTTGTTGTGAGGATAAGGTGGGAGGAGAGAAGCCCTCAACATTATCTTGAGCTCACTGAAGGAAAAGTGGTATATAAACGTAACTTAAAAAGTACAGTCATTTCTACCTAAGTGGCAGGCATAAAAGGCACAGATCTTCTGGAGGCAAGACCCTGCTTGTTATGCTGGTTGAAACTATGTTGAGAAAAACCACATGAGTCAGAAGTCAAAAGAAGGTATGGCACAGCTTTCCAGATGTTGTTGAACTGGAAGAATGACATTGTCACCACTGTCTTTGCTGGTTGCGGCTGAGGGGTGTTGAAGCAGAGCACCATCTGAAGATTCCCACTCCTGTGTTGAATGGAACTTGAACCTGTAAGGCTGAGTTTTGGAGGAAAATTCTGAGGCATTGATACAGGCCAGAATCCTATTGGGCAATTGTGAATGTGTAGTGACCATGGATACATAGCTATGTAGTATTTCCTGTCTCAGTCCTCCCAGTTCTTACTTATGGGAAACAGCTGCTGCAAGAGGACTGTTCCCCACTTAGTCAAAGCAGCTGACTGATGTTCCCACCTCCTAATGTTAGCAATCTCTATTGTGACAGGCAGAAACAAGGTCCCTCTTGCATCTCACCCCACACCAGAGATAACTTGCATGAGGGAAGGGTCAGCTGCTTCCTGAGTGACAGGGGACTGGAGCCCCATTAATTGCAGTGGCCACTTCCAGTTAAGTGGGAGGACTATAACAGTCCCTATCATGTATAGGATAACTCCAGTCCCAGAAAATAGGCTTAGAAGTTTGTAAAGTTTTATTCAAGAAACAGTGGGGTAACAGTCTCACTTTCTGGCCATTGCCAGAACTAAAAGCTCTCTCGAAATTACAGTGTCTTAGAAGCAGTAACATTACAAATTTATGTGTGTGAAGCCCTTATTTGCTAACTAATTAAAACAACTCCTTTTCCCAGGCAGGCTTCCTTCCCACCAGCATCCTGACTTACTTTTTTCTATTTCTTATCAAGATTCTTTATATCAACATACCCTCATTCCCAAAACACTATTTTTTCATTCAGTGTCCATTGTCCCCTTCCAGCCTCTTTTACACAGCATCAAGCAATGAAGCACTACATACATGTATTACATGGCAGCAAACAGCAAATAACCTGGTATGATAGTTCATGATGGGTTACATGCATTAAATGAAAGCAAACCTTAAAATACTACATGTCATTAGGATGGTATTAGGATTTCATGGCAAGGAAAACAAAGCTGACCTGACAGTCCCTACATGTCTCCTAAACTAGGAGCTACCTAAGGATTGTGAATGCCACCCAGTTGTGAGCATGTGACTCTAGGTTACACATTCCTAACTCCCCAACAAGATTCCAGTTGTCACGTCTCCTTTTTTTATAACAGCACACAAGTTCCCTTTGTCAACAACAAAACTCTGTTGTAAAACAGGTTAATCTGGTTTGGAACTCTTTTTTCCTATGGTAGATTTGCAGAAAGCAAATTACTTTCTGGACAGCAGGTCAGAAATCAGGATCAGAAGGTGCTAGCAGGCCATAGATACTGTATGATAAGCCAGTTGGCTGTGGGTAGAAGAGATCCTTTTGACCAAGATAGAAGTATGTCATGAAACTATCTGTAAATGCAGAATTCATAAGATTTTCAGATCATAAGATTTTCAGTCAGTAATGACTATTTTTTTTCTCTTCAGGAAACTGCTTCATAAAAAGTATGGTGAAAAGTGGCTCCACTGATTTGTGTAGCTCTCATTGGGGGTAATTGTACGTAACTGTGCAGAGGCAGAAAAGTCTCAAGATGTCTGCTCAAAGCAGTAAACTAGAAAAGCAGTTTATTCTGATTTGACCATCTGCAGAATCTGGCAAAGAAGTGGAGAGTTTGTTTAAGAAAGTAGAACACCAATGGTGCCCTCCAGATGTCTTGAAATACAATATCCATAATTCTTGACCATTGATCATACTGGCTGGACTTGATGGGAGCTGTATTCTACCACTTTCCGGGTATTCCTCAAACATGCATGGTAGATAGAGATGAGGAGAAATTTTAATATGAATCTACCTAATTTTGCAGTTTTGAGCCAATATATAAAAATGGAATACAATTCTCCTTTAAAATACACACTAGAATGACTTTCTCCAGTTAAAAACTGCAGCTATTAGGGCAAAATGTCCAGAAAATATATGTGTAAACACCTCTTGTTTTATTTTGTAAAAGTAACATAACAAATGTTAGATTAGGGGAAAGCATGTTTTGGGGAAGATGTACACAAATATATAAATTTTCATGTGTTTTTTTCTCCCCCCCCGTTTTCTTTTCTTTTTAAGACTTCAAACTGAGGCAGAAATAGGACAAACCATACTTAAGATGAGAAACAGAGAGAGAAACAGAAATTGACAAATTCATGAAGGGTAAAAAAATCTCTTTGTTCTCATAACTGCTGGAAATGGAAGTAGGTCATCTATTTTTGTTTAGTAGCAAGGCAAGGAAGCAAACAAGAAAACAAGAGGTAAGAAACGTCCCCTCCTTGTTTTTGAAAAGGATAGTAATAGGTAGCTTACAGTCTCAGGGTCTCTAACTTGCAAACACAGGATTCATTCCTAGGCCAATGGACTTGCATACAGTGTAGGAAAGAAAGATTTCACAAAGTACAGACAAACTTGGTTAAATCATACAAAGCAAGGGTGGGTAACTTGTACCTTGCAGATTATCATTCTACTGTAACTCCCATCATCTGGAATTAATGTGAGGGATGATGCTGTTTGCAGTCCAACAATACCAAGATGACCAACATGCAGAGGATTTGCTCTTTGAGAACTGGAAATGAAGACAACTGCCAGCCATTTCTTATTGATGTGAGTCTCATTATATCACAAAGTTCACACACCAGCTTTGAAGTTAACAGTTCAGCCATTTTGATTTATACCCTCAAAAAGGGGGTCTTGAGAAATCTTCTAGCCTAAAATTTGACATAAGCTTGCCTAGTTTTCATGTCCTCTCCATCGGATGCTTTAAAACTGTATTCAGGCAGTCAAAGGCAAGTGGGAGGATGACCAGTTCAGGAACAATGGTTATGAAATACTCTTGATTAATTAGCACTTTTGTGATTAATCAGCACTTTTGAACAAGACGCAAGACACTTCCCACAAGGAACAAGCAAACTTTAAATCAAAACACAGTTCAAAAGTCGAAGATTACATTTACGTACAGCTCCATTTATCCTTTCAGCTGCAACCATACTAGTTGCCCAGGAAATGCCTCATTTTCTCAACTGCTAAATTTACCTTGAGCAGCCTAGACAATTGCCTAGCACCGACAGGACAGTGTTGTTTGATAATCTTGTTGTTGTTGTTGCTGTTGTTGTTGTTGTGTGCCTTCAAGTCATTTCCAACCTATGGCAACCCTAGAATGAACCTATCCTGTTTTGTTTTGGTTTTTGGTAAGATTTGTTCAGAAGGGATTTGCCTTTGCCTTCCTCTGAGGCTGAGAGAGTGTGACTTGCCCATGATTACCCAGTGGGTTTCCATTACTGAGTCTCTGGAGTGATAGTCCAACACTCAGATCACTCCACCACTTCATAAATCTCTTCTTCTCCACTAAGTGTAAACTTAAAACAAATGTTAAAGTAAACATTGAATCTGGCAAATAATAGACATTGTACGCTTGACAGAAATGTCTAGCAAGCGGAACTAGAATGTTCTAGTTCAAGGTCAAACAGAGGCCAGCTGAGTTACAAAGTCACATAGAGCTTGAGTATAAAAAATTGTTTATCCTGCGCAGCACTATTAGATATGAGAAGTGCTGGAGAATGCAGTTGTGTTATTCAATATATTTTACTTTAAAGAGGATCACCAAAAGCTCATGGAGTTTGTGTAACATACATTTTATTTATACTATACATATACAGAGACACGGAGCATAAGTGAAGGCTTCTAGCATTAACTCTCAGATAGATACTGCTCCCCTGTTGGATGACTAGGTGGGCTTAGGAACCCCAAAGATGCCCCCAAAGTGCTACTCCAGCTATGGCACTGTGGGTGAGGACCCCAGATATCATTTTGATATCAAACAATTCGGCCTTTGCTTGACCTTTTTCCAGCCACCCCACTCCACGTGTTTGCGAGGTTCTCCGGACAAGCACGGACAGAGTGTGGCCGCTAATGGTTTTACATTCCAGACCCCATTGAGGCCAGCAACTCAAGCCTTGCTCATAGCTTCAGGGAACTTCCATCTGCAAACCCCACAATAGCAGCATGGCTCTCAGCCAAGTCACTCCTTTATGTTGGGCCATCAACATACCGGCCACGCTATTGTCATCAAGAGCAAATCCAATCATGTAAACTTGACCTTTGCCAAATCCTTTGTCCAGCGCTAAAACTCTTTTTGTTCTCACCTGGCTTGCCATAGCCGGTAGGCACAAACTCCCCTATAAAAACCCCACACTTCCAAACGGTCTTTGGACTACTTTGGACTTCCATCCCGCCTTGCTGTCAGTTTGTCTATGGAGCTCCCCTCAGCCAGTCATGCGGAGCTTTCTTCCCCGGAACCCCATCTTTCTTTCCAGGACTACGAGACCAGGTGTCATATTGCCTATCCCCAAGCTCTCTATTTCTGCTTCCAAGTTAGCTAGTGTGTGTGCGTTGTTTTATTTGCTGTTTATCTTCCAATAAAACTGTTATTTTTGTTACTTTTAAACTTGCTTGCCTGCTCTCTGACCTGAAGCCGTAGACATAGAGTTAAAGATCGTTGCTGAAGTTACCCTGCCTTTCGTTTAGCCAAGAGAGTGCTCAAGCTAAATTTCCCCAAGTTGTGTTTTTATTTAGTTATTTGGGTGCCCCTCCTGGGACCTCCAACATACAGGGTAACAAAAGTCCCAGCTAAACTGATTCCCCTCCTCAGACAACAACTCTTCTCTCTCTCCCAGAATTGCAGTTATATCTCTATGCCCACCTTGGCTATCCAGAGGATAAAAAATATGCACCCTCTTCTATCCACTTAATTTTCAGAATGCTTCCAGACAGACAGCTCCAAGTGGTACCTGTCCAAAGAAAAATTCTGTAGCTTTCTGTATTTAACAGACTTTCAATGGTAAGTAAAATGTAGAGAATGCAGTGTGAAAATACTGGAGGGACTCAGCTGCAAGGCCGTAAAATCGAAACTTGCTTCCATAAAATACTGCAAAAGAACTAAAAGCCAAAATGCATATATACAAAACTGTCCCTTGTCAGAAGTGTGTCAAGGCAAGAGCTTTCCAGATGCTATGCTGTCTCTCTTCCTGCATCACCTAGTCTGCAGTCAGTTTGAGTTTGCTGTTTGGTGGTTGTTTTTTTCTTTCATTTTGTAGTCCACATTTCCATATCTCTTCTTGATGCTTGAAGAGCACATGTTACACAACCTCTCACCATGAAATATTATGAAAGCTGTAATATTTGTAAGTAAAGCTGCTCCTTCTGTTTTTACTAAAAAAGATTAGACCTGCTTTATTTTTTTTTCCTGCCAGACTCTCCATACTGTGCTGATATGGGACTGGTTGTTGCTTTCCCTCTGCTTCCAAATACTAGTTAAATTGTTTATGAGGGATCTACAATATCGCATTCCCCAACAAAATTGAGTGGGCTGAGAACCCCTTCTGCCAAGCAGACTACTAGCTTCCTTTTCTTTAGGGCTTGCCCTTTTGATAGTTATACAGCAATTCATCTGAGTCCCATATCCATCCTGAAGCAAGCCACACACCAAAATTACAACAATGTAATCATGGTGGCATAGCATAAGAAAACTATAAGACTGTTCAGTCAGTTACATGTGCTCCCTTAACCTATGAAGATTGAGATAAGAATAACACCTCTATAACTGTATATGGTCATAATTATCAAATTGCACTTAAATCTATTACAGCTTGGGTAAATTGCAGAAGCCCTATAAGTGATATAAGCTGCAGTAATTTCAACAGTGCCTTTCATATGCCTCAGATGTATCTTCCTTGATTGGGTCTATGCCCCTGGGGTTTTCCTCTTTTCCCACTGCCTTCTCCCTTGCTAAGCATTATTGTCTTTTCTAGTGAGCCATGCCTTTACATGCTATGTCCAAAGTATGACAGTCTCAGTTTAGTCTTCTTGGCCTCTAGGGAGAGTTCAGGCTTGATTTGCTCTAGCACCCATTTATTTGTCTTTTAGGCAGTCCATGGTATTGGTAGAACTGTTCTCCAGCACTACATTTCAAAGGAATTGAGTCAAATGAGATTTAAAACCAAGTGAAGAGAGCATTACTAATGATCACCCAAGAAAATGAAGATTAAAATATACAGCTATTTAGTGCTCCATCCTACTCAACCATTTGGTGAGACTGTCTGAAGTTCAGTGCTACCGAAATGGTCATGACACTGAACTCAATTTCTCCTTTCCACCAAACTTCAAGAAGTTCTTTCTGGTCTCAGCCAGAGTCTGGTATCAGTAATGGATTGGACAAGGGCAAATTGAAGTTCCATCCACACAAGACGGAGATGCTCGTAGTCAATTGAAAAGCAGATCAAAAAAGAGAGATTCCAGCTGTGCTGGATGGGGTTACACTCCTCCTGAAGACAGTTTCATAGTTTGGGTGCACTCCTGCTCACCCTTGAGCCTGGAGTCCCTGGTTTCTGTGGTGACTAGAAGCATATCCTCCAAATGTCCTAATTTAGCAGGGACATACCCAGCTAATCCTCTGCTGTCATACTTTCCAAGCTGCTTTTAAAATGTCCCACTTTCTCTTTCTTCCTCTCACTTTCCCCTCTTCCACTGCTGCAAATTGAGGTCAAAGTGCAAAAGTAGTTTGTGTTCACTGAACTCAGTAGTGGGGAGAAAAAAGAAACACTCAAGGAAAAGCAACCTGCTGCAGTCTCTCCAGCTTGTATGTTCTTTGTTATTCACAATCTTTGTTGTCTTGAGACTCTGATATTGCTTGGCCACACATATCTCAGTTTGGTGAAATATTGTAGGGTATGTAGGAGTGTATCTGCACAGTTAAAGCTAGTGCACTAACTCTATCTGTTTCTGGGGTTGCCTGGCCACAGTGACACATGCATCAGTTACATACAGTTTGGCTTACTATTACTGGCTCTGTGTTGGTACAAGTTCCTTCAGTCAGATTACTATATTTGTTGGTGTGTAAGACTCACTTTTTCCCAGAAAAATACTGTTTGAAAATGGAGTACATCTTATATGCCAGTATCTTATACACTGGCAGTAGTATTTGCCAGTGTATAAATGGGGTACATCTTATACACAGGTGTGTCTTATACACCAGCAAATACAGTATTAAATGGGTCTGGTTAAAGGGGTTATATAACTCCCCTGCTAAAACAGCTCTTCTGGCTGCCAGTTCATTTCTGGACAAAATTCAAAACGCTGGTTATAATCTATAATGCCCTATATGGCTTTGCTCCTGGTCTTTTGTATGTTTTAACTATACCACATTTATTTTAATAAATACAGTTAGCCCTCCACATTTGCAGGTTTCATTTTTGTGGATTCGATTATTCAAGGATTATTTGCCGTCACCTCTGCTGCCTCCCTATGCCACTTTTAATAGGGATTGCAAGCTTCATGAGACTGAGAAACTGCAAATGAGGCTATTAAGTCCCTTTATTAAAAATGGTGTGGGGCAGCAGTGGAGGTGGCAGTAAGCCCCACCAGCCAGCCACTTCTGCCTTGCACAGGAACCCTGATGCCTCAAAGGAATCCATGGTGGGTTGAATATGGTGATCATACTGTTTTTGTGTGTTAAATATGGTTTGGGAGGGCCTAGGGTTATTTATGGTTTTTTCACTTTCCTAGGGGTCCTGTACCCCTAACCCTAGCAAATGTGGAGGGATGACTGTACATAGTAAACATGACAGTTCAAGCAGAATCATAGCACTATAACTATGCAGTGTGAAAGGTCCCACTGGAAATGATGGAAACTATGTGATCAGCAATCAAGTGGTATTGTAGCATTAAGCCTATTGAAATACTCATGCACAATACATGTAATAATTCACATAACTATGTGGTAAAATAATATGATATCACATAACTGTATTCATATAACAATACCATTGTGGAAAGAGCTACAATGAATCAGAGCATACAAATCATTTCTATGCACCTGGATAGACCTTCAGCTAGTTGAATAGGACCGGCACTAACAAAACACAATGGAACCAATGAAAATAAGAGGCATAGTTGATACATAACATTATAAACTGTCTGTATCCACTGATTAGCATGTGCTGATATCCAAGGCAGCAAAAATATACAGTCCGTCTGTGAAAGCAGCAGAAAGCAACTCTTCCTCTGTGAAAGTTACAAAGAAGCAAAAGCAAGGAGAATTCTCCTTGGGTAATATAGAACTGTTTCATCTTCTTGGGCAACTTCCGCAGCTTCTCAAGCCTCTGTTTGAAGATAATGCAGCTTTGTAAATACAAAGTTGATAAACGTTGCCTAGATAACTCTTTGAACTGGTTATTACTTACTGTTAACAAACTGTTTCGTTCCTGGCTCCAAATGTAACAAAGATATTCTTGTTCTCTCAAAGAGAACTATTGTAAGGTCAGTAATTCTTCAATTACTAATATACTCATGACCTGAATACTTGAGGGTTCCCAGCTGTGAGCTAATTAAAAATGGTGTTCCAGTGTCTTTACAAGACTATTTCTCCTTAAAGTGATATTACCATGAAAATCTCTAATGATAGATATCGTGTACTAGGACTGTTCCTACTTGAAATAATATCCTAGAGAAAACATTGATATTGAATATTTGTATTTAGACCAAAAAGGGGGTAAGTCTTTAAGTAATGAATCCAAAAGGCTTCCCGACAGAGTAATTGCAATGAGTTATCAGTGTGTGTATATTGTGGTACTACTTCTATAATAAAAAATCTGAGAGAGTCCAGAGAATGGTTAAAGGTATGACAATGTTCCCCTAAAGGTGAATCCAAAGTTTTGTTTTGAATTCTATTTTTGTGTTCACTAAAGGTATACTCGTTTGGCCTACATACAGTAACTTACAAGGACATATAATTGCATATATAGCATTAGCTGTCTGACTGCTTGAGTAATTTTTTTAGTTTCATACATTTATTTAAGGTTGGATGTTGGAATACTTTGATTGTAAGTGTGCACAACATTTGTGCACAACATTTACATCTCCCACATCGGTAGTGACCACTGAGAATAGGGTTCCGTTTTATAATCCTGTTAAAGTCACTGTGTACTAGAATATCCTTTATGCTGCGAGTCCTACGATGAGCTATAATAGAAGGGTTTGAACAATCTGGTACACTGTTTAAAATATGCTAATACTTGAGAATAATCTTCCTGATACCATATGAAAAACTATTAAGTGCAAGTGACCAGACAATCCTCTCCTGCATAGTACTTTGATGTGGGATAAAGAGGTCTTTCCTAGATCTCAACAGAGCTCTTTCAAAGGATTGTATGATGACCTGTTTAGCATATCCCCTGTTGATTAGTTTAATATCCAGTAATTTTGCCTCATTTCTGGACTTTCTCTCTGTGGAGCAGTTTCTCTTGAGTCTTAAATATTGGGCATAGGGAAGACTATTTTTAAGTCTGTGAGGGTGACAGCTACTATAATGTAGAAGAGCATTACAATCTGTAGGTTTATGGTAGTTTTTGACTAATAAATGTTGATCTTTAACAAAAAGCATGACATCTAGAAAAGAAATTTCTTGACTATTGTATTGTGTCATTGTATTGTGTGGCGGGGGGAGTGTTGCCTAACTAATGGGCCTGGAAAATGTTCCTTTGAGTTGTGCCAACCCTCTGTTTTAGACAGTTCAGAACAGACCAATACTATCAAATATTATTAGTCAGAAATATGATATGTTTTAGGGGGTCACTGGAAGAAGGCAGTCATAAAAAAATGTGTTACAGAAGGGATGCACAAAGAGTAACATAGGCTGTTTTGGCATCTCTCCTTGCCCCCAGATTCTGTAGCCCCCTCATCTTTCTGGCCGGGGGGGACGGACAGACAGAGTGAGAGAATGAAAGTGAATTGCTATTGCGGAAGCCCCAAGAAACAGAATTCAGTTCTTTATTAGGTTGCACTCATATCCAGGTATGTTGTTTAACATTTTCAATTACCAAAAATCTGGACATGCCTCCATGTTAGAGGAAGTGGACAACCTGATCTTGTAACTTTTACAATGAGAATGTTACTTTTTAGACTACAATTCCCAAAATCCTCAGGCAAAGAGAGAGAAAGAGATAATTGCTTCCCTTACAGCTCTAGAAGCAGAATGTCACCTTTTAACTTGGTGGCACCCCCTCCCCCGTGATCGGGTTGCTGTAAGTTGGAAATGACTTGAAGGCACACAAAGACAACAACACAATGGACTGATCCCAGTGGATGGTTTAACATTTTAAAAACCAGCTTTCCAAAACCAGAAATAGCTGTCTGACCATTTTCAGGTTGGCTTGGTTGGGTTTAGTTTGGTAAACAGGGGCCCTTTTCACACGGGGCTCTGAAATCTTCCCACCGCGATCCAGGCAGGCTTTTTCCCAATCCCCGCTAAAACGTGCCGAACTTTTGTCGTTTCTCATGGCTCTATCGGCAAGAGGCTAGGCGAGCATTATCGCATTCACACAGCGCGGCCATAGCCCCTCCCAACGTTGTACTTTCCCCGCCCTACCTAGCGTTTGATTGGCGGTGCCCTTTTTCAAAAAGTAAAAGTTTGGGCGTCATCAATGACGCCAAAACGCACGTGCGTCCCCTTGCACCCTCCCGGGATCCACCCCCTCCCCCGCGCCTGCTGAAGCGCCGCGGAAACTTTTGACAAAAACTTTTCCTGCCCGCTCACTTTTTGCTGTTTTGAGTATGGCGAACGAGCAGTTGAGGGAAATAACTGGGCTCCTTGCCCCGTTTATGACAGCAATTGCAGCCTTGTTAGGAGCGCTTGAATATTGCTGGCCCGAAGATGGTGCGAGTAGGCGGGGGGGACTATGATGAGCACCTCCACACCATTGCCCACTGCCTTACAAGACATGGCCACGAGAGGAGCGTGGAGGAGGTCCGGACCCGGTTCCGCGACTTGCACGCGCAGTTCTACTCCTCCCTGCGCACCTACAATGGCCACCCGCCCCCCCACGCAAGGCCTCCCTTTTTCGAGGTCATGCGAAGCCTGTGGAGGGCGGCGGGGAGCCCCAGCTGGACAGCCGGTGGCAGACGTGAGTAACCCCCACACACAGCGGCTGTGTGGCTATGGGAACCCCAGGAGAATGGTTGTCATGCATCCCCCAGAAAGGGGGATGCACCCTGCCCGATGAGAGCCCACGCTACTTTACTGTTTCAATTCCATAGGCAGAAGACGCCATGCGCCTGGCCATCAAGCCTCCGTGGACACGCAGGGCCCGGCACAGACGGAAGGTAGGGAAACCTTTATTTAAAGTGGCCCTTGACCGCATTTTTGATTTCCACCCTAACGCCCAAGCAATAAATAAACGACACAATAAAGTTTCCTCCTTCAAAAAGGCTGCTGTGGACGCGCACATGCCTAATCGAATTTCACCTGTGTTTTGGCCAGCAGAACAAGAGAACATCCCTCAACCGGAGCGGCCAGGGACGGATGTGGAGGAGCCGGAGGAGGAACACCCCTGTGCCCAGGAGTAGACCGTTCCAGGGCCAATGTTGAAACCCCCAGCCCTTTCATAAACGCACACCCACCCTGTACAGCACTTTTTTTTTATTTATGTAAATATGTAGTTAGGAAAATATATTTTTTTGAAAAAAGGAAACATTTATTAAAAAATTTATTCTTTCAAGTTGGTGTGTGGCTCCTTGCGTGTAGCCCTCCCCTGCAAAGCTGTTAGGTCAGCGTGGCGTCTGTGGCATGCCACTGTTTCAGTCACGGACCGCTGTGCAATTCGCCAGCCAGACAACTGTTTTGCATGTTTGGCGAAGTGGTGGAAAGGGCGGTAGTGTCAGCGTGGACTTTTCAGCTTGGATCAACACTCCGCGGGAAGATTTGCACTGGGAATGCGCACTCCCCGTGGATTTCCGATCCTGTGGAGACAAGGAGGGGCGTTAGTATTTATCAACAAAGCAAACAGTACGATACAAACAGCGGGTCTTTTAAGTCTTAAAAACCAAACTGACAAAGGGAACTGCCTTGTGTTATAACTTCAGAGGGCAGATAGTCACAGCAGGGGAGATAACCTTTCAGCTTTTGTGATATCAACAGCTTCAAGGTAATGTACAACAACTTAAATTCTTGCACAAGCTAGAGTGAAAACGATGTGGTAAATTGTGTGCCTCTACAATAGTCCCAGGAACTGGTTTTCTGCCCATGGGATCATCCCTCCCAGAGCCACATGGACTGATAAAGATGAAATGCTTGCCTCCCCCAAACAGTGATGTGCATTCCATTGCCCTATCTCCTGCCCTGGCAGGAAGATCATCCCCCTCTGCATGTGGTGGTGGGGGGTTCAGACATGGGGCGTGACTGTATTAATGGCGGCCGCTCGAGAAATAACTACTGCCAGGGGTCAAACAGAAGCCACTACCCCCTACACTCCCAGCCCGAGAATCTGGATTAAAACGGAAGATTACCAAGGGCAATTTTTTTCTGGGGGCGCCAAGCAGTCCCCAGAGAAAAATAATACGTTTATGCAGCCACATGTAGTCCCCAACAAACAGGAAAAAAGTTTCCCAATAAAAGTTTGCACGGGGAAAGCGTGCTGGAGCAGCACAGCAGCCATCCCCAAATTTACACAGCATCCCGTCATTGCGCCATGATCCCGCTTCCAAAGTGACGAGAACGGGTTTGGCATGGTGGCTGCTTTGGACGTCCCCTCCCTTCCTACCTGCCCCCCTCCACAGCTTTCCCAATTTTCCCTAACCTTTAAAAGCATCCTGCCATGCCATCCTCGGCGAGTATCCACTCGCCAGCCACCACCACCCCCTCGACCCCATATTTAAAATCAGGGCATCTTCGGGAGACACAACCTCCGGAAACCCGCAATTCACGACGCCGCACGGACAAAGGATAGCTAAGGGAAAAACCTACCTTCCTTTTTTTCCGTCCCTCGTCCCTTTGCTTCCTCCTTGCAGCCGCTGAAATCTTCCTTTTTTTCCGTTCCTCGTCCGTTTGCCTCCTCCTTGCAGGCGCCTCAGCGGGTTTGGAAAATGGCGCCGCCCGCTCGTGCTGGGGGCGGTCCTGTGGCTTCTGCTGACCACGCCTTGATCCCTCCCTCTCTTGATCGCCCGCGCAAATCAGGACGCACCGCTGCTTTCTCATGAAAACGTCGAGCGCGGATTGGAGGAAAAGACCACATTTTATCCGGTCTTTGAAAAGTGCGCGGAAATGCAGATTGGTGGCGCCCCCGCTCAGATTGGTGTGAGAATGCAAAAAGTTTAATGCTCTCTAACGTGTAAAAGGCACCCGACCAAGGACGAACTGGGAAGCTTTAAAAACCCCATGTGAAAAAGCCATGAGGAGGGAACTGGAGCAAGTGATTCACAGGCTTAACATAATTCTAAAGAATGAATGAAGTAGTATTCTTTCATTCAGAGTTACAATATTAGTACCTGGAACTCCTTCTATAATTGGCATGTGAACAACAGGAACTATACAAGTGACAAGTGTGTAATACACAGAATTGCACAGCAATCTAGTATTTCTTCTTGACCTCTGCAAGTCCTTCTTCTCCATGCATTAGATACCTCTTCCCAAACATGCCTTTGTGCCCATGGCTTTTGTGAGACTGGCTGGGTGCAGTATATGGACCCCTGTTATATAGCTGAGAAGGAACTGAAGACCTGAAATGATCCTGAAGCAAGTGAAGGATATGGAGTCAAATAGGTTATGGGGTGGGGGGAACCAAAAATGTAGCAACCACAGATCTCTAACTGCCTTTCTGCATAAAGTTCCATTTTTTCTAGGATTAAAAACTCTGTGGTGAGCTTCCGCACAAAGAAGTTCTCCTTCATCAGAAAGTTGTACTCCCTGTGAGGAAAGTGAGGGAGGCAGAGACAGATGGTGTGGGACTGCTCTTTTTGGGTCTATTCCCAGGATATTTCTTTAGTGCCTGAACCAGACCTTTGTAGATTCATCATCCTGTGGATTTTAATTAGATGATTTATTGGTGCATGTATGTGTATCAATATAATAGGTAGGTGTTTAAGATGTTTAAGCAGATTCTTTATTTTTTTCAATTACATTAAAGATAAAATAATTGTGTTGACATTTTCCTGTGGAAGGAGAAAAGGATATAATATTGAAAGACTCACTTTTTACCAAGATATTCTAGAGTAAAAAACACTTCTTTAAGGCCATTTCTGCATGGTGTTGCTGTCCCGCCATGGGGATGTGTTGGCAGCAGTCTGCACGAGATTGTTGTGGTCCCACAGCCAGCGCATCCCAGCCCACTGTGATCGCAGGATATTTGCTTAATGGAAAAAATCCATTAAGCGCCCATGATTGCACAACACTCCCTTCACTCCCAACACTCCTCTTCCATGCGGTAGAGGTGGAAGCATGTACGGGAAAGCAGCAAGCTGGACTGCAGAAGCAAGGCACATGTCACTTGCACTTCCTTCCACAGGCAGCCAGCCAGGTGCGAAGAGGAGCATTTGTGTTGTGCTCCCATCCTGGCAAAGATGCTGCCAGGATGACACCAGGACTACAGCGGGAACCAGTAAGGTGTGGAAATGGCCTCAATCTCTCTAAAGCAGGCAGGCAGGCAGGCAGGCACAAATATACACATACGTACCCCACCCACCCACCGTGAAACTTACCCCCTTGTTCCATCTGCCAACACTTACTCTGGTGTCAGCTGTCTTTGCTTTGTGTACAGGTGGCACCTATTACCCTCAAGCAAGGTAATCATGTCCATTTTTATATTTACAAAGCAAATAATGTAGAGTTGTTTAAACGTTGTAAAGTTTTTAGCTACTTAATGCTGAAAAAACTAGCACTTGTGGTTATGGAGAAATGCTTGAGAACAAGCTATAACTGTATTCATTGACAGAATTTGAGCGGCATATTTGATGGGCAGAATGTGGCATAGATAGTGGGCTCTTGGGATTAAACAAGGAGATAAACTTCCCTGTAAATTCTCTGCAGATGGCTTGTCAAAGTTATGGCTGGAACGCCTGCCTAGCATCCGTCCACAGGGCGGAAGAAAATGACTTCATTCTTCACCTGATGGGCAAGCCATTCAATGTGGCCAAAGGAAGGCCCTATTGAATTGGTGCTCATGACACTTTTCAGGTACATACATATTTGATATGTATCTTAAAGTAACTATTTAGAATCACAAACTGGTCAACACGCTATCAAAAGGTGATCCAGCACCTCCCAAGAAATATCTTGCTAAATTCAGTGTATCTTAGTGTTTGAAAAAGTATGCACATGATTATAATCTCAAAGGTAGCATTTCTAAATCTGCTATACCTGGATTCTTGGAAACAATTTTTACCACCAAAGGTGACCTGGTGAAAATATTAGCATAATAAACTGATTGTTTTTTCACTGTTTGGACGTCCTGGAGATTTTTTTCCCTTGGAAATCTCTTACCATCAAGTGTGGTCTCTGTGATTTCTCTTTTTCCTAGGAGGGAACCTTTGTGTGAACAGATAGTTCTCAATTTGATTTCCAGTCATATCCGTCTGACCAACCTGATGGCTCACCTGAAGGACACTACTTGGGGTCCTGGTATTTTCAAAATTGTGAATTTTTAAAAATATATATTTCTCTTTTAAGGGATGTTTCTTCTCATAATATCCTGCAAAGTTTTGGAGGGCAGGAGACAGTGGTATAGCTTTGGCTTGGCTACCTCGCCTTTGGAATTCCAATGCCACCTCTTATATTGGGGGGTGGGGTGGGTGGGTAAATATATCCTTTCTTTGCACCGATGCAGCTGGCTGGCTAGCCCCCTTTCCCACTGTGCTGTGCAAGAGAGAAGGACACTCACTTAGGTCCAGCCATTCCCCACCATAAGATAAGGAGGGAGGCGGAGGTGGCAGTGACCTGGAAAACAGGGGAGGGGTGGGGATGGGAGCAAGCACTCACCTTGGTCACTTCCAAATGGCAAGTCTGCATGGAGCCTAGACTGTTTCAATAATGTCTGACTCCAACTGGTCCTTGGAGCTGATAAGGGAACAGGCAGTTTCTAGGTCATCCATCCCATAGTGCCCTAGTTCTGAGGATACTTTGGAACCAGGCATAATTGAAATAGGCAGCTCTGTTAGAGCCACATGACCTTTCTTGTATAGGGTTGCCATGCTGCCCAGATGGTTGGATTTTACTCAGTTTCTAAGCATGCCACCCAGTTCCAGTTTGGACCATGATCTGAACCAGATCTCAAGCTTTTAAAAAAGTAAGTCTGTGGCCATTGTAGGAGTGAAGATATGGGGCAAAATGTATAGGTACTCTCCTGTCAAATAGTTCTGTAAGAAATAAGTCCACCTCTGTTTTTGGTTTGTTTTTTTGGTGTAGGGAAAGAGATAGACAGTGGTGTGAGCAGTGAAATGCAAGAAGCAAGGGAGAGATGCATTGCAAGGGAGTGGTGAAGCAAGGGAGGATAGGAGAGATGGACGAGAGAGCGGTGCAAGTGGCAAAGTGCAAGATGCAAGAAAGGGGTGCATTACAAGGAAATGAAGTGAGGAGAGGAGGCAGAAGGAAAAATAGAAGATCAGGTGGTACACATAACAGAGAGCAAGAAATGAGGCAGGAGAACATTACAAGGGTGATGGAAAGAGGGTGAGAGAACAAGCAGTGTGAATGAAGAAGAGAATAGGAGGAAAAGTAGAGTGAGAGGTGTGAGTAAGAAGCAATGGGGTGCACTTTGAAAGGGTGCAAGGTGATTCTGTTATGCCCTGCCTTCGAGACCCTGACAATGAGGAGGAGGATTCTGAATCTGAGGCAGAAGTTTCCCTAGAATTTTGCTCAGTAGAAAATAACAACCAACATCAGGGACCTTAGCAAGGGGAACAAGTATCAGAAGATGAAACAACACAGACTCTTACTTTGTGGAAGAGACGCTGCCAGAAAGAAGATCTCTGCTGTTCAGCTCCTTTAAATAACAAGTGAACTGTAATGTGGGAACACCTGTGGCAATATCATTAGCTGATAAAAGGCAGACAGCTGCTCTACCCTGCCCCCTCAGGGTCAGCAACTGATCTTCCCAGTCCTGGAAGCTTTGTGTTTTCTGGAATCATGACTCTCTTGAACCTCTGCTTGTTTGATGCTGATTTGCCTTTATGGATTTGTTTGCTTTAGAACCTGAACTTTGTTTGGACTACCCTCACCCTTGCCTCCATGAATAAGCTCTCCTCTGCTGTTTTGCTAATTGACTGCCTGGTCTGCCTGGGACATGACAGATTTGAGGAAAGAAGTAGGGAAAGGAAAAGCAAGGAGTGAGAGCAACAGAGTGCAAAAAGCAAGGGAGGGTTGCACTGTGAGGGTATGAGATATGACAGCAAAGAGAGCAGGAGAGAGTGGCAAGGGAGCTAGACTGTTTTTTTAGTGATAATAAAATATTTAATCTATGTTTCCAATGGAAACTGCATCATGACTTTTTTTTTCAATTGCTGCTGTTTGTTCTTACTTTCCTCTGCATCTAGCCCTGTTAATCATATGGCAGTCAACTCTCAGGGACTTCCTGTGCTATTTTCATGGAACTGTAGCGTTTTGCCATCAGATTGGTGTCAAATCATCATCATCGTCATCTGATGAGAATACCACTGGGAGTGCTGTGCTTGTGCATGACAAAATGTTAATGTTATTGTTCTCTTATTTGTACTGTATTAGCAATGTATTTCTCCAATTTACATGGTTTTCCTCTCTGCTAATTTCCACAACAACTTTGTAAGGTAGAGCTGCTGAGAGGTAGTGGTAGCCCAAGAACATATGGTAAATTCCATGACCAAGCAGAGATTTGAATTTGGGACTTCCTGTTCCAAGTGCAGAATTTCAAACATTACTCTATACTGATTCTCTCAGAGGAGGTGTAACTATAAAAAAAGGAGGGGGGAAATAAAGAATGAAACTTGGTGAGAAAAAAAATTACAACAATTCATATGTCTGGTTTGCAAAAGTATAATAATTTGCATGATATGCATATTAGATGCCTACGTTTAAGCAAGAAAAATATGGCAACCCAGTGCTTGAAGCAGTTGTTGCTCCAGTTCTCCTTCCAAGGCAACTGCCTCCCATGTTGCACCCTTCTGTAAAATACATTCAAATAAATATCACTCAATAATCAAAAGAAATCTGACCAGGGTGGTTGCTAAGCTTGGATCTAAAACAAGGTCCATTCTTGTGTGGTGGTTATCTCAAAGATGGCAGCAAGAGTTTGCTAAAATGGATTGTAATGTTGCTCCTCAGGCAGCTGCTCTGAGTTGAAAAGGAGCTCTGAGGGTGCTAAATTAAGGCTCCCCACAGGTGGTGCTCCTGTTCAACTTGGAGCAGCTGTGGCAGGAGGAGCAGAGGAAAAAACAGAGTGGATTTGACAGTCCCATGCCCATGGATCCATTGTCTTCTTCAGCTGGACACCACATTCAAGATGAACCTTGAAAAGTTAACTTTTCTGGACTGAAACCCTCAGTACTCCCAGTGTTGCAATCCAAAAAGTAACTGTCTGAAATTCTGATTCAAGAGAAATGGACTGTGTACATAAGAGAAGTCCCAGAAGATCCCAGCTGATAGAACATGATTCAAAGTTCCACTGATGTGGGAGCTTTTTCCTTTCCACTCTCCCAGTGTCCTCCTTTGGCTCCTCCTCAGCTAGCAACCATGCTGCAGCTGCAAGGCCTTCCTCCTCTGGCCTGCTTGCAGGGAACTCTCTTGTTTTAGCTTGAGGAGGAGGTGGTGGTCCTGTGGCACATTTAGGACTAATATATTGACAAATTTTTGTGGATGCCAGTCCTTGTTCTCTGACCAATGGAGCAGAGTATTCAAGCCTCAAGTCTTTGTGCAATGTCTTTACCAGGGTGAATTTCTACCTTTAATCATGATGGCATATATTTACAGCAGAAATTTCCAAACTGGTGCTTTCCAGGTGGGTTGGATTACAACTCTTATCATGCTGCTTAATGAAAGGCCATGGTGGTTTACAAAGATAGAAGCTGCATTCTTACACGTTTTGAGAGTGAGGAAGTCTGTCCCAATTTAAGCCTCATGTGAATGTTCCTGTGTTAGGTATCCTGTTAAGCAATCAATCAAACAAAGAAGACACTGTGCTGTTTGTTTGAATCTTGGACTGTGCTTCAGCAGTGAGGATCATGCTGTCTATATATGTTTTGTTTTGTTTCTGGTTTAATTGTTCTTCTTAGATACCTGCCTTGCCTCTGTCTCCTTCAGAGCACGTTACCTGGAATGACTATTCATTTCTATTCTCCTTTGTTTGCAAATACTACGTAGGAAACAGGTAAGAATGGAATTTGTTCCTCTCAACATTACATTTGTGCTTTCTACCATGCCAGTGGGCTTCTTGAGATACACACATGTGCATGGCCTCCATTTCAAGCTGCCTTCTCCCAAGCCAGCTCGCCAGGTATTTGGAATGAGAGCTACCTTAGAGTCTCATGATAACACTGGAGGTGAAAAACCCCATCTCTGGCTCTCTTCCCACCCTCTGGGAAGACTGCCTCTGGCAACCAGCAAAGCAACCTCTTTTTCCAATTTCTCTTATCTGGGACACTCAGGAGTGTACAGTTGGAATACAGACCTTTTTTCCCTTTCTAGGCACACTTACCTGAGAAGAAGCTCATTTGAACACACCTGAGATAACATTTGGCTTTGGCTATACTTTTTCAAGGCTAACCATCAGCTGAATCTCTTTTTAATCCTTCCTGAACAGTATATGCTATGCCTCCCATGGACCTGTGCAAGGCTGATACAGAATCCATGGCATGGAAGAACTAGTGCAGAGACAACTTTGCTCTTTCCCATTGATTGCTTTGAAATGTTTATCCTTTTCCTGCTAAGCACCTTACCTTGTTTCATCTTTGTGGATCATTTCTGATGGGATGACAAGATTGTGCAGAGCCCTTTCGGACTGTCAATTTTCAAATATCAAACTTCAGTGCAGGCCAATCCTCTGCACTGGCCAAGTTGATCTCAATCATAACTAAAATGCATGAAAATTAAACTTCTGATGGATTTCTAATATAAATGAATAAAGAAAATAAAGAATATTCTTCAGTTTTTAACTGGAATAACACAATTGTTATTTTTGCTGTTCCTCTGCTGTAAACTTGCTGAGATGGCTAGAGTGGTCATTGAACGTGATGCTGTCTGAGGTGAGGGGCAGGGCTGAGGAAAGGTGCTTAAGTGTTTCGCTGCAGATCTGTGAGGTGCATATATTTGTGAATCTGAGATTCACAGGAACTGCTCCCATTCTTCAGCAACAGCAACCCCACTAGCAACAACATAGCAGGAGAACCTTCTCTGAGAAGTACAGGAAGAGCCTGGAATGTGTAACGGGAAGTGTGAAAACAACCTGCTGTAACGCTACTGCTGTTTCATCATAGCCATATCAAACAAAAATGACAGGGCTGTTGCCTTCTTGGTAAACCCAATCCCGGGGTCTACAACTTTGATAAAAAATTAATCTAACCCACCAGAGAGGTCACTCGAATGTGCACGTAGGCAATAACGGTCGTACAAGCGAAAGAACCAGATCAGGCCAGTAAAATCCCCAGTCACGTAGCAACAGGAGACCTCATGTTGTGATAACCCATGGTGGACAAAAGGCCTTTAACCTTTAAGGAGTCCACTTGAAGGGAGTAAAAGTGTTCCCGGAAAATTGGGCACTGGAAGCAATAAAACCTTATCAACTCCATCTCCAGAAATTCACACCACAGCCTCAAAGCGGAGGAAGATCCTGGGGAAAGGATTTGCCTTCAAAGTAAATTTTTCCTACAAATAGTCCCTGTTTTTGGGCTAGTTAGGCAGGAGAGATCGAGGCAAGGTAGAAGAAGGCGATGCAATGATTATGATGCCTCCCAGTCACACTAACTGACCGGTCCCCCTCACTCCTCAGCGTCTCTTCGCTGAGCTGATGTTCGATTGCTGCTTCCCGGACAAAAGGACTTCAGGAGAGGTACAGCATTTCCCAAACTGCAAATCCCTCAACAATCTCTCTATTTTATTTCCACTCTTTATTTCTATTAGCCCTTGGATCTGGGGATTTTACTGGCCTGATCTGCATGAGTGCAAACTATTACTACTCAATAAATTCATTCATTGGACCTTTTTGTGTGATTTCTGACTGAGCCTGACCCCGTAAACATTGAGTTAAAGATCCTTAATTACCCTGCCCTCTTTGCATTGTTAAAGCAGTGCTCTTAGCTAATTTTCCCCACGAGTGACAATTCGACAGCTGTTGGGAATCCCCCTAAGGGACCCCCAGCAAGCAGGGTAACAGGGTTACCAATGTCACAATCCTGTAAGCGTGACAGAGGTCACTTGGAGCTCGAAAGGCTGCAGCCAATAAATCCCTCTCCCAGCAACAGGAAACATTAGCAGGTGCAAGTGGCCCCCCCACCAGCACACCATACGGGTATGATCCATGGATTGGATGTGGCAAGCCCAGTCAGATGGTTACCACACATCCATGGATTGATGCCCAGCCTACGTATTTGCTGGTTTGGGCCCTGTGTCCCCTCAAACATACTTTGCCAACATATTGACTACTTAAGGAAGAATATACTTGAATGTAGCTGTGGCTGATTTCTGGTTGCTGTATTTGCATTAAAGCTGTGGCCCACACATTTAATAATAACAGTGCCCAGCCTCTCTGTCTCAGTGCAATAGTGGCTATTGACTTTCCTCTGCTATTGATTAGTTAAGTCTGGGAACTCTGATCTATCCTGATCAGGAATCCCACCACCACAAGGAAAAAAAGGTTTTTTTAAAAGATAATACTGTTTTCAGTTATATTTCATAGAATCATAGAGTTGGAAGAGACCCCAAGGGCCATCAAGTCCAACCCCCTGCTATGCAGGAATACACATCAAAGCATTCCCAATAGATGGCCATCCAGCCTCTGCTTAGAAACCTCCAAAGGAAGAAACTCTACCACACTCTGAGGCAGCATATTCCACTGCCGGACAGCTCTGACCGTCAGGAAGTTCTTCCTGAGGTTCAAGTGGAATCTCCTTTCCTGCAGCTTGAATCCATTGCTCCTTGTCCTAGTCTCTGGAGCGGTAGAGAACAAGCCTGCTCCCTCTTCAACATGACATCCCTTCAAATATTTAAACACAGCTATCATGTCCCCTCTTAACCTTCTCTTCTGCAGACTAAACATACCCAGCTCCCTAAGCCGTTCTTCATAGGGCATAGCTTCCAGACCCTTCTCCATTTTGGTCGCCCTCCTCTGGACACGTTCCAGCTTGTCAACATCCTTCTTGAATTGAGGTGCCCAGATCTGGACACAGTATTCCAAATGAGGCCTAACCAATGCAGAATAGAGTGGTACCACTACCTTTCTCGATCTAGACACCATACTCCTATTGATGCAACCAAGAATCGTGTTGGCTTTCTCGGCTGCCGCGTCACACTGCTGACTCATGTTCAGCTTGTGATCTACCAAGACTCCTAGATCCTTTTCACATGTACTGCTATCCAGCCACACGTCCCCCATCCTATATATGTGACTTCCATTTTTTCTGCCCAAGTGCAGGACCCTACATTTCTCTTTGTTGAAATTCATTTTGTTAGCTTTGGCCCAGCTCTCCAATCCGTCAAGGTTGTATTGAAATTTGATCCTATCCTCTGGTGTATTAGCAACCCCTCCTAGTTTGGTATCATCTGCAGATTTGATCAGCATGCCCTCCACTCCCTCATCCAAGTCATTGATGAAGATGTTGAATAGCACTGGGCCCAGGACAGAGCGCTGTGGCACACCACTAGTCACCTCTCTCCAGGAGGAAAAGTAGCCATTGGTGATCACCCTTTGGGTGCGGTCGGTCAACCAATTACAAATCCAACTAACAGTAGCCCTGTCCAGCCCACATTTTACTAGCTCCTTTGCAAGAATGTCATGTGGAACTTTGTCAAAGGCCTTACTGAGGTTAAGATATGCTACATATCTACAGCATTCCCTTCGTCTATCAAGCTTGTAACCCTGTCATAAAAAGTGATAAGATTAGTCTGGCATGACTTATTTCTGAGAAATCCATGCTGGCTTTTAGTGATTATGGCATTGTTTTCTAAGTAATCATTAAACTGACTGTTTAATGATTTGCTCTAGGATCTTTCCTGGAATTGATGTCAAGCTTACAGGGCGATAATTATTTGAGTCCTCTTTTTTCCCCTTCTTGAAGATGGGGATGACATTTGCCCTCCTCCAGTCTGCTGGGACTTCTCCTGTTCTCCAAGAGTTCTGAATGATTATTGCAAGTGGTTCAGAAATGACTCCTGCCAGTTCTTTTAATATCCTTGGATGTAATTCATCTGGCCCTGGGGACTTGAATTCATCTAGTTTAGCCAGATATTCCTGTACTACTTCTCTACTTATTCTGTGCTGCATTTCCCTCACTTCCTCATCTGTTCCCCACGCCCCAGGTTGAGTACTTCTCAAGGTTGAGTACTTTGGGAGAAAACTGAGACAAAGAAGGTATTAAGTAGTTCTGCCTTCTCACCCCCCCCCTTTATTAATTGGTCACCTTCTCCGAGTAGTGATCCTATCATTTCCTTGTTTTTCCATATATGGAAGGGGCATCTGTATGTGTGTGTCAAACAATGAAAAGGGTAGGGATAATATCTTGGAGGAACTAGTGGGTACACAGTCCAAAATCCTGTGTGCAATATGGTTTTAGCACAAGTGGACACTATCATCCCAGAATGGTTTTGAAGGTACACAAGGAAAGAGAGCAATCCCAATTAAATGACATTTTTACAGATAATGCAGTTGTAGTGGGAGAGGAGTCTTGTGTGATAAAGTCCTTATACTCTATAAGAGAGCTTTCCAAACTTTTCATGTTGATGACACACTTCTTAGACATGCATCATTTCATGACACAGTAAATGAAGGCAGCCCCTCCACCCAAGCCTGGCTCCTCACTGCTGGTGCCCTCACCAGGGTCTTCCTTGGCCCAGGATGGTGGTGGTGGCGGCAGTGGCGGCAACTGCAGAGGCAGCCCTTCATCTGGGCCTGGCCCGCCATGGTGGCAGGAGAGGCAGCTCTTCCACCCTTTACATTTGCACAACATACCTACTGCAGCCAACACACTAATGTGTCACGACACATAGTTTGGAAAGCTGTACTCTATAGGCTATACTAAGCGAATTCAGTCTTTTAAAAGTACATGACCAGGCTGAAAAGTTGGCAACTGAATAATCTGGCTTGTAATACCAGTCTGCCCTAAAGCTCTAGGTAAGTGTAAAACACTACAAAGTGTGCCAGCCAAAGAAAAAAGAATAGAAAATAAGGAGAATTTTTATTTATTTATCCTCTATGGCAGTTATGAATGCATAACTTAGACCAGTGGTTCCCAAACGTGGTCTTCCAAATCTTTTGGGCTTCACCTCCCAGAATTCCTGACTGTTGGCCAAGCTGGCTGAGGCTTCTGGGAGCTGACATCCAAAACACCTGGAGGATCCAAGTTTTGGAATCACTGACCTAGAGTAGCCTAGAGTTACACACTTGTGACTGATATGTATTCACGATCCCTAGGTAGGCCCTAGTTTAGAGGAGAGGTAGGATGTGAAAATCCTCCAGTCTCCGTTTATGGGACAGCAGCTGCTGCAAACAATGGAAGTCTGCTCCTCTGTTGTTTGGAAAGTAGTTAACAGTCTCACCCATTCCCTTGCATGAGTGATCTCTGACACAAGGCATAACTGTGACAGAGACTCTGCTTCTGATTGTCACAACAGAAATCACTCGCCGGAGGGGCTAGAACTGTCAGCCAGCTGCTGCCTGAGTGGTAGGGGACTGCACCCTCATTGCTCACGGTGGCTTGCTTCCTGGTAAGTAGGGACAGGGGCAGTTGGGCCAGGATTCACTGCACAGTGAATGGTTCTTATGCATCAAATAATAATAATAATAATAATAATAATAATAATAATAATAATAATAATAATAATATAATTTATTTTTATCCCGCCTCTCCCAGTGGATCGAGGTGGCATTACAGGAATATATAAATACATTAAAACATTAAAATGTACCCCATCCTCCCCACCCACCATACAGCATTCAAGCCTTAATTTACATCCTGACTTTCTGCCAGCATGGGATTCAGCTGAGTGTTGCATCAATGCCTCAGTGGAATGCAAGCTTTGTACTATAAGTCTACTTTCCCACCCCATCCCCAAAAAAGTCAGAGATGAGAAAATTTGCCCATAGGACCTTTTCAGCAAACCACATCCAAATTTATTTGTTGTTGTTGTTTTTTTAAGAAAAACTCTTGGGAAAGCAGCAGTACAGATCCAAGAAACTGCTGCAAACAGATCCCTAACAGATTGAAACAAGTAGATGTGGAGGTGACAGCAGCTGCCAAAACTGAAGATCCTGTACTTTTTTAGACCTATCTGGAAGAGACTTGAGCATGTCCCCATAACTGATTTTAAGGGACAGGGGCAATTTGTTATTAATTTTGTCTATTTGCAGATATATGCAGAAAGAGCAAATTACTTTCCCCATCAATTATCATTCAAACATCTTTAAATGTGAAGACTCTCACCAACTCAGTGTGTTATGTACAAGTCCTCTCCATGTGTTCAGAGTAGCTAACTCCCAAGGGACTGTGTATAGGACAAGCTTCAGGCATCTTTTATTAAACCCTGAAGGGCTCAACATCAATTGTTACCTTGTTATTTCTTAGCACTTGGCCATTTAGCATGCTTCTGATAGATAGTTTCTGAGGGGTGAGTGAGTGCAAAGAAACTGGCAAACATTGAGCAATAAGGAAGAAAAGCTTAAACATATCAGGTTCTAAATTTTACAGTACGTTAAAGGCTGTTGACTCTGCTGTTATGTATTTTTTTTTTTGAGAAATCAAATAAGGAAGAGCAACCTGAACTAAAAAGAAGATTTTCCTAGATTTACATAGAAAGAACTTCCTGTACCTGCATCACTGTTGTGTAATTGCTCTCCTTCAAATACAGCTGTACATCTCCAATCTGTTCCATGGTCAGCACCAGCCACTGCCACTGCCTCAGCCACAGAACAGTTTCATTTGCCACTTCTCCACTTCTTATTTTTGCCCACTTCACCCAAAATGGAATCCTGGGCATTTCTCTGTACCTTTCTTCTGATCTTCTTCGTTCATGGTGAGTTCAAAGTAGTTCAGTTATGAACAGGGGAAAAAAGAGCTTGAAGACTTCTCTTAAATTAACAGACAAGTGAATGTATCAGTTTCACAAAATATGGAACTGCTTTTTGAAAGATAGTGTGTGTGTGTGTGTGTGTGTGTTTAAATGAATAAAAAAAGGTACAGATTCTGTGGCCAGAGTTTGGAAAAGGTTGAGCATATAAAATAAACTGCACAATAAACTGCAAGGAATATAAAAAGAGATTGAAGGCTAAAGTAACAGGGGGGAAAAAGGGACTACAACTCTGAGACAAAAGTTTATGCAACATGAACAACAGAAAGTTAGAAAACATTGGGGTTTTGGCCATTTCCACACGACACTCTTATAGCACGATTTTTCCACTTTGAACTATAAGAGTATTGTGCGGAAATGGCCTTTATCTAACTGATAGGTCTAAGAGGTGTTCTTTTTAGATGAATCAGTCTTATGGTTCAGACATGAGATTAGTATAGAGCAAGAGTGTACAAACATTTTAGTTAGAAAATAAAGGTGTTTCAAGAAAGTCATAATTAACACTTGTGTTAAAGCACATGCTGTTTTGGAGGCTTGGTTTCCATAAACCATAACTTTCCCAATTTGGACATAATAGAATTCAGGGTTTGTTGCAACCACAAAGGAGTGATTGGAGCAAGTGATTCACAGGCTTAGCATAGCTCAAAAGAATGAATGGAGTAGTATTCTTTCATGTATAGTTACAATATTAGTACCTGGAACTCCTTGTAAATGGGGGGATGAGCAACAGGAACTATACAAGTGACAAGTGTGTAATACACAGAATTGCAGGGCAATCTAATATTTCTTCTTGACCTCTGAAGTCCTTCTTCTCCATGCACTAGATACCTCTTCCCAAACATGCCTTTGTGCCCGTGGCTTTTGTGAGATTGGCTGGGTGCAGTATATGGATGCCTGTTATAAAGCTGAGAAACAGCCAAAGACCTGGACTGACGCTGAGGCAAGTGAGAGATATGGAGTCAAATAGGTTACTGGGGGTGGGGACCAGAAATGGTGTAAGCACATATTCAACAAGGGAGCATGTAACTCCCCTGTTAAAATAGATTCTCTGGCATAATTCAAACTGCTGGTCATGACCTATAAAGCCCTGTATGGCTTAGGTCCAGACTACCTGAAAGACTGTATCTCCCTATATGAACCTGCTAGAAGCGTAAGATCTATAGGGAAGGGCTTTCTCTCTCTGCCCCACCATCATTTCAGGCTCACTTGCTAAGGATATGAGAGAGTGTCTGGCTGACCCCATCCCTGCTCTCTTTTAGCCAGCAGGCAAAGACCTTTTCTTTAAGGGGGCTTTAAATATGTAACATCTCACAGGGAGGCTTCTTTATGGGATGTGTGCTTTATTTAATAAAAACTTTAAAACTTCATTTTACATTCTTTTAATTTAGTGATTTTAATTGTTTTTAATTTTTTATTGCCAGGTTTTAATTGATTCCTTTGGTAAGCCACCTTGGGTCCTACTCTGGGAGAAAGGTGGCACATAAATGAAATACATACATACATACATACATACATACATACAATGATCTTGGCAAATCTCCTTTTTGTATAAAACATCTTGAGCAGGCCCTTCCTGCCTTTTTGTTGAGCAGTTTTGTGTTGGGAAAAACATAGTTTTGAATGTGGAAAACAGCATTGCCCAAGGATGGCTTACTAACATCCAGGACACAGAGGAACATCTCCTGGAACACAGACCAACATGTAATGTTAAAGAAATATAACTATAGAACTGAAACAGACCTAAGTTTGTCTGCTCCCAGACTGAAAGTTAGCATGTCCTGCTGGCGCTTAGGCCATCTAGGCGTGCCTCTTAAAGGAGTAATAGACAACACCTTTTATCCAGAAATGTATTTGATTCTGGGGGTCGAGGGGGGAGAAAGAAACACAGAAAACAGAATGTAGAAAATTGAGGTCCAAACTGGGGCATTTCTGCACTATACTGTTATAGTGCTATTATTCCACTTTATTCCTGTGGAATCCAGGTGTTTGCAGTTTAGGGAGGGGTATTTAGAATTCTCAGTCAGAGAGCTCTTTGGCCTCAGGAAACTACAAACCCCAGAGTTCTGCAGGATGTTGAAAGTGGAATAATAGCACTATAATGGTGTAGTGTGGAAATGCCCTAAATATTCCACTAAATATCCATCCACTTCAGGAATAATAGACAAATTCATCTGGCACCTTCCCCATGTCCCCTAGTAGTAATTCTTCACTCTGTGTCCCTGTGCATTCTAACAGACTTAGAGACACTCCCTCCCACCTTTTCATTCACGTGCCAACTCTATTCTGAGGCCAGCTATCTTTACTTTGGGAAAAGGTGCCACCCAGTGCCCCCTTATTTGGGTCTAGTGTTGCATCTAGCTCTGTAATAATAAAACAAATAATGCTAGGTTGTTTTATGAATATTAAACTTGAAACTTGGGCCTTTTCTGCACTATATTGTTATAGTGCTATTATTCCACTTTCAACATCCTATGGAATCCTGGGGTTTGCAGTTTAGGAAGGGGCTTTTAGAGCTCTTGGGCCTCAGTAAACTACAAACCCCAGCATTCCACAGGAGGTTGACTGTGGAATAATAGCACTTTAACAGTGTAGTGAGGAAATGCCCATTGTCAAACAATCTACTTGTACAATGCTGAACAATCTAGAAATCATCATTATGGAGAAATGCTGCAGAGCAAGCAGGATATAGCTTTAGTCACTGGGAGAACTGGAGTGGTATATTTGATGGACTGGGGTGGCACAGACACTGGGCTCTTGAGGACAAGAATGGAAATAAATTTCCCTGTGAATACTCCTCAGATGGCTTGTCAGAGTTATGGCTGGAATGCCCACCTAGCCTCCATCCACAGTACAGAAGAAAATGACTTCATTTTTCATCTGATGGGCAAACCGCTGGATTACACCAAAGGAAAAGCTTACTGGATTGGTGCTCATGACACTTTCAAGGTATATGTATAGCCAAGTCACTATTCAGAGCTGCTGAAAGGTCAGCTTAAACTTAAAAAAAAAAAAAAAAACTAGCCTAGAAAGTGTTATTAGTTTTTCTGCATTCAGATTCTAATTTGGTCTTAAGAGGTTCATAAGACCTCTAAAGGTAAATGAGGTTTTGTCCCCTTACTTATGGGTAGGAAAGAAACCTTTTCAGTCCATATTTTTATATGAATTAATTTGCACTAATAGTGAACTAGTACTATTGGTTGTCAAAACTAGTATGCAAAACACACATGAAATTCACATTTCCCCAGATTTTCCAGTCAAAAATGCATAGAAAAATCTGTACATTGGGAGAAACAGCTCCCAAAAATGCATGTCTCACTCAGAATTACATGCAAAAACTTTGCAAAAGGGGAAATTGCTTGCGAAACTACATTCTGTAAGGACAATGTGTACATTCTGTACATTTTAACTGACACCAGCTGAGTCTTTGGATTCATATCAGAAATGTGACTTGTCTTGCCAAATACAGTGTGACTTATTGCCCAATTAGGTATGCATATGACTATAACCTGGGGTATAAAAAGTAATCCTCCATTGCCAAAGAGTAATAGTTAGTGAAAGGACTAGCATAACAGGCAGATTGTATTTTCACAGTTCAGATGTCTTGGAAAGTTTGTTTTTTCCCTGCAAATCTTTTAGTCCCAATTATGGTCACTAACTCTGTGAATCTTTCCATAGGAGGGAACTTTTGTGTGGACAGATGGTTCTCAATTTGATTTCCAATCATATCCTTCAAATCAGCCTGATGGACTGTCTGGAGAACACTACTTAGGGTCCTGGTATTTGCAAAATGGTGAGAAAGCCATGCCTTTTGACAAACTCCTCCCCTCACAATGTGCTGCATGACTTGGGGACAGAATGGGGAGGTCAACATGATTGAGAATTAAACTACTTGTGAGGTTGTATTGGTAAGCCACTTTGAATCCAATTTGAGAGAAAAATGGATAATAAATAAATTAGTATGTGCAGGCACACAGTCTGGGCACAAAAGGATAGATGAGGAAAGAGAATACAAGAGAATATGGAATTCCTGTTTTTTTCCTTCCCATATCAGCATTCTTATCCTTATCAATGAGTGCTTGGAACACTGAAAAAACCCTGATAACCAATCCTTTTCTCTTTTCTATGGAGATGGTGGCATGTTGTGACAAGGTCATGGGCAAGACTGTGGCCTAAACTCAGAGGTGGTGCAAGCTCTCATGATGCTTAAGGTGATGCACCTCTACATCACGTGGAGGTCACAGGCTCCCCCTCTGTGTCACCCACATGCATTGATGCAGTTGACTAGCTAACCTCCCTGCCCCACTGTGCCGTGTGGTAGAAGGAGCACCTACCCATCTCCAGTCATAGGAGATGGCAGACACACCTTGTCTGGGACAAGATAAACCAAAGAGGACGAAGCAAAGTTTAGGCCCTTCCCTAAACTGCAAACCCCAGGATTCCATAGGATGTTGAAAACAGAATAGTAGCAATATAACAGGCTAGTGCAGAAATGGCCTTGATGTGAAGCCAGCTTTTTCAGTACTGTCTGATTCCTAGGGCAACACTTCCATGGTCTGATTGTGTAAACTATGTCTGAGTTCCCACAAAGCTGACAGACTGGCTAAGTTATATTGCAACACATCTGAAAGGGATTCAGTTGAGGAAGTTGCTTTCATTTATCTGGGGATGCCTCAGACAACTAACGATAAGCTTAATGGTCTCTCTTTCTCTTTCAGGACATATCACCTGGAATGACTATGTTGTCTCATTCAAATTCCCATCTGTTTGCAAATACTACCTGGGAAATGGGTAGGAACAGAATTTACTTCACTCAAAACTATACAGGGGTACCTTTGTTAGCAAAGCCTGGGACATAGAATCTCTTTTTTACAAAGTGTTTTTACACTCATTTAGCATCCCCTTTTCTTCATTGTCCTCTGTTTTGCTAGAGTAATTTTTTAGCAGCATTGGCATTCAGGGAATGTTGAAGGAGGGCTGCAGAAACACAGATTTTTGGTTCTGTGTCACAGCAGTATATATGCAGTAAACAGTGCAATAAAGCTGCACTCTGAAAGAATGGTATTCTACTCTAGCCAATCCTATTGTAGGTGTGTGTGCATCCCTGCAACCAGTAAGTTAAAAAGAAGTTACTTCCAGAATCCCTTAATGAACATGCATAAACAGCAAAACAGAGAGAGCAGAGAAGCCTGCCTCACAAGCCCCCCAAAGCATGTTAAAGAAGCATAGATCTTTAGATTTGACCCTCAAAATGGAAACCATAAAAAAGGTCAGGGCTGGTGAAAAAAAAGTGACCTTGGATGCATTTTGGAAGATGCCATCAACTGATCTCTAGAAAGTTCAAAATGTTTTTGTTTATTTACAAGAGGCTTACTTGACCTGGTCATTTCATTCCACACATGCATACCATTAGTTTTAGATTTTTTAAAAATGTTTGCTGGATCATATTTTGCTGATCTCTCTTCTGTGGTATAGGAACCTATCCCTATTCCCCCCCCCCATGTTATTTCTGCTACTAGAACTAAATTTTCTTCTGGAGAAGTCATGCCCAGAACACATCTATTTTGTTAACTTGTATACAGGTAGACCTGTGTCTCTTCTTTCTGCTGTGACACTGAGCTTCTTGGGCTGCATTCATGTGCACAGGAGAGCATCCTCCATTGTGTGGTAGCCAGACAGCTGCCTTTCCAGTTAGGACCATTTGTGAGAAAGGGCCTCCAATTTCTGGAGGGTTTTTTTTTTTCTCCATTCAAAGCATTTTATGGGCTCTTTCTCATCCTCTCAGTCCTCCCAAATAAATCTAGTTCATAAAGAGGTAGCTGATGTTCTAGGTATTTCTGTGCTGTTTAACCTTTTTCATTACTGTGGGACATGTTAGTCCCCTAAAGTCATGTTCTGCTGTAGAATTCACAAAGAATTAGACCTACAATGTAAGGATTCTATACAGTTGCAAAGAATGTTTCCAAATTTCAGCCAAATTTGTCTGTAAATGAAAAATCCCTGGAAGAATAATGTTAAAAAAAAAAAATCCCAACTGATCTATAGATGTTTGCCAATAGGGTGCTTATTGTTGTAGCCAATGCTATAAATTAGGACAAAAAAATATAATCCCGTAGCATTATTTGTTTGGCTCATCAAACCATTATGCAATGAGGCAGAAGTAATACATGATGAATGAAGCAGGGTCTCCATTTGGGGGACACTTAAATTTCTCTCAGGAGCTGAGACACTGAAATTCATTCAGGTCAGGAAATTCTCCAGGATACAGGAAGTATATGTTTTGTCAGAATATGGCAGCCAGGTTGGTCACCGGAACATCTAAAAGTGACCACATAACACCAATTCTGAAGTCTTTACACTGGATGCCTATTCGTTTCCGGGCACAGTACAAGGTGTTGGTTTTTACCTTTAAAGCCCTTCATGGCTTGGGGCCAGCCTACCTGCGGGATCGCCTTCTCCCATACAATCCGCCCCGCACACTAAGGTCCTCTGGGAGGAATTTACTGCAGCCAATCAGAACTAGGTTGGCTGCGGTTACCCAGAGGACCTTTTCTTCTGTCGCTCCCAAGTTATGGAATGGCCTGCCGGAGGAGACCCGGCACATTACCAGTCTTGACTGCTTTAAAAAAGCAGTCAAGACCGTCTCTTCCGACAGGCCTTCCCAGATTAGTGTTCCACCGCCTCTCATCATTGTCTTCTGTGTTAATCTTGTTTTTAATTTGTTTTAATTAACTAATATGTTTTAGGGGGATAGAAGGGTTGGAGGGTGGGGAGGATAGGGTGCGTTTTAATGTTTTAATGTTTTTATATATTTTTGTAATGCCGCCTCGATCCATTGGGAGAGGCGGGATAGAAATAAATTTTATTATTATTATTATTATTATTATTATTATTATTATTATTGTCTGATTTAATTTAATTTTTAACTCATATTTGTATAGAACAGACTCCTGTGGATAAGGAGTGTTTTTATATGTTACACACATCCTTGTTAGAGTCAGAAAATACACAATTCCAATGCTGCAAATGTTTTCTTCTTAGTGGAACAGTTACTAAATGCCACAACCAGGGGATTAAAAAAAATCTGCATGAAAGCATTAATCCACCCTAACATAATTTACCTATTCACACACTCTGACTGTCCCCTGCTAAATACATTGTATCATGGAAGGGCAGTAGTGTAGGGACATGGAGGTAGGGGAGAGATTAGCCCTGGGCAGCAATGTTTCTGGGGCGTCTCACCCCGTAGCCATGCCCCTGCGTGCCCTGGCTACACCCCGTACACAGTGGCCACGCCCTTTGTGCTATAGCCTCACTCCCTCCACATACTCCGAGCTCCACCATTGTGGACAGGTAACTTGTGGCTCTCCAGATGTTGTTGGATTGCAACTCCCTTTAGCCCTAGCCAGCAGAGCTATGCTGCAGTTGCTCCACTGGGCAATTTGTGGATGTACAATGTTTACCTGGAAGTACAACTGAACAAGGTCAGCTGAACTAAGGTGCCAAGGCATGATTGAACCATGTGCCATAAAGACCCAGTTTGTAGGCAGAAAACCTGTTCTTTGGCCAAGTCAACTGACCAAGTATTTGGAAGGGGCCTTAGAGCCTCATTATAACCCTGGAGATGAAAAGCCCATTCCTTTCCTCAGCCTCAAGAGCACAGCACAACAACCCCCCTTTCTAATTTCTCTTATCCTCTGGGTCACACAGGAGTTTACAGTTGCAATGTAGGTCATTGTTGCAGTTCCAGGCACACTTACCTAAGAGAAAGCTCATTTGAACGGAGCTGGGATAACTTATGAATATGTGCATACACATATTCCTTTGCTATACTTTTTCCAATCTGACCAGTAGCTGAATCTCTTTTTATCTTTCCTTAACAGCATGTGCTGTGCCTCCGGAGGATCCAGGCGAGGCTGATATGGGATCCCTGGCATGGAAAAACTATTGCAGACACAACTTCACTCCTGCCCCATGAATTACTTTGAAATGTTTTTGTTCCTTCCCTGACAGTCACCTTATCTTGTGCTTCTCTGTGGATCATTTTTGAAAGGATGAAAAGATGTGAAGAGGGCTTTTCAAATATTGATGTTGTGTGCAGACCAATACCATGTAATGGATCAAAAATTAAAATCCATGGAAATTAAACTCCCCTCCCTGACTGCTACAGCTCTTTATCATTCACAGAGCACATCACCATCTTGTTTTCAAAACTGCCTTATGAGGTTGGCTACTCTCACTGCTACTTTGCGCAGTGGAGTGGGAAGATGAAAGGCAGTGACTCATCCAATGCTGTCTCAAGCAGAAGTGGGCCAATTGCAGCACTGCAGATGCTGAACTGCATTTCCCAGCATGCCTCCGACTGGCTATACCAAATAGGATTCATAGTCCACCAGTATCTGGAAGATCCCCCATCATAACCCATTAGAACAACCCAAGAATCTATGGTAACAGTGAAAGTTGATCCCAGCTATGTTTTTTAAAAAAATAATAATTCTGTTGTAGCTTTCAGTAAACAGATTGCAGCATGGTCCAAAATTTCTGGGAGATGCATGCATCATATTTTAATGAATACATTTTTCCCCTCAAAAAAACAAAAAACAAAAACAGTTGTGTATTTGATAATTTAAAAGCACAGTTGCCCCTCCACAGTTGCTAGGGTGAGGGACACAAGACCTCTGCAAAAGTGGGAAAATTGCAAATAT
The DNA here is from genome assembly GCA_948474755.1 of Ctenosaura bakeri. Lineage (NCBI taxonomy): Eukaryota > Metazoa > Chordata > Lepidosauria > Squamata > Iguanidae > Ctenosaura > Ctenosaura bakeri. The sequence goes on along the minus strand of CAOLHI010001151.1, from coordinate 162,781 downwards.
CAAAATGTATGTGTGTGTGTGTGTGTCCGTCTACGGGACATGTGCCAAGGTATGGTAGGGAGAGTGGGCACCCAGGGTCCAAACTAGGTGAGGAAAAGAAGAAGGAAATGGTCAGCACGGTGGCCTTGTACTTCTTCTCTCACACCCATCTCCTTCTTTAGATGTCTGGTGGGAATCAGGAGAGGATTTGTGATGCTGAGAAGTCAGGCTTAGCTGAGCATCCTTAGCTGGCCAGGCAGTGGCTGGTGGAGGAGGAGGAAGACCAGAGGCAGGTCTTTAAAGGACTGTGTGTCCTGATTGGAGCAGCTGAGAGGGAAAGTTCCCCAGAAAAAGCATGAGGTGGTGGGGGCAAGGGTTGGAGAAACTCACAAATAACCAAATCTATGAAAGTCAAACCCACAAATGGGGAGATTGCCTCTCTATAAACTTGAGTGCTGAGGCTGCATAGCAGCACAGAGCCGTGATTCCCAAACTCTAGTCCAGTAGATGCTGAAGGAACAAGTTCTTTCTTTATGGTCAGTTACCATGTTGATATTTCATGCATTTTTCCTTCTTTCTTTTTTCCTTTTTTCCTTTCTTTTCTATTCTTTTTTTTTTTTTGCTGAATACACACAGTGTTTACTAGCAATTAGTAATATGTAATTGGAGCATGGAAAACAATACCTGAGCGAGGAAGAGCAAAGCAGCCTTAGGTCCTGTGCAAGGAGAAAGGTGGGATACAAATAATGGTGGGATGCAAATAAAATGAATAATAAAATAAATGACAGCTACTAATTATACCTTTCGTCAGTGAGTGTTATGATACCTTATATTGGAGAGATTTAAATTTTAAATAAACTGGGATCACTTTCTCTGCTATGGCCCTCCAAGACACCTACTGAGAGGCCCAGAGCAGCCCTTGAGCCTCAGGCGGACTCAGGCCAGACACAAGGGCCTTTCTACCCTACACTGTTATAGTGCTATTATTCCACTTTCAACATCCTGTGGAATTCTGGAGTTTGTAGTTTACTGAGGCCAAAGAGCTCTCTGGCTGAGAATTCTAAATGCCTCTCCCTAAACTGCAAAGCCTGGCATTCCATAGGATGTTGAAAGTGGAATAATAGCGCTATAACAGTTTACTGTGGAAATGGCCAAGGAAAGATGAAGCTGGTAAGACGCTGGGCTTCAGATCTGTAGGCCTTCAAGCCTCAGATCTGACCTGTTCTTCTGCCCTTAAGAAAATAACAGGAGAAGTATCCTATTGAAGGTTTTTAAAACAAGGTTGGATGGCCATTTGCAGGAAATGCTGTGACGGTTTATTCCTGCTTGGCAGCGGGGTTGGACTGGATGGCCCCTGTGGTCCCTTCCAACTCTACGATTCTGTGATCCTAAGTATTCTCGGGAAACATTATGTGAAAAACCTGGAATGTATAAAATGCAAAGGGAAGCAAAAAACAAAAACAAAACCGACCTGCTATTATCGTCGAAGGTGTGATGCAACCGCCGTTTCCCTGTAAGCACATCTGTTCAGAGGCGGCTCACTTTGGCCATTTCCGCAGGAGGCTGTTATAGCGCGATGATTCCACTTTCAACAAGTGGAATCATCGCGCTATAACAGCCTCCTGCGGAAATGGCCTTTGAGTTCGACGGCGTCCCCGTAAAACTTTATGGATGGCAGTCTATAACTTCTGGCCCCCGGAATTAGCCTTAGCCCATGCAGGACAGAGGCAGATACTAAAGCTCCGCCACAAAGCCGTGAAGTGCCTGGACGACTAAGAATTTCAGACGTTTCCAAAGTTCAGGGCTCCAAATCACCCCGTTTGTTTTGATTTACATTGCGCAAAATAGGTGAAATGTGAAGCGTACGATATCGCCTACTTGACTAAGAAACGCTGTCGGAGCTGACTCCGGTCTCTTTAAGGGCTGCGGGGCTTGTCCGCGCTAGATCTCCTTTCCTCCGCAAAATGATTGGGTTCGATGTAACTCGAACTCACAGCCTTTCGAGACACCCATTTTACCCTCTTTGTTTCTGGCTTTATGCATTGCACCACGGCGTGGGATCTCAACCTATTGCGTTAGAGCTCTCAGAATGGTATTTGCCTTAGTGGTAGCTGCAAAACTTCGAAATAATTCCCTGGCGTGAAAGTATAGCACATGTTTCAGGACTTAGATGGGTTGGAGGGAAACAAATGGATTAAAAGCAATTTCTACCAGAAGTGGGGTTCGAACCCACGCAGACATTCGTCTATTGGATCTTAAGTCCAACGCCTTAACCACTCGGCCATTCTGGTACTTGCAGTAAAAGTTTTCAATGTTCTCTAAATTTCCTGAAATTAAGTGTTTCAAAGTCCAATGTATGGTATGCATTCTTCCGCAAGAGTCTCCGCAGCCGATCTAACTTCTCCCTGCTCTAGTCCTTGGTATCCGCACTTTGAAATGCCTCAACTGCTTTCTGACTTTCTGGGTTTAGCCCATCAACAAAATAATCCTAGGCACTTCGACTTAAAAAGTAAAGCGAATTGAGTTCGGGTTGTATCGGATTGCGCGGTAATCATTTCAGCCTCAGTGGGATTAAAGACGACAGAGAATCCTGCGACCATTTAAAAACTATCCTAAATTATTTGGCGTAAGGTTGCGGGGATTCCGTCCCACTCGATCGACACAGGGAACCCCGCGTCGTTTTTAAAAACGTGGGCCATTTCCGCACTAGGCTCTTATAACGCGATGATTCCACTTTCAACATCCCATGGAATCCTGGGGTTTGCAGTTTCGGGAGGGGCCGGCAAACTGCAAACCCCAGGATTCCATGGGATGTTGAAAGTGGAATCATCGCGCTATAAGAACCTAGTGCGGAAATGGCCTTAGTCTTTAAAATGCTACCAGAGTCTTAGCCGTTTTTGCCGGAGAGGGATCCCGCTGCTCCCACTCGCGGAAGCTGTTAGCAGGGATTTGGCTCTTTACTCCACCTGCCGATCTGGGGGCGAGGAGCGGATCCTCGCTGTTCGGGAGGCCACCTCCGCACTACACTGCTATAGCGCTATGATTCCACTTTCCACATCCTATGGAGTCCTGGGGTTTGAACTTTAGGAAGGAGCATTTGGAATTTTCAGCCAGAGAGCTCATTGGCCTCACTAAACTACAAATCCCCCAGAATTCCACAGGATGTTGAAAATGGAATAATAGCACTGTAAGAGTGTAGTGCGGAAACGGCCGAAAGTCTTTAATGCAGGGATTGAAAAGCCCTGGAAGGGCCCAATCCGGACACTCCGTCCCTGTTTTTGACGCTTCGGTCTGCTTGAACGCCTGGTACTTTGGCTGACCCTTTCTGACTGACCGTGGAGACGTTCAATCCAAAGCGAGCTCCTTTCGTTCTGGTCTCTGTTGGCCTGGGGGGGGGTTATGTGTGGAAAAGCTGGAAGAGAAGCCCCCACCCTAGATTTCCCTCAGCGATCGCAGTAACCTTCCTCCAAAACGACGCTCAAGCCTGAACTGGGAGAGGCGTAGACTCTGTGGCCTTAAGGAAGAAGCATTCTGCACATGCTCAGGAGCCAGTTGCCCACATTCGAAGACACAACCACGATGGCCCAGAAAGAGATTCAAAAGCTAAACGTGGCACAACTTAAGCCTAAAACCGTAGTTAAGGCTTTCCATACAGTATCCCGTTAACTTCGGTTTATGATCCGCAGCAACAGCTCTGCAGCACTGGATTCCCAAGTGTCTCTTATATTGTAAGGGATGTCCCTTGTTTGAAGGTTGGACAGCTTTCCCTTTTGTACAGAATGAACAAGATGCCAAAAAATTCCGCACAGTATTTTGAAGGGTGGGCCTTTGCCTGACTCCCCCCTCCCTCTAAACTGCAAACCCCAGGATTTCATAGGATGTTGAAAGTGGAATAATAGCACTATAACAGTCTAGTGCAGAAAGGGCCAAAGACAGAACTGTGTGCATCTTGTCATTTATGAATGTGGACATGTTAATTTGTCAGAGAAACACATGGCCACGTTGACTGAGACCAATAGTTTATTTTGGTATTTTATTTCGCAGAAAGCGAACTTGTTACCAGCTGCTTCCTGAGTGTTAAACGTGGACCTCACTAATTCCAACTGCTCCTTACTGTTAAAACTTGCCAAAAACTGCTGCAGCCTCATAATTGGCGCAGCCGATGCAGGCAGCCCAGGGGTTCTGTAAAATAGGGAGGCCTCTTGGTTTGACAACGATCCGTTTACGGGGAAGCAGCTGGATTTCACGCTTGCTGGAAAGCAACCCAGCCACAAGTGTGCGGGGAAGCCATTCATGCCTCCGTCTCTCCCGCAGACTTGAGCAGCTCCGTCCGCGAACGGTGACCTCCCGCCGAGCTCCTCCTTTGAGCCACTACGGCCATTTCCGCACTAGCCTGTTATAGCGCGATGGTTCCACTTTCAACCTCCTCTGGAATCTTGGGGTTTGCAGTTTCGGGAGGGGCCGGTCGGCCCCTCCCGAAACTGCAAACCCCAGGATTCCAGAGGAGGTTGGAAGTGGAATCATTGCGCTATAACAGGCTAGTGCGGAAACTGCAGCCTGCTCTTGAAGGTAGGCTTGAAATTTAAAGCCTTAAAGCGATCGAGGGGCCGGAAGAGCTTTCCCTCCAGTCCCGGGCAAGCCCAGCTCAGACCTGCTGGTTGAGAAAGGAAGGACCGCTCCCGTGTTGATATATATCCTCTTGCGCTAACACGCAGCCGTGGCTCCGTGGCTAAGGTGCGGGGTAACGGGAGCAAAAAACGATCCTCCGGCTTAGTTCGAGCCCCGCTAGTGGAAGGGGCTCCTTCAACACCCAGCAGCCGCTCATGACTGTGCATTGTCTGTAAACCGCATCCAAACAGCTGCGAGGACGTTGTTGGTTTGCCGCTCTCAGGGTTCTTCTACCTGGGCTGTGGATGCTGGGAGTTGCAGTCCAACATTTTGAAAGCCACGTTTTGCCATACAAAAAGAGCTTCCTGTACACCTCAGTGCTGACGCTGATCAGTGCCCTAGAGCCGTGGTTCTCAAAATCTAGTCCTTGGGGACTTCAAATCCCAGAACTCCTGCTATTGGCCATGCGGGCTGGGACTTCAGGGAGGTGAAGTCCAAGACATCTGGAGAACCGAAGGTTGAGGACGACTGCCAGAGACGACGCTGTTCACACGGCGCTCTCTCCCTTCTGAGATCGGTACAAAGAACTCCCACGGAGCTCAAATCTGGAGTTGAGGAGACTCACAATTCCAGGCTTTTTAAAGAGTCAGCAAAATCATAGCAATGTCTGGTCCACCCCGTTCTCTTTCTTTTTGCGACATGAGTTGTCTTACTTTTATAGTAAGCGTGTGCGAGGCTTTTCCCCCCAAAGTGCACAGCTTCAAAAATAAAGCTAATTTCTTCTTTCCTTTCCAAAACTACTACGGTGGGACTAGTCTCTTCAGGGTATTTGAATCTCTCCCCTTGGACGATTAAAACAGAACCCTTTCACTCTCCACCGTTATAGCGCTACGATTCCATTTTCCCGGGGATGGCTGCTTCCAATGGAATCCTGGGATTTGTAGTTTGGGAAGGTTCTCTGGCTGAGAATTCTAAGCGCCCTCCCCAACTGCAAATCCCAGGTTTCCATGTCACTACAACTATGTAGTGTGGAAGGGCCCGTGGATAGAAGATCATCTCGGATGGTTTCTAGAATGGCATCCAGTTTCAACATATAACCCATGAGGCAGAATTTCAAGTAAATGTGCGCAGGCTTTCCAGTCGCCTGTTGACTTAGGGCGACCCAATGAATTTTGAAGGGTTTTCTTAGAGGAGGAATAGGCAGAGCTGATTTGCCAGTCCCTTCCTCTGAAATATAAGCCTACAGCATCTGGTATTTGTTGGCGGTTTCCCATCCAAGTACTAACCAGGGCTGACTCTGCTCAGCTTCTTAGATCAGGCAGGATCTGGTGCCTTCAGGGGATACTAGTAAATAACACCTCTCTCTTACTGGTTTGGGATCGCACCTAGAGCCGGAATGGGGCCGAGGAAAATGTTTAGGAGATTATCGCTAGGGTTCGTTGTAAGTCTAGTGAAAGACAGCGCGTCCTGTGTATCAGAAGTTAATTGCAATCCACAAGGCTGTCTTGTGGTCGAAAATCCAACCTTTGGGTCACTCCTGGGTATTGTCCATACATTCAAAAGCAGCTAACCTTCCGCACTAGCCTGTTATAGCGCGACGATTCCACTTTCAACATCCTCTGGAATCCTGGGGTTTGCAGTTTCGGGAGGGGCCGGCCGACTGCAAACCCCAGGATTCCAGAGGATGTTGAAAGTGGAATCGTCGCGCTATAACAGGCTAGTGCGGAAATGGCCCTAGTTTAGCCTGCAGGAGGGGCTGCTGGGTGGGTGGCGGTTTCCCTATTGACATTCCCTCATCTTCCGGAGTCGCTGACGGGTTTCAGGCGCTGGGATGGAAAGATCCCACACGTGGAGCAACCCTGAACGAACAGAGGAAGACATCCATCCCACGAGAGACAACTAGGAGGAAAAGGCATGAGTTTTATCAGGCGGAGGAGACCCAACTTGCTGTTCCTTCCTAACTTTCTGAAATCCTGTTAGGACCTTAGAAAAGATCGAACCAGACGGATGGAAAAAGTCTTTAGACAAAAAGCTCGCTGGAGTTGGGAGGATAAAGATGGGAGGACGAGAAATGCCACGACTGCTTGTGCGGATCGCCGCTCCAAATCGGGCATTTGTTTTTTCTAAAACTTTAGAGAAATCCACCAACTTGCCGAGTTTGGGTCTTCCCTGCCCAGCCCCTGCTGCTACTCACCGACTGCGATTACAGTTTACGATTTCGGTTGTTTTATTTACTGGATGACCGGAGCGCACTGCGATTTCTTAAGTTTGGCTTGTTTGCATTTTCAAAATACTGACTCTGGTGGGACTCGAACCCACAACCTTTGAATCCCTTCAGCCTTCTAGAAGTCCAATGCGCTATCCATTGCGCCACAGAGCCGTGCACAAATGCGCCTCCCAGGGCTCTTAAAAGAGCCGTCCCCCTGCCAGTAGCCTCCTCCCTACCAGAACCCAAAAGCATCTGCCTTGGGAATGACATCTCATGGAATTGCACCGGACCTGGAGTTAAACGCTAGAAGAAAAAGGGGTTAAAATGGGAGGGAAAGTGATCCCATCGTGTTCGAACCCATGCAAACTTACTGGGCGTCATCTGGAGTCGAGGACCGCCCGCACGGTTCCGAATCGAATTTTAAAGCCATTGAACGCTTTGGGACGCCAAGATCTCCTCCTTGCAGCCGCCTTAACTCCGGATCGGACTCCGAAACGCACCCCCATCACGAGGGGGGAAATCCAGCCCACCGAAGTGGGTTGGGGCGGGGAGATTCACACGGCTTTAATGCGCGGCAGGAGGATCCACTCCCCCCGTAGGCCTGGAGGATGCGTCCTTTCCAGCGGTAAGTTCAAGGCTGCCTTCCCCACTTCGTCAGAAAACCAAAACTTGATTTCCAACAGCGGACAAACTTTTCTGCTCTTTTCATTGGAGGGCCTTAATTCCAGGGCGTGGTTTCTCCGCGTCCTCTCGCGGTCTTTTCTGCGTTCCTCGGGGGGCTGGGAGAGCGCCTGGCCGAGCCCACCCGGCTGCAAGACGCGGGGAAGGCTCTCCTCTCCATGGAGAGACGGGAGACTCCACTTTCCCCTCTACCGGGGAGTCTTTCATGGGCTTCAACTGTCCCAGTTTGGCTCCATTCTTTGCTGTGTCACTTTTTCAGCTGTTTTAAAAATGTCCCAGTTTCTCTCCCTTGTCACTCCCTCCCTTGTCCTCCGCTTACTCAAATGCACGCCCCCGCCCAGGCCCCCTTTCCGATATTTCCGCACTGCACTGTTATAGTGCTATCATTCCACTTTCCACATCCTGTGGACTCCTGGGGTTTCAGTTTGGGGAGGAGGCTGTAGAATTCTCAGCCAGAGAGCTCTTGGGCCTCAGTAAACTACAAACCCCAGAATTCCACAGGATGTTGAAAGTGGAATAAAAACAGGCTAACAGTGTAGTGCGGAAATGGCCCCTCTCCCTGTCTCAGTGGAAGCACCTTAGTAGCAAGGCTTGGGAGAATTTTAACCCCAAAGGGAAACATTTGCACTTGCTCACTCCCTGGGAAGTTGTAAATCCAGCAACTGATAAAAGAATTCCACCTTAGCGTGTCCCAAGGAGGAGAGGAAGTTCCAATAGTATTTGCATTGGATGGTGGGATGGAGTCCCACCTGAATCAGTGCCTTTTGGAGTGCAGAATACCAGCACTGAAAATGACGGTTTTGTTCATGAGAGATTTAAAGTCCTGTGGCTCTTTCCAGGCGGATAACTTTTATCTGGCATAAACTTGAATGGGACCCAGCCCTTCATATCATCCCCATGAAGATACTCCACACTGGTGGTCTTCAGTTTACAAAAACACATGCCAATAAAGCTTATTAGATTTAGATGTTTAGATTTTATTTTTATTTTTTTTAGTAGCACAAGACTCTTTGTTGCATTGCATTGACACCATTCCCTCTCTCTGTCCAGCTTTGTTTATTGGCAGCAAATGACACTCTAACACTTTGGCTTGCCTGAAGGGAAAATTCAGCTGTGATCTGCAAAAGTACAGCAATCACGGTAATTACCCTATTTGCCTGTGTATAAGACACACCGGTGTATAAAATACAACCTGTTTATACGGCAGCAAATAACTATTTGCTAATGTATAAGACACAGCAATGTATATGACACACCCCATTTTCAAACAGTAATTTTCCAGGAAAAAAGTGAGTCTTATATACCAGCAAATACAGTATATTTGCAGCTTTCATATTGACACATGCATAGCAACAGAGGGTTTATTTTCCCTTTCCTTTCCTCGTTAACTGTGGATGTTTGCTTTCTGTGCCTTTTCCCACCCCTCCCATAAAGTGGGATGTAACAGATAGGGTTTGTTTTATTGTAAAATGTAGGTAGATGCAATGATTGACAGATATGGGATGCGTCACAATGTCTATTTGCATGCGGGTGAGGATTGGCCGAGAGCATGACAGGGGGAGGTACAGTCTGAAGCGGTGTGGTGCAAGTGAGAGCGTGATGGGATACACAGGAAAAGACTACGGAGGCAACAGCCATTTCCGCACTAGACTGTTATAGCACTCTGATTCCACTTTCAACATCCTATGGAAACCTGGGGTTTGCAGTTTCGGGAGGGGCCTGGCCCCTCCCGAAACTGCAAACCCCAGGTTTCCATAGGATGTTGAAAGTGGAATCAGAGCGCTATAACAGTCTAGTGCGGAAATGGTCAGCGTGTGTATATACTTGAGGAGAACACTTAAGAATGATGGCAATAAGAGTGAATATGAAGGAGAAGAATAAGATATAATTATTTAATATTTAGGTGTACAGTAGAATATTGCTGATGTACTATAATCTGCTATGTGCAAGTTTAATGATATCGGATACCATTAGATGATCCTGAGAGATATACATTGAGCATAAGTTGGGCCACTGCCAGTATGAGGTGTCAGCTACTATTGCTGTAGAGAGGGAACTATGATAAGCTGAGAAACAGCTTAATTTCTTTCTTTTATATGAGAAATTATCTATATTTCATGTATGGTATGCAACTGTTGTGGATATGCTAGTGCAATGGTTCTTAACCTGGGGTCCATGAAGCCTCAGGTGGCCATGACACCCTCACAGCGAACGCTTAAATAAATGTTATGGGTTTTTAGAGTTAAGAAAGAAAGAAAGATGGATGGACCAACTGATGGATAGTCATACCTTGATCTCAAAGAGCAGGAGTCCTTTGCTGGCAACAGATGTCGTTTGTACAAAGTTTCTTTACAATATCTCAAACCATTCAGAAGTTATGAAACTGTCTGATAGCAAAAAAAAAAAGTACTCAGCACTTGCTACTTCTGTATACTGTGAGAACATGTAAGTGAATGATGCTGCATGGTTGAGCGAAAGCATGTAACATTTTTTGCTACACATACACAACCAGAAACTTCTAAGTCTTGGTAGTCCAAAGCAACAAAAGATATTGAAGGCAGTCTGTGGTTTAAAAAAGAAGAAGTTACAAATCACTGTGTTAGTGATCACTTGTTTATGATCTAAAAGTAAAATGTATTTTTGCTCTCCTTACTATGTTTTTTTTTCTTTTGAAATATGCTTTAAGAATTTAATCTATGTATTATTTATATGTTGCTCTGTTATATTACTTTGCAATTTTATTCTTTGAATCTGTTATGTATTATTCACTGTTTCTATGTTAAATTGTATTTACAAATATTTGCTAGTAAAAGAATTAATCTGTAACCAAATGCAAGTGTACCTCAAACAAAGTAGATGTGTTTCTCTGCATTAGTTCTTTAATAGAAAAATTGGTACCAAAGGCAGAAACAGAACAGAAAGAACCGGGTGTAGTTTCCTACACCATGAAAAAGAAGAGTTGTTCAGAACATTTCAGCAAACTTTTGTTCAAACTAAGAGTAGGTACATGTGAAATGAAACTTTCAGGTCAGGTAAACCTTGCATAAGTAAACAAAAACATTTTGAATATTCTAGAGACAACTCGAAACCTTTCAAAGTGCATTTAGCCATGACTTTTTCTTTTACCAGCCTCCCCTTTTCTTATGATTTCTGTTTTGGTGGCCATATTTATAGATCTGTGCTCTTTAACTTATTTATTTTTATTTTAATTCTACACAAACCACAATGAAATAAACAAGAACAGCACAACACATTAACAGTGAACTGAATTGACACACTGCCTCCTCCCACATTCCCATACCCACCACTCTTCATTGATTGCAGTTATCAAACTAGTACATATAAACTCTCCTTTCTTAATTATTACCATATATATATTTATCTTCTTCCCTGACAGATGGAGAATCATATATTCTAAATATCAAAACCCATCTTTGCACGATTGGCAAATCTTATTTTAGCCTATAGTATAAAAAGGCTGCCAGTATTGAAGATAAATTTTATTGAGCTTCCTTTTAACCAGTGTGATAATGGGGCTTCCCATTATCTAGACTTAGCTAAAAGGGGGACACTTCCCTCTTCAGGTAAATCAAAGGTTAATAAGGTGTTGGGATTAGATTACATTTTAGTATGTGGTCAGCATCATAGGCCATGTGGGTCAGCATCATAGGCCATGTGGGTCAGCATCACAGGTCATAGGGTGAGAACTGACCAATCAAAAAGGAAAGAGGTGAGCATCTTCAGGATGCTTCCAGATGCTTCCAAGGAGAAGTTATAAAACTTCTTGCGAGGCCATGTGGCCGAGAGAGATAACAAAGGGATAACAACCAAGGAACCTCCTGGAGGGGGGTTCTGTGCCAGTAGCAGGCTGCAGGCCATAGGCCTCGCCTCCTGGCCCTTCCTTTTAGAACATCTAAGCCTAGGAACAACTGTGAGTAATTAGACTAAAATTATCTAGTCGCGTTAGGGACTTTTCTGTTATTTTGGAGCTGGCTGATCTAAAGAATGTGTCTGTGCTTCCATATCTGTTCTTTTTGTAACTACTTGTAACTAAGCGTGCCTGGGAGGAGGGAGCTTCCCATGTGTGGTAATTTGCCTTGTTTATTTGCCTACCTTTAATAAATACTTTCTGTAAAAGACCCTGTTTCTCTCCTTCCCACGCCAAGCTAGGTAGACTGGGGAAAAAGGAAGATCCTTAAGCTTAGGGATTGACATGTTCTGGATAGAGTCCCATTGTACTTTCCAGGAATTCATAATTCAATGGGTGGTGGCAGTGAAGATTAATAGCTAAAATTCATAACAGGCTGGAATATACATCCCAGCAGCGCATGGTGTCATTTTCCAGCTTCACAACCAGTTCATCAATTTATCTGTTGTAGCTAATTCCATTATTTTTAAAATCCATTCTCCTACTCTCAGAATCTGTTTTTGTTTCCAATATTTAGTGTATGTCAATCTTGCCACTATAATCAAATAACATAATAAAGTGCTATTCTCCCTTTCAATTTTATCCTCATAAAGCCATCATATTTAGAGAAAAATTTTTGGATCCAAATGCTGTTTCTGGTCCCAGAATCTTTTGTGTCTCTAGCTTCAGTCTGTGCAAATGGAATAAGTCTAGCATGCAGATTGAAAGCCGGGTTTTTGCTCTTGCTCTTGCTTTGGGTTTGCCTAAGAAAACCTTATGAAACTTATGAGGTTGCCATAAGTTGACAGACAATTTGGAGGCAGATATACACGTGCTTAGCAATGTTAGGGCAAGCGTGAAGTTCAAAAAAGGATATGCCAGTGGTTGTATTGTTAACTGCTGTCAGGCCAACTTTGACTTAGGGCGATCCTATGAATGAGAGACGTCGAAGTCACTCTGTTTTCAACTGCTCTGCTCTGGCAGGGCCATGGCTTCCTTGATTGAGTCTGTTCACTTGTAATGTAGTCTTCTTCTTTTCTACTACCTTCTGCCCTGGCAGGCATTATTGTCTTTTCTAGTTAGTCCTGTCCTCTCATGATATGGCCAAAGTATGATAGCCTCAGTTTAGTAATCTTGGCTTCAAGGGAGATTTTAGGCTTGATTGTCTTTTTTAGCAGTCCAGGATAGCTGTAGAACTCTTCTCCAGCACATTTCAAATTAGTTTATTTTCTTCCTTTCAGCTTTCTTAACTGTCCAACTTTCACAACCATATATACAAATGGGAAATATGACAGAATGGATCATCCTGACTTTAGTATTCAAAGATATATCCTTATACTTGAAGATCTTCTTTAGTTCCTTCATAACCTGCTGTTCCAAGTCCTGGTCTCCTTCTGATTTTGATTTATGACTAAGCCAAGGTACAGGAAGTATTTGAGTATTTCAGTTTCTTCATCACCTGTCTAAAAGTTAAGTAAACCATCTGTGGTATTTATTTTTGTTTGTTCAGCTATAACTGTACCTTTGTACTTTCTTCATTGATTTTGTTCAGTAGTCATTCCAAATCTTTATTTGGTGTCTTCTGCATATCCTAAATTGTTGATGTTCCTTTCTGCAGTCCCATCCTGGTATGAGCATGCAATTGTACTATGGCACTACCTTTCAATGGTGGCGGGATGGTATGTTCCTGTGAAGGAAGAGGCTATGTTGATGATATCAGTGATGCTAGGAGGATCTTCCACATCAGACAGGCTTTTGCTAAGGTGCCAGACAAAGAGCTACTGGATACCAACAGTAGTGGGGTGGGGTAAGCGACACTGGAAGATGATCTCTCAGAGACAATGGCAGAACATCATTGCTAATGGTTGTTAGCACTGTACAGATGGAGGTATCAGTAAACAACTACTGCAAAAACCCTATGACGAGACAATACCAGTGGCAGTGAAAGATCATTGGTGGTAATTCCCCTTCCCATGGGAGTGGTTATTCTATATTTAAATTCATGGGTTGTATCATGCCCTTTAGATAGAAGATACCTCGAGAATTTGCAGCACAAGCCTTTATATTTCTACTAAGAAGTAAATCTCATTTCACCCAGTATAGTTTCTGATAAGCATTTATAAGACTGCAGGTTTAGTTTGCTTTATTATATATTTACAGTCTTTCTCAGCAAAGTTTGAAAGGATCTATCAAGTCCCAGCTACATGGAGGGAAAGAAAGATCTTGCCAGTTTTTATACTGGACAGAGCATAGGAGCTTCTGTTACTGCTGTCCCTCTACTTAAATGGATTTTAATGCTGTTTTTGTATTTCAGAACAAGCTTTCTTCCCATTTGCCCATATCTTCATCTACTGCACCATGGCAGTTTGAGTGAGGCATTTCCTGCATTTGGTTTACTATTGCATAATATTCTTCTTCCATATAGTAAGTGTGTCAAGTTTCCTGCTTTATTTACAATCAATCAATCATTCTGATTTGGGCTCTCCTCTCCCTCCCTGCTCAAGTGACCAAAGTGACATCACTGTATCATGCCTTGACACCAGGAATTCCTGTTAAGACAGGCCAGGCTAAGAACTTGGATGTATACCTTATACTTACCGCACAGAGGTAAGTGAAGCAGAAAATTGTGGTTTTAATTTCACCAACTTTGAGGACTAGAATCAATAGGGGTGAAAAAGTTGGAGCCAGTTCCCAACCCTCCCAGCTTTTCAGTGAGACCTACAAGGCATGCTAGAGTGTGACACAGAAAGTTAGGCATGGCTAATTTTGCCCTCCAAAATTATTCCCTGACAAGTGGCCAAAGTTTGCTGTTATCTTCTGCATACAGTGGAATCAGTTCAATAGCTCTAAGTTTTTTTGATGGTTATTTGGGATGTGTCTAGGAAGGGGTATGACAATAACTTTTTAAAAAGAGCTCCTTTCTGCTTCCTGATGTTGTCCTATCGATTAGGGCTCACTGAAGACATTTTCCTGCCTGAGGCAAACTAGCAAATTGTATCCCCACCTCACCCAAGTCAAGGTGCATTGTATCCAATGCCAGGAAAGACAGAAAACCCAAGAAGCATTTCTATCCATTTCTGGCATTAAATAAAAAAAGCCCCACAAAATTAAATAACTAAACATTTGCTGCTCTTTCAGGACACTTAAAATGTGGCAGCTGACTTATAGATTTTGCTTTGAGTTTTTTTTTAAAACTGTGTTGCTTCCTATTAAGCTTCTAAGCTACAGGTCCCTCCTCCAAGATTTGTTTCCGTAACAGTGTCTTCCAGTACTTCCCAGGTGCTACCTAATATATTTCCAGATTTTAACATGTGCCATTCTTAAGCACAGGCATCTGGTGAGCTTATACTTTTAAGTATTAAGGAAAGTTGGTGCTGTGGTTTTAAAATGTTTAATTGTGCTTCTGAAATAGAAGTCCATGACAATGCTGCACTTAGTTTCATCAGTCCTTTTAAGACTTTGGGATGGGAGGGGATATGCTATAAGTCCCTTCCCCTACAGTTTGTATTGTAGGAGACTGGAAAATTTACCTGGCATCATCTGGGTTGGCATTAAGGACTGTGCCTATGCTTTGAATTTAACCAAAGTTTGACTGGTAGCATCTACAATCCTTAAAATTTTGTTTCACGTGAAGCCCTATGCAATTTCAAAAAAAGAGGGGAGTGCGATAGCCCCATCCAAAATTCAAGGCTTCTGATCAGCCTCATACTTGCATAAAAATATTTGGGATCAAGTTCAGTCCAAATCTACTTCTAAATGTGCACTCTAGAAACAAACCAAAATCACCACCACAAAAAACAAAACCCAGAAATCCAGTGTTTGCTTAAGACATATCTAATGGAGTTGACTTATTGTCCAGAATCCTTACTATAGCCTTTGTTATATAAAACATACCAAGTCTGCTGACTCTGTGATCAAACACGTAGATTTGTATAGCGTAATAGACAAATACTTAACATTGCAATATAGATGTGGTGCTCACTAAAGCGCAAGTAATGAGGCCTGAAGCCTTCTGGCAGAAGTGACAATGCAAAAGGGTAACTCTGATAATGCAGTTCATATTCCAGCACAAAACACTCCTGCAACTCTTCAGAGCCTCCAACTGCTCATGGCTTACCACCTCTTAACCATCTATGTCTTGTAACTTTCATTTGGTGGTATGTGGGAATGGAAGTTGCAGTAGGTGGCACCATTTATAGAACCACACAGGGAAATAAAATTACAGCCAAACATTCTGAGGTGTGGCTGTGAGGATGCAGAGGCACACATACAAGAACCCAGCAAATGTTGAAGGCACAAGTACATAACATAACATAAATGATAGCATTCCTGTCCCAGCAAAACAACCAGATAACGTGTATATGTTATGTGCCTTCAAGTGGTTTCCAACTTATGGCAACCCTAAGATGAAACTATCACAGAGGTTTCTTGGCAATATTTTTTCGGAGGGGGTTTGCCTTTGCTTTCCAGAGGCTGAGAGTGTGTGACTTGCCGATGGTCACTCAGTGGGTTTTTATGGTCAAGTGGGAATTTGAACCCTGGTCTCCTAGAGTCCTCATCTAGCACTCAAACCGCTACATCATGATGGCTTTTGGCACTATCTTAAAAAATGAGGGGGAATTAAGATCCTTTTTATTAGGACCAGAGAGCACTGAAAAAGGGTAACTTCATTCTTGGTTCCAGTTCACATTGAAGTCCTCTATAATGCCAAAGTATGCAACAGGAAAGTATTTTTACAGAAGAGGAGGCTAAGGAGAATCCTTGTGCTTGTGAAGCCAGTTGCAATGGACAATCAGACTTCCTAGAACTCCAGCCTGCATCATTCAGTATTTTAAGCAGTCCCTTTATGGAGGTTGGATAATCTACTTTTTAGGAGCTGTTACCTTAAGAATGGGGGAGGGGGGGCTTTGAGGTCCACCTGCAACGCCAGCATATCCTTAGAATTTGGGGAATTATAGCTCAAAGAAGGCCTGCAAAATGAGAGTAATAGCAGGATCTTTCACCTGTGTATACCAGTACTAACTATAGAGAGGGCGCCAGTTAAAAGTTAAAGAGGAGTATTTTATTTGGAATTAACAAACACACAAGAAATCAGACACTCTCAAGGCTATCAGGAAATGAGGCAAGAAAGGTTAGATAGACAGAAATTGGGCGGAAAGAGTTATAGTTACCAACCCTGCTGCAGGAAGTTGAAGTGGAGTAGCTCAGACAGCACATCTGAGGGTAGCAAGAATAAACAGAGGTCTGGGCATTACATATTGTGTTGACGTACTACAAATTATGGGGGCTGGAGCTTAGGTTTTTATATTCTATTTGCTGCCCTGAAGTAGAGTGCATGGACAAAGTGGTAACAGCTTTCCCACAAAACTGATAAAGGAGTCCTGAATGGCTTGATTGCCTTAACTCTATGTGACAAAACATTGATGGGAGTCCTGACAACTCCGTAACGTTTTGGTCAGGAAGTGTGAATGGGTAGTGTCTCTAGGATATGCTCACAAGTTCATGATTCTGTCACCTGGGCAGTTTCACCTTCTATTGCTTTTGGGAGTTTTTTGAAAAACTTAGTTTTTCAAAGGATTATCCCAAGCCCATCAATTTTCCTTCCTAATCCTCTCTGAACTTATGACCTGGTCATGTCTGAGGTCACCCTTGCCTGGCATGTGTTTACAGCCTGTGCACTTTCAAACGTGTTCCAACCATGAAATATGTCCAATTATGAAAATAGCACATCCCACAGAGTGGGGGTATATGGTATGGTAACAAAACAGATTCCAGAATTTCAAAACCCCTAACCTGCCCAAGCTTTGTGACTGTTCTGTGCCCAGCATAAATGCAGTTGTTACTTCCTTAACCACATCTTAACTATTGCTGCTGTAGCTGTAGCTTTTACCAACTGCGAAGCTGGTGAGCTTAATTAATGTGTGCAAAGTGAAAGAAAAGCCACAGAAAAGTTGGGTAGGAGTGTGCTTGTGCCAGATAGCAAGGTGGTTCTCTGTTTGAGGCCTCTGTCTCGAAAAGGGCAAATAGACAACTAAGAAAGATACTCTTTGCACTAGTTTTCAGAGCAACCCAGTCACCTTGGCCATTCATCCTGTTGGCTGGAGAATACTGGGAACTGTTGCCCCTCCCTCACCTGTATAGTTTCCAAACTATGGTCCCAGCCTGGAGAAGGATACATAGTCCGTTAGGTACAGTATTTTCTTAACAGCTGGTAATATTGGCATGTAATGTTAAGTTTGAAAGGATCTTTGATGTATTGCTTGGGTTCAGTCTTTAGTAGAACGTACTCACTCTCTATTTTCGGTAAGCAAATGAAGTTTTTCTTCCCCCCACAACAGGCAGGGAATTATGCCATCCTGATCTCACTGTTGCCTAGCTGGTGGGAATCGTAGTCCAACATCATCTGGAAAGCTGCACAGTTCCCACCCCTGCCGTACAAGCACAGGACCGTCCTACAGTGAGCCTTATGAACCCTGTGAGATACTAAGGCTAATGAGACACTGTTTCAGGCACACAGGCTCAACAAGAATGTATACTCACAGTCCCTAGCCTCATGTGCCCACAGAAATTGACAAGCCAAGACACAGCAAGGAAAGGACATGTGGAGGTCTTATGGGGCCAGTTATACAGCCCCAAGTTGAGACATTGAAGAGGACTACATTGCTAATTCGTCATCTCTGACAGTGAAGTGACACACAAACACTCTTGAATATTTTAGGTTTTATTATTTAATTTAGTTTTCTTGGAAAAAAGATAGTAAGGCAAAAAAACCCAAAAATAGAATTGCAGGGATATTCTTTCTTTCTTTTAAAGCCTGCCATTATCCTACACAACAGGGTAGGGGAAGCTTTGGTCTGCCAGATGTTATGGACTACAACTCCCATATTTCTAACCAATTGCTATGCTGGATGGAACTTCTGGGAAGAGAAGTTCAAAACATCTGGAGGGCTAAACATTCACCACCATTGCTGTACAAGGAAGTTAGCCTCCACCAGCTGCAGAAAACAAGTTTTGAACAAAGACTGAGCAGCAAGTAGTATGGTGCCCCCACCCAAAGCCCCCTTTCTTCATTTGCTGCTCTTTGATGGTGGGAAGATAGGACTCATGGCTCATCTCACCCCACCAAGCCTCTCTCCTCTACTGCTCACCCTTTCAGCAGTTTGGAAGTCAAGGAACTAAACAAAAAGGAGAGAAAACAGATAAGGAAGGCACCTCATTGTGTGATCCTTAGCCAAGGGCAAGGGACTGCTTTAAAGTCCACCACCACCATCTGCCCCATGACTGTGGGCCTGGATTGGCCAGCCTCTGTACCCCTGTCCACTTCTACACAGCAGTAGCACCTTTTTCAACCTCAGGACTCAGCTTTGGCAGCTGTGATAAGAGCTGTCATAGACCCAGTTTGGGAGTTCCCACAGGCTTCTTACTCAACAAAACAAACAATGGATACATGGCTTGTGCCTGCACAAAGTGAGGAGCCTTAAGATGGATGCCACTGAGTTCTGGCTCTGCCTCAGATAGGATTTATTATGATTACCATTGTCATTATTATTATGAAAGGCAAGATAAACCAATGTTTACTGTCACACTTTCTGCAGAACATCTCCCTGGATCTGAGGACAGTGGAAGGAGACAGCAAGGGCAAGTCTTACAAAATAGGGTCTGCAGGGTACGAGAAAGAAGGGGAAAAAAGTGAAAACAAAAATTAGACATCTCTCTCTCGCTCTCTCATTCTCTCTTGCTACATATATATAATATACATATAAACAGGTGTGCATTAAGCCAGAAGTTGCTTTAGGTCGGGGCTTTAGGGAGTGGGAAGTTCTATTCTGCACCATTGCTTCCCATCTAAGTGCACATGGGGAGGGTGCTGGTGTCTGGCATGAAAAGTGGACCAGAAAAGGGGGAACAGCAGGTTCAATTTCCTACCCCTCAAGTGAATAGTTGGGAATGCCCCAGAGGGCCCCAGCAAGACCACAGTTTTCCCCTCCTCCCTCACCATGATACAACTAGTTGTTTTGCTTTGCTACCTGCAGAAAGGTAGAGACATGGTAACTCTGGGAGAGAACTGGCTTCCTTTCCTTCACCTCTCCCAAACCATCCTCCCAATACTTCACTTGTGTTTAGGATTGGGAAGAAAGGGAACAAGACAGTGACTCCTACGGACAAAAGCCAGTAGAAGGTCCCTGTGTCTTCCCCAACTGTCCTCCTTGGGGCACACATTCATGATCTTGACTACATACCACTTGTCAATCAAAAAGCAAGAAAGGGAGGGGGGAGGGAATCCATAGAGCACAGTGCTGTTCCCCTCTCTTCCTCCCCAAAAGTGAAGGGCCATGGGCAGAGCAATACTCTTGTGGGGAAATGGGAGAAGCAGTCCTCTACTCCGACTTGTCCCCAGCCATACAGGAATCCAGACACCAACGTCAGCTTCAATCAGCTAAGGCAACCCAGCCAATCACCACTGCTGGATTCTGCATTGGGTGATTGATTCAAAACAAGTGATTGGTTAAGACAGACAGATTCGGTGAGGAAAGCACTAAGCAGGAAGTCACATGATCAGCTGCTCCCCTCCATCCTTCTTCCACTACCATCTTTGCTCCCCCATCCTTATAATAGTCCTCCTGCTTCTTCCAGCTCTCAGAAGATATCAGGGCACATGCTCCAGTCCTGTTTCTCTTTGCACTCCCAGTAGCCTCCCTTATACACATGGGCCACCTCCTTTGTGTCAGGATCCTTTTTCCGTTCAAACCACAATGCTTTGTATGGATCATAAGGAGTTCCTGCAAGGAGACAGAAAACATTCAGAGCATTCAAAAGGGGCATTTCTCCTTGGAATGTAATGCCAAGTTTTCCCATTTAGTAATAGCCATACTTCTGTTGAAAAGTACATGGCTGGAAGTTTGATCTTTGGGATCTCCAAACAAACAAGAAAAAACATCCAGAAAATACTTCTGCCCAATATGCTGGAGAGGAACTGCCAGCTGAGAGTAAGCCTCTTATCACTAGAGTTTTATGCTGGCTGGGGCCTCTGGGAACTGAAGTCCAAAATATCTGTAGGGCCAAGTGTTTGCCACCCCTGTCCTATTATCTTTTAATGGATGGTGAACTTTTGACACTACAGGGGTGACTGAGACAACTCCTCTTACCATCCTCAGTTGCCTTCATGGCTTCAGCTTCACGTTTTTTCCGAGAAAGGCGCTGCTTCTCCTCTAAGCGCTGCTTCTCTGCATTAGCTTCATCCCAGCGCCCATTCTCCATGAGTCGTTGGTCAGGTCGAAGTCTACTGTCTGTGGGAGCAGTACCGCTTTCTGGGGCATTGAGTGTCAAAGCCAATTCTGAGAAATAGTACATGTTCTCAGCATTCTTCCTGCAACCAAAGGAGGAGAGAGAAGATTCAGGTGTCAGGAAGACTGACTTGGACCCCAGACTTCCCAGGTTCTGCCAGAAGTTAGCATAACCTTGCTCTTAGGGAGTGGCAGAAAAGAGATACAGATATACTTTAAGCCTCTGGGATCACCAGATCCTTTAAAGAGTCAAAATGCTTTCACCGAGGCCCCTGTATATCCTGTGACTACACCACTCAGGCATTGTAACTTGTACCTTGAGAGACTGTATCCCTCAAAAGTAAGAGTTTACAGCTCTTATGACAGATTTGAATATGTGAACAGTGCCTGGTGAATAATTTAAGAAGTTCAGGAGGAGAAAAAAGATTAAGACTGAAGTTGAATTTCCAGCAACTATAGAGCAAGACAGTAGGGCACATATTCTTTGCCTCATCCCATGACTAGCAGAAGGAACATGTATGCATGTACATAAACACACACACACACACACACAGAGGAATTTATTTAAAATTACTCTTTTGTGGTGCATTTGTTGGAGAGGACATAAACTTCATAAAATACTGAAACCAACTGTGGTGTAATCTAAAATATCCTCCTCCATTCAATTAAAGCCAATTGAAATAACACTCACATTAACCAATGTCTTCTTTAGTCAAAGGAGAGCACAGCCATGTGCTGGTAAGCTACCACCCTTACTCACGGGAGCGGATTCCTCTTCCACAACATGACTCTGCTGTCCTCAGCTTCATGTACCCTCTGCCGGCTATCACCACCATTCTCCACAGTAGGGATCACCTTGAAACAGTCCATCTTCTCGTCCCACGTTCCCAACAACATATAATGCATTTTTCCTGATGAATCTAACACCTCTCCAGTGACCTGTTATAAAAAGATTTCAGGAAGCTGACGAAGCAAGGTGCTCTAGCTATTACCTTTCCAGAAATGTTACAAACAAATCCTTAAGACTGTTTTACAACTTTCTCCGGGATAACACAGAAGCTGAAACTCACTACCCTCTCCTCTAAAGGGCTGCTTTGGCAATAGATTGCTCTCCACTATGTACTATGTAACCAGCATTTCAGCAACTACAACATCTAACTGGATTAGCTTGCATAGTCACTGCTGCACACATGGCCCATCCTCTTATGCATGGCTCCTCTTGCTGCCAGGCAGATCCCCCTCTTTTTTCTTCCTCTCTCACAAAGGAACCTCCACTGTCTTACCAGCCTAAAGTAGAATATTAAAGCACATCCTCTTACCTTCCTAGCAACATCTCTTGAGAAGTAGCTATACGGAACAAACTTAAGAATACACTTCTCATTGGTTTTATGGTTCAGAATCTCAATCTCGCCAGACTGAAAAAAAGAAAAGTGAGGGGAGAAGTCAAAAAGACTCAACAGCACTTAGGCAACATAAAATGGTTGTGTCACTGCTGAGTGAATTATCCAAAGCAACAAACTGATGGGAGATTGGAAAAACAGATCTCTGCGCTCCTGGTTCCCAGCGTTACCATCTGAGCACAGCTAGCTTAATGCTACTTTATATTTGACCCTGCCCCCAACTTTGACTCACCTGATCTATCCATAATTTGCCCACTATGATGTTGTGTACAGTAGTGGTAACCTTTTTCCATGTGTAGTGATTGCCAGTTGCATGAAAGATACAGTGGATGGTACCTAGAAAACAGCAAAATGCTATTTCAGACTAATTGCTATTGAGGAAGAGTCCAATGAAAAACACATCATTGTAAACCCCACTCAGCTATGGATGAATTGATTTTTTTCTATACTGCCTATTCTCTTTGTTTTCTACACATATCCATTTTATCAGCTCTTGAAGTGTGCATGTGTTCTAAATATCCCCAACGGGACTATAGCAGCAATGAATGCATTAATGAATGCTGTACATTTGACAAATATTCACTACAAGATTCTGCTGTGTTCCGAGACAGCTTAATTACACCTACAAAGGGGTGCAGACCCCAAACTATAGTACAAAATGGGGAATACAGATTCATATTTAGCCCTACCACAGGGCGATATTAGTCTTGTTATGCACTCGTAGAAAAAACTGACTACAGTAGTGACAATTCAGTGACAGAGCTTTACCAAGTGGCATGATTGAGAGGTATTTGCCACGGAACTTGCTGGTGATTTTAATCTCCTGACGAAGGGTCCAGCCATGTTTGGAGTCAGCATGATGAGCAGCTGCAGGAGGATGGTGGCTCACCTATGGAAATAAGAAACAGAAATAAGATAAGGGCAAAAGGCAGATTCTATCCCAGCAACTGAGTCTCTAGGGACATCCAGATACACACAGAAAGAAGTAACAATGGGGTCTGAAGACATCTTGGTGAGGAACTCAGCAAACTCATTTGGAAGTATGTTCCACCAGTATCAACAGAACCTCATATTCTTAAGACTGAAAATATCAAGTGAACTCTCCTGGAATCAAATATTCTAACCTAGGTTCAGAAAAGGAATGCACCCTGTTCCTTACTTGCTCACAGATGGAACGGTAGCCGTTCTCTTCCAGCCGGTCTAGCTCAAAGGTTTCCCCCAAGAGAGGATTGAATGGCTTGCTAGTGCGGAAGACAGTGGTGGAGTAAGATGATACAGTAAAGGCAGCCACATAACAGAGTTGCTCCAGAGAGCTCTCACACTTGGCTCCGCGGTCTAACAGGTCATGATATTCCAGATCCTCCGTCAGGCGTTGCAGCATAGATAAAGGCTCATTGAAGTTAACCTAGAAGCAGAAAAGGCAGATTTACTGGCAGAAGAGCCTTTCAGGGACAAATCATGCCATGCATAGCAAGCAAGGCATCTTATAAACACAGAGTTTATTGCAGTGCAGAGTCACTCACACCAACTGGGACAAAAGGGGTAGAAGAGATGGCATCCAATCCTTTTCCCCTGCCCTCTGACCCCACAGGGCACAGGAGAGCCCTTGTTAATGCCACCCAAATCAGAGCATGTGAACTCACTGGCATGGGGATCTTGGAGAGTTCCTTGCCAATGCAGTTCTTCATGATACTCCATAAGTTCAGGCTGTAATTTGGCTTGTAGGGAATTCTTGTTCTTTTTTCCTTTTTGGTGTCCTCCAACTGATGCTTATACTTTGGGAGAAACAGAAGATTGAGCCAAGAAGAGAAGATGTCAGCTGGTCAGTGACCTCTGAACAGTTTTCATTTTACTTGTCCAAGGCAAGAGTTGAACTGCTACCGTTCTCTTGAAAATTCTTTTATATACTAACCTACATTCACAATCACTTATCTTTACTGTAGTTAGTTGTAAGCTTCCAAATAGACAAACAACAACAACAACAACAACAACAACAATGGAATAAGACAGATGCTGGAACCAAGATCCCACCTGGTTTTCCTAGCCGAGAATAAATTCCTTCTCCAGGTATATCTCAGGGTAAATGGTAGGCTTAGATAAGAAGCAGTAATAATCTAAACAGACAGTTGTCTTGACAAAACACCCTAATCTCGATCATACTTTGTATCCCCTTTTTCTGTTCATTCTCTCTGCCTAATTTTGAAGGCAGGACCCTGTGTGGCAAGCTGTTGGATGAGTCCAGGGATCTGAGAATGACACGCATATCACAGTATCTTGCTGTGCTCTGCAGAATCCCACTAGCATCTGATGAGAAGGCTCTTCTCTTATCCTTCTGCCCCCCTCAGATCAAAGATAGATTACCTGCTCATCGAGACTGATGTCACTGCTAGCACCGCTGATGTTACTGCCTGTCCGCCTAGAGGAATGAGAATTATATACCATGAGAATGGAAGAACTAAATGTTTTGAGATAGGACCCCAAAGACAGTTAAGAACACAGTGCTACAAAAAGTTGACAGAAAAGATAAGAGCACCGGCTTTGGCAGTGCTAGAAGTCACTAGGTACATTACCAAACATTAAAGATCTGTGGCCTTTCTAGGCAACTAGGGCCACTGATGTCTATTTTTATTTAATTTTCTTTTACGTTTGTGGATGGGAGGCACTTACTGAGCATGCCACCTATTTCGGTACCATGCTGCAGCCAGGAGCCAGCAGGAGCAACCAGACATAGCAGCATTTGCCCCTGATGTCAGCCATGGGTGCAACACAGATGGCTGCTAAGTCAAGTCTTGGGGGGGTGTGGCAGCAGGTGAGTGGAGGAGAGGAGCAGCCCTTCAAAAGACTGGGTGATGCCAAGAAGTTTGGGGGGATAAGGACAAAGAGACCTGGGGAAAGGAAAAAAGCAGGGTTGCAGGAGAGCAGAAGAACAATAATGAATCCCAGGGTGATGAGGAATGAACTGAGCCCAGCTGGCTGCAGGAAGCTGAGACAGGTGTGCTGATAGAGACATGCAGGAATGCTCTCTTTGGATCTCTCTCTACATCAACTTGCTGGAAGAGGGTGACAAGTTCTTTGCCATCTAGTTGCTGCCCCAGTCCAAGCCCAGGCACAGAGTGAGTGCTGGGGGAAGCAGGGAAGAGAGGCAGGTTATTGGAAGCTTGAACTGGTGATCTGGGTCAACTGGGGACAGAAGGAAGGACATAAATACTGCTTGCTGGTACCAGGGATAGAAAAGGGGCTCCATCATACCTCTTGTATCCACATCTAAGCTGAGTCATGCCTCCCTGTCAACATCCAAAACTGAGCCTGGCTATCATACAGTCCCTTAGGCCAGATTCTGCACACACTAAACACTTTGACAGATTACTCCATCACTGGGGTGGATTCTGAACAGACCTGTCATCCCAAAGAACAAATCCTGCAGGTACTTACCGCTGTTGTGCATCCATTCCCTACTTCCTGCTTGAACCTGCATCTGGTGGAGCTTCTAGCTCACCACCAGGGTAGTGGGTTGTCATTCCTTAACCACATTAATGAACAACATGAGCACAGCAAAAGAGTGTCTGCGAATTATTGGTAAAACTGTGCAAGGCAGGGTTTATGATGTGCTCCTCCCCACAGATGCAACAGCCTTGATGACCAAACTGCAATGCAAGGTAGTTACTCTGAAGTTCCAGCGTATCATTTTTAGAGTCAGTATGATGTGGTGACTTGTCTAGTCTCCTATTCCACTCTTTTATTTATTATTTACCACATTTATGCCTTTTTCTATAGGAAGAATGTTCCCAGACTGAATAGCAGGCACAGAATGAACACCTACACCCACACTCGAATATGAAAATCAACAAGGAAAAGGCAACACAAATCACCCAAGGCCATTACCTCAATATGGAGTCTAAAAGTACTGTCAACTAAATTGAACCATTATAAATGTTTAAATCAATAAAATCTTTAAAAGCTTAGGAGAAGAACAACAACAAAATTCTCTTTGACAGTGCCAGGGAACCCTCCTGAGAACAGCCACTCTCTAATACAAGAACGGGGCCTAACAGAGAATACCCACTCTTGCATGGTCACCTCTGAGTTTCTGGTTGAGGGAGCACCTTGAATCTCTCTTGGAAACAGACTGGAAGACAATGAAGGAGAAGAAAACATTACTGCAGCATGCGCCCATGCACAGTATGCCTGATTCCAGTCAGCACTCTTGCCACCACAGACTGTACTAATTGAAATTTCTGGGCCTGGTTCACCAGCAGAATGTATACTTTGCATGCCGTGTTCTCAGAGTCAACTACTGGACAATCCCAGGTGTTTTTGGATGAAACTGATCTACCTGTCTTGTTTTTATGACAAAAACTGTCTCAGCCATTGCAGGCAATCCCCAAGGCACTCTCTCTCTCTCTCTGTGCGACCCTATTTACTCTCTGTCCCCAGGTATCTTAGAGACATTCAATACAACAAGCCAAGAGATTCTTCTTCAGTCCCTTTGCAGACTGAAGTTGGAGGCATTACTTTTTGGAAGTTCTTGGAGGAAGATTCAAGAAGGTGGTTCTGGGAAAGTATTGTTCTCCCCAGAATATATTTTCTGCCTGGGGTCCACTAGGTTCAGTTTTGTCTCTCATACCATTTGATATCTATATGACTGCATTATGAGATCATCTAGGGTTACAGATTTGATACCATCATTATTTTAGTGATGGTTAACTCAAATTCCCTTTTTTATATACTGTATTTGCTGGCGTATAAGACTCACTTTTTTCTAAAAGAATGCTGTTTGAAAATAGGGTGCATCTTATATGCCAGTGTGTCTTATATGCAGGCAAACAGCACTTTCCGGTGTATAAATGGGGTCCATTTTATATGCCAGTGCATCTTATATGCTGGCAAATATGGTAACCCAGATTTGGCTATGGGTTCCTTGAATGAGTGTCTGAGATTAGTGCTGGACCGAATGAGGGGAACAAATATAACTTAATCTAGACAAGGCAGAGATAACAATGGTGGGGCCTTGGGAGACAGAGAAATATCTATCCTAGACCGGGGATCTAGTTTCCCAGAAAGAATAGTTTCATAATTTGGGGTACTCCTGGATTAAATTTTGCACTCAGAATTATATGTAAACTGTGTACGTAAAAAGTTGCCCCTTCCAGATTCCAATGGTTTAACAGTTCCATCCTCTGCCTGAAGACTAAAATCAAGCCACCTGCATCCAAACCTTGATGACTTCCTAATTAAATTATTGATATTCTATACTACAACTGCTCTTTGCAGTAGCTTCAGCTGGTGTACAAAATAGCTGCATGAATACTGTCAATGTTACGCTATGATCATATTACATCTCTACTTTAAAACAACTGCCAATTTGTTTCCAGGCCTAATTCAAGGTAGCTATAAAATTCTACACAACACTGGACCTTTAAAAGACCTCAACAGAGTAGATCCTGCTCATTTCAGTTAGAATAGACGTCACTGGGCTAGATGGATACATTATTTTGCCTGGGATAAGACATTTATATATTCAAGGCACTTCACCATGTCATCCCCTCCTGCATCTCCCCCTGTACCTTTTCTGTTCTTTCTCCATTTCTTACATCTGAAAGTCAGTGAGATTACTGTGTTTTCCAGTTCCACCACATGTGCACACACAGTGCATTTGCAGGATGAAACATAAAGAATCCGTTTCAATGTGTTTAACTTCCCCTAAGGTATGCTGGCTGCCAACTGGGACAAATTATAGAAAGGGGAAGGTATCAAAACCCAAGGGGGAGTTCTCTGTGGACTGAGCATTTAAAGTGCCAAGGGCTGAGGAGTGCAAAGCTCACAGCTGAACAAATGAATACCTACTTGTGGCCCAAGTTTTCAGGCACAGTGATGATCTCAGGGGCATCAAAGAATTCATTATCATCATCTTCATCACTCATATCTCCCTTTGAGGAGCAACATTGATCTGAAAGAAGAACATGTGTTGAAGTTATCCTCTCTGATTTTGATTATATAGCATTTTGGTACCCAAGGGATAGTGCCTAGGGTTGCCAGGTTGGATATGGGTGAGGTCTCCTGTAATGGTAATCTTTAACAGATCTTGGAGCAGGACGCAGTATCATAAAGCTCCATCTAATGGGACTAGGGTTCCTGTCCCCTATCGCCTTCCAACCCCCAATTTCCAGCCACAGCCGTCCTCTCCCAATATGGCTCTTGTTAAGCAGGGGGAGGAGACAAAGAAGCAACAGTCATGTTGGAGGGGGGCCCCAACCTGTCCCCTGCTCTCAACTGGTGAGGCCACAGCTGTATTGGGAGGCGACAGCTGTTGGGGTTGCGATTTGGAAGGTAAGGGAAGAGAGATTTGATGTGAGTTTTATGGTACCAAATCCTGCTCCAAAATCTGTTGGGGATTAAAGTTACAGGAGGCCCTTCCTGGACCCAATCTGACAACCCTACTAGTGCTTCCCATGAAGAGTTATTCTGAAAAAGGGAACATGAGAGAAAGGAAGGTTCATGAGTAGAGGGGAATGTCAGCAAATCACCACCCAGTGGAGCCTGGTTTATGGAAGTCATCGAAGGTGAAGCTTTGGGCTCCTCCTACCTTTAGAGGAATCCATGCTGCCAGGGGCACTGGATGGCAGAACTGTGACTCCACGGAAGGCTCTTTCCAAGTGATTGTGCTGCTTAGCCAGCTGCTCTAGTGTTTCTTCC
Organism: Ctenosaura bakeri; assembly: GCA_948474755.1. Taxonomy (NCBI): domain Eukaryota; kingdom Metazoa; phylum Chordata; class Lepidosauria; order Squamata; family Iguanidae; genus Ctenosaura; species Ctenosaura bakeri. The sequence goes on along the minus strand of CAOLHI010001151.1, from coordinate 134,020 downwards.
AAACGGATACGTTGGTCTCGCTCATACTGAAGAGACTTCTGCCATTTCTTGCTGTGTGTCTGAGCTAGCATCAGGAAATCTCGGCAAGCCTGTATGGAAACACCACAGAGATGTAACCAGTGCCGGTCTAAGACACACCACTAATCCAAACATCCCCTACCTCCACCCTCCAATTCTACTATGATAATGTTTACAATCTTACTGTGCTACCGAGACACCAATTCTGGCCTTCCTCTATTTCTTCTCCATCTTTACAGTGCCACCTAAAATTGGTCACCTCTCTCTGTCCCACAGCAGGGACAAACCAAATCAAATTATACAGCTTCTTGCTACTGCTGCTGTTCAAGTGGCAACCAATGCTCTCCTGACAGGAAATACAGAGGATCACCATGCTTAGAATCTACCTGGACAGCTACACTGTTTTTTCCAACTTGGAAACCAATGAGCGTGTAGCACAAGCCTCCCAGAAACTTCAGAAAGGCCACTGTGGACACTTACTTCAACAGGGATGCTCAGAAGTTCCTAGGCAAAGAGCATTCATTTAATACAATTCCTATCAAATACTCTATAACCCACTAACTAAATACTGCAAGAACATCACTAACAGATGAACACCTGCATGTCACATAATTATTGAAAATAAGGCAAATACATTTAATCTCGTGAGCTGCCCCAGGAATTAGAAACTTATTTTAAAGTTACATCTAGTTGATTGACTTGTCCTCAAAGCAAAACAGAGCAGTAACTGAGAACACTAATAAAAGTTTTCATTTGACCATTTATATACTTTAGAACATTGATTCTTAACGTTTTCTTTACTGGGGACCCCCTGTAAATATAATTTATTGCCAAGGAGGCCCAGACTTAACTGAAGATTTAAATATTTAAACTTAAGCTGCCTTGGGCCCCATACTGGGAGAAAGGCAGCATACAAACATAATAAATAAATAAATAAAGTTGAAATATTTATTTATTTATTTATTTAAGGATTCTGCAGTCTAGGATTCAAATCCCTGCTCAAGCACCAGGTGATCTTGGCAAAAGTCCTGTTGCTGCTGCAGCTGTTGGTATCCAGGAGCAGGGCTTCACAGACCTCCTATGAAGGCTCTGCAAACCTCCAAGGGTCCCTGGGCCCCAGGTTAAGAACACTTATATCTAGAAGGTATAGGAAAAAGCAAAGTCTACTTTCTTCAAAATAGAAAAGGAAGAAAGAAAACACCTCTGTCACTCTGAAAAGATGCTCTGGTTATCTGGAATTGCATCTGTCACTTTATAAATCTAAAAAGAAAATTAAGCATGGGCAAAATATAATAGAGGTATGGAGAAAGTGAACAGACAGGAGTGATTCTCCTTCTCACAATACAAGCTGTAATGAAGGCGAAAGAAGTAGCTCCTATTCACTTCCTCAAGATGTGATGACAACCACTAACTTACAAGGCTTTAAAGGAAATGCTGACCGAAAGATAGTACCAATGGCTGCCAGTCATAGTGGCATGATATCTTTAGGATCAGCATGCCTATAAATACTGATAGTTGGGGGAGTAAAAGCTAGAGAGGTCTACTGCCTTTACATCTTGCTTGTGGGCTTTCTGGTGGAATTTGCTTAGCTACTATGGGAGATAGGATGCTGAATTAAACAGGACAAACAGGACAGGAGAGACAGTTGGCCTGATCCAGAAAGTTCTTTCTATATTGTTATGGAGGAGCAAAATGAACGCGTGTTAATCCTGTCAAAAAAAAGATAACATGTTTCAGTCTACACAGTATATTTGTGCCTAAATGTATACAAAACAATTCTCAAATTTTAATTTTCCCCTTCTAAACCCACCCTAAAGATTTCTACATATCAGGGAGGCAACCCTGGTTAACCACAAGACTTTCTAAAGTGCGGTCTCCATTTCATCCCTTGTGCAATCTTCAGTGTTTAAAGTCCTTTGCAGTGTAAACTGCCCACTGCTAGATAAGAGCCTTTTTTAAAGGACATTGTGATGTCACTCCATCTTCAAAGAACAGTATTCCAGCCCTTTATTTTACAACTCACCTGGTAGCCAGTGACAACCGGAAATTCTACAAAGGTGAGTGCATGGAATTCCATTGGCAAGAAGAATACAGGCTGGCAAAAGAGGGGTCAACTACCCATTCCTCTTTGATAAGTTTTTTGTTTTGTTTTAATTCTCCGTTTTCTCTCTTTGTGGCCAGCATGGAAACACCAATGACTTGCCTCATTGGAAGCTAGAAAATAATGCTGCAAGCTAACGACTTACTGACAAGGCTGTAATGAGGAAGGGCTTGGCCTAAGAATGCAGCCCTTCTTGCAGCAGTTGTCATTCTCCAGTGGCTTATAAAAAATACAAACACACACACTTATGACAGCAGCCATTTGACTGGGAAAACAGAGAATTGGGCTCTCTAAAAATGACTAAGGTGGCCAGTACATAATTGATGGGTCAAGTTATGACACTCTGATCTATGGCATTTAGCAGGTATACAAATTAGAATGTTAGAATGTATTTCCATAGCGCTTTTCAAAATATTTCTGACATTTTGAAATAGGTTACTTTGCTCAAAAGTTTGTTTGCTCTTGCTCAAGGCTACACCTAAAGCCATCCCAGAAACTGAAACTATTTGCTTGAGTTGAAGAGGGATGGGAGGGATGTTAGCACAGCATCAGATTTAAAGAAGTGGACAGACACCAGCATGTTAAAGTCTGCTTGTTAGTAACTCACAGGCTCCCCAACTCACGAGGGAATAAAGGGAAACATGCAGTGGTGCTACATGATAAATACAAGCTCTGAACAGAAATCCATCTGACTTGTGCTGAAGTCCTTCCAAAACAACAACAGTGTTGGAGTGTCCAAAAGAAAAAAAAAACCCTCACTGAGCCATGAAAGTTGCCTTTGAGACATTATCAGGTACTTCGTTCTACCGGTGGCTGATAGTGGGCTTAGGGATCAAGGACTCTGCTACAGGATGTGCAGCCTTATGCAGACATTTGTCTCTCTGTGTGCAACAGAATTAATCACAGTTCATTGTCTCTCTGGGATTCTGATTGCTCAAAGATCTCTTGTCCTCTGGGAAATGCATTATCCTCCTCCCCGGCCTCAGTCCTCAAACCTTGGCCTGGTGGCAGCACCCAGTACATAGAGAAACAAAGATGCAATTGTGGCATTGTCGATGCTAGCAATCAAGGTTACCAAATTGTAGCATTATCCAGCCCTTGTTAATTCTTCTAAAGATTTTTTTCTCTATGCTGCCATTTTTAGTTGATTCCTTTCCTCTGCTTACCACCAATTTAGAAAAATTTGATTCAAAGCACCGCTTTATGGATTTGCAGTTCTAGTATGCCCTTTTCGTATCATTTGGCCTGGTTACGCTTTTAATGCCATTCATATCACTGGCCACAGGGTGGCCACACTGAGCTGCAAACTTATAGGCATCTATAGGGGATTCAGGACAAGAAGGAATTTTGTTTGTGAGGCTTAAAAAAAAAACATAGAGGCTTATATTTTTGCTAACACTTGTGATGTCACAGGCAGCTTAGGAATTCAAAAGCTTAATGATATAACATGTCAAATCACCTCTCCCTTCTCTGGGGAGGAGAACCCTGGGATCCCACTCCAGCTTTAAACCTTCTATTATTAACAATCCCAGAGCCACTGATTTGGAGCATCCCTGATGCTATTTGTTGGTGACAGCCCCTCTCCTAACTGGACAGGCTGATGTCTGGAAGCAGGCTTACGTTGATCATGGCGTTGGAAGTGATTCGGAAGAGAGTGGCTCGCTCGTTGACCTGCTTGATCTTCTCATTGCTCTCAGCAGGCAGCTTGAGGGTCTCCAGCTCGCTGAGGGAGCGTTGCAAAGCCGTCCCATGCTTAGCAATCAGGTCATTGCAGGTGCTAAGGTCCTCCACTTTACTGGAAAGGGTGCGCAGGGTATTCTGCAGCTCCGTCTTGTCTGTCTGAGATACGGATTCTTCATCACCTGACTCATCTGTGAGGAAGAAGCTGCAGCTGTAAGACCTTTAAACCAAGGGAGGAGCCCATCGTGGAAACAGGCACATTATTAGACATATATTTCATCCACAGGCAGCTAGCTTCGCAGAACTATGGGGACGTCACACGTAAAAGAGGGACAACTCTTCAGTCATCTAGATTGGGGTGGGCAATTTCTTGGGGCTACCCCACACACATAACCTAATGGGGCTGCACTACTCCCATCCTGTGGCACTGAATCTAGGCAACTTGCCATGGTTTACACATAAACAAGAGATGTGTTGTTTATATTTTTCTTTTTAAAATAATTATATTTCTAAGTTGCTTCTAATCCCATAGATAGTTTAATTAAATGTTAACTTTTGTACAATATGAGCTTTTATCTCTGTTTTAATCTTATAAGCTGCCTTAAGCCCCAGCAGGAAAAGAGAAAATATAAATAAAATATAAATAATATATGTGGAAGGCACACACCTTGTTTTTAAGGGAAGCCATGCTTTCTAGAGACTTCCAGGACTGTAATTCTCTTTAAAAATGAGACATCTATCCCCCTGCATAGACTATTTAGAAGAGGGAGAAAGTCCTGATTTTATGGAAGCTTCACCAACAAATATTGTAGCAGAAGACAGACAGGGTGCACAAGTGTGGCTGGGGTCTTACATGTGGTCCTCATGTCAGCCATTCTTGATCTAGATACGTGAAGGTTAACACTGGAGCGATTAATTAAAACCCCCTCTGTCTTTCCATTCCAGTGATTCAAAAGAATTAAAGGATGGAATTTCTATTCCTTCCATTATGGCCTAATTCTAATCAGAGTTCCAACTAGAGCAGATCCACTGAATCAGTACCTGAATGGCAGGCAATATTTAAGTATGTTGCTTCAGTCACTCTCCTCTACTTAGAATAAGCAAGGGATTTTAGGCCTAAAGTATAATTTGCTTTAATGCAGTTATTTATTAGTTTTATCTTTTTTTTTCTCAGTGAGGAAACAATGCAGCTCACAGAGATCCAAACTCCAACAATGAAGACAAGAACCACCATATATTAGTAAAATAACAATCTAAAAGCCAATTAGGAACAATAAATGGAGCCAAGATTTTTAATCACTAGAAAACTCTGAACTGTGCAGAAGGCAGCAGCATTTGAGACACAATGTTAGTGCTAGAGATACCTAAACAAAAAAGCAGGATACAAATCAAATGAATCAGTCTTAGGCTAACTGTACACAACAGGTTCCTGTTGCAAGCTATGAGACTGATTTATATACAAAGGCATACTTCACTTAACAAAGCATCTGAGATCAAAGCTCCTTTTTACAAAGGCTTTTAATGCCCGCTCATCCTCCCATTTCTGCTCTTCCTTTGTCTATCTGTTACTTTTAAGAAGCATCTTTGCTGTTTTTCAAAGTCAGGTTGCAGTAGTGTGACTGCGGTAAACAATGCAATAAAAATTGAGTTGAGGAGCAGGATTCTACTCTAGCCAATCCTACTGTAGCTATGTGTGCCTGACTACAGCATGCAAGGTAAAGAGAAGCTGCCTTTAGAAATCCTTACTAGACATGTGTGAACAGCACAACAGATGGGAAAAAAAAGGGAAAAGAAGATTAAGGATGCCTGACCAGCTAACCCCAGCATATTAAAAAGGCACGAGTCAATAAATCTGGCCACCAGAACAGAAGCCAAAAGAAAAGTGGAGGGTGAAAGAAAAAGTTATTCTTGACTGCATTTTGGAATAAGACTTCAAAGATCTCTAGAAAGTTCAAAATGGTTTTGTTCACCTAGGCCAGCTTCGCGTGTGCATACTGTTAGTTTTGGAATTTTTTTTTTTTTGCTGAAACACATTGAATTTCTCTCTCTTTTTTTCCGATATAGGAACTGATCTCTATTCTTTCCATATATCTGGTATAAATTTTTCTGTTAAGGAATACCAGAAACACATCTACTTCATTAATTGAGGTATACCTGTACAGATTTTGGGTATTCCTATTTCTCAACGCTGTTAGATCATCATGCCACTTCTTTAGAACTCCCTAGACTGGCACAATCTAGACATCAAGTTTAACTCTCTTCACTCACCAACAATGAGCAAGAATAACTGAGAAGGAACTGTGGGCTGACTGATTTTATTAAAAGAGATCTTTACAATTATGGATACTGTTGAGAGGGAATACATAAAATTCTCTCTTGAAATAACAGAACTCATGGCCATACAGCAGGAGACATCAGTAGTGGTTTTGCATTAGACAAGGAAATATTCATCCAAAGTGTAACTAATGCAAGAAATACACTAGAGAGAGAAACAATAGTTGTTACCTGTTAAATAGCTTTTAAGAAAAGCCCTGGACAAATGAATGAATATCACATGATCTATGCTGGTTGAGTGATTCTGTGAGCTGTAGTCCAATAAAAGTAGTTTTTTCATTATCTGGGATAGGCCTACCAGGAATTAACAATACAACTCAAACCAAACCTCCTCCATGTTTAAACAGAGTATATCTCTGAATACTAGGTGCTGGGGATTAATAAAGGGATGATCTCTTCAATGTTCTGGGTGTGAACTTCCAGAGGCATCTAAACAGTGTCTGTCAGATGCAGAATGCTGAATGAGATGGACCTTTGGTCTGATTTAGCAGAAGAGCTCTTAAGTTCCTCTTATTCACAAAAAGGAGAAGAAGAAAAAAACACTTCTCACAGTTTTTGCCTTGGTCTTGCATGTTTCACTACTCACAAATAAATGAGTCATAAAGCAGGATGGTAGAGAGTTGCTTACAGAAAACTCTCAACCTCAGGGGGTAGGGGAGATGTTTGCAGCAAGCAATCAGCAGAACTAGTATGCAACAATGAAGTGTACAGTTACTGACGGGAATAGAGAACACAGTATCTACACTGCAGAATGCTGGGTGTCAACATGGCAAAGAAATTAAATCTCTCTCCCTGATACATACAGAAGTTTGGAAATATTGCAAGTTTCAGGATCAAAATTCTGATGTCTTAACATTTTTAAAGCAGTAACATCTTTCTACATTAAAAAAATGTCTCTCTCTCTCATTATTTCCATAGCCTTTGAGGGTGATGGGGAAAAACACCAACAAACAGTAGACTGAAAATTTAAAGGCAGAACTCGTGGACTAAATTTACTATGAGCTTATAAAGGACAGGCTCACTGAAATGAATGGGATTTGTTGGTCACAACTGAGGAAAGTACTAATGATTTCAATGAACCTACTCATGGTAGGTTTAAAATTACATTCAGCTCTATGATTGCAACCCCCAAACCTAAGGCCTAGGCCTCAAACACAATTAATGCTACTGGGCAGGCAGCATTTTGTTTGAAACCACTGAAGAACTTCTTTTCTGTAAAGCTGCCAAAATACCTCGTTATTTTTCAGATTCGGAGTCTTAGAATTCCATGAAAATGAAACAAACCATCCAGTAATAACTGGTGGCTCATTTCCCACTTGTTTTCCCTTCAATAAAGAGCAACATTTACTATCGAGAACTAGAAACAATGTGGGGAGGCCTGTGTCCCAAAGATTCTAGATAAGAACCAAAAGCTTATTTGAGATGCCAGCATTTATAACCCAGCACAACTGCCTCAGGAGCTGAGGGCTCACAATCTCTTCAGTGCAAGGCTTTAATCTGTACTGAAATGGTCCTTTGGCATTTATTTTATCTAAGCACGTATATAAAATATTCACAGATCTTTAATTCAGGAGCCACTGGGTTACACAGCATGGTTCAATCTAACAGATATGATGTAGAATTGATTGGGGACAACTGAAACATGCTTTTGTTCTGGAAAATAGGAATTCTTAGCAGGTTCTGAGAAGTCCAATATGTAAGAATCTCCATTTTCCAGAAGCCTCACACTAAAACTACAAGAGCCCCAGGTCATGTCTTGTCTTGGTATGTCATGTGGGTGAATCAAATAGTTTGTCTGTGTAGCAAATATTTGGTGTTTGGAAGAAAACTTTGCCTCAGGGAACTGGAACTCTAAATAGGATGAACAGGACAAACTGGAAGAGATGGTCAGTCATATTAACAGCAGTCTTAGAAGACACTACATCTCTGCAGATCTTCTTAAATGCCCATATACATTTTAGGTGTAGGGTTTCAACTCTTTTACAAATATAAATATTTGTACTAATTTTCAAAATTAGTACAATAAATACAGCTTGGTACATTTCAGCTGGACTGATTTAAAAGGTGATACCCAAATAACTGTAACTCTTGAGTTCCACCTACCAAAAGAAGGCCCAATATTACAAATAAATAAATTCTTCTCTTGGAGAAGAGAAAAATACCTCTGTCACTGGCCTACTGAAGCCTCTGGGTTGTTGTTATGTGCCGTCAAGCCAACTCCAACTTACAGTGATCCATTGAAGGGTTTTCTTGGCCAGATTTATCCATTGCCTTTCTCTGAGGCAGAGAGAATGTGACTTATCCAAGGCCCAGTGGGGTTTTCCATACCTGAGTGGGCATTCTAACCCTAGTCTCCCAGAGTCCTAATGCAGCACTCAATCTACTACACCACACTGGGTACTTGCTGTTTTCCAGAATATCATTGTTTTAACTAGGGATGGGTCAACTGAATCTGCGAATCCTCAAATCCTGGGAATGATTGTGCTGGGGCAACCTGCGAGAAAAGCGTGGAGCACAGTATCCCGCTGCTCACACCTTTCCCCACCTGCCCTGGGAACGATCCTGCCTGGGCATCTTTCCCCACCACCCTGGGCACAATCATGCCAGGGCGGGCTGTTAGAAAAGCACAGAGCATGTGATCCCACTCCGCGCATGTTTCCCCACCCAACATGGGCACCAGTGATTGGCCAGTGGGCTGGTATAAAGCCTTGCACACACTGGAGGCCGCCATTTCTCCATCCTGCTGCCTGTGCCCCTAGAGCTGCCTCTCCCTGCTGCTGCCTCCCTCTGCAAGGTAATTTTGGGATGGGGTTGGGAGGTCAGGGAGAGAGGAGCAAAACTGAGCTTGTCTAGGAGCTTGTGGGAATGTCCCAGGGAGTTCCAAAGATTGTAAAGAGGGGTTCAGGGGTTCCATGCCAGCCATACTTTCCCCTTTCCCAGCTTTCTTTGGTCAATATCACTGGGACTAAGATTATCATGATGCCACCTTCTCTCTTAGTTTCTGTGTCATGAATACTTCAGTTAACCGGTTTTGAAGTTCCCTTTTACAAAGTCTTTTTCTACTTCTCAACCCTTCTTCCTCTTTTTCCTCTGTCCAGCTGCAAGTTTATAAGCAGCATTGCCACTGGAAAGGTTGTAAAGGAGAGCTGGAGAAACACAGAATTTTGGTCTTGTGTTGCAGCAGCATGTCTGTGGTAAACAATGCCAAAAAATCTGAGCTGGGAAAGAATGGGATTCTACTCTAGCTTGTTCTATAGGAGTGTGTGTTGCCTACAACAGACAAGGCAAACAGTAGCTTCCTCCAGAATCCTTTATTGAGCAGGCATGATACTTAATCTCTATTATTTTGATTTGAGACTGGAGGGTAGGGACTGGGAATTATTGAGACAGGGCTAGAGATCTGACTTGAATGTCCCTTGCAGGACTTGAGGGTAGAGAATTGACTGGACTAGGGGCTGGTGTTGTTGTTGTTTTTCTAAGTGCCTTCCTTGTTGCGGGACATGAGACTTGACTGGAAGGTACAGTCTTGAGATTTCAAGGACAGCTGAAAGATTCCTTTGCATAGCTTCCTTGCAATGCTCTTTCATACACAATTCTGGGGTTTGTAGTTTTACAAGGTATCACAGCCTTCTCTGCCAAAGTGTGCTGGTGCATCATCAAACTACAAACCCCAGGATGACATAAGGAGCTATGCAAAGAAAAGCAAGTTTTGACCTTGATTATCTCTGTACTGCAGTGGTCCTGTTTACACAGGCAGGAAAATATGAGATTAATCCACATTTTCCCGCTTATGTAGAATGGGCCTTCATGTCATACACTGGCTGCCTATTCGTTTCCGGGCACAGTACAAGGTGTTGGTTTTTACCTTTAAAGCCCTTCATGGCTTGGGGCCAGCCTACCTGCGGGATCGCCTTCTCCCATACAATCCGCCCCGCACACTAAGGTCCTCTGGGAGGAATTTACTGCAGCCAATCAGAACTAGGTTGGCTGCGGTTACCCAGAGGACCTTTTCTTCTGTCGCTCCCAAGCCTCTCATCATTGTCTTCTGTGTTAATCTTGTTTTTAATTTGTTTTAATTAACTAATATGTTTTAGGGGGATAGAAGGGTTGGAGGGTGGGGAGGATAGGGTGCGTTTTAATGTTTTAATGTTTTTATATATTTTTGTAATGCCGCCTCGATCCATTGGGAGAGGCGGAGATAGAAATAAATTTTATTATTATTATTATTATTATTATTATTATTATTATTTTTTTAATTTTCAATCTGGGGAGATCCTGAGACAAAACTATGACAATTGTCCTGGCCAGATATCTTTGGAGGGAGGTTTGCCTTTGCCCAGGCTTTTGCTAAGGCTGAGAGAGTGTGTCTTGCCCAAGATTATCTTTCTTTCCCTTGCTTTTAAAACCTTTTTTTTAAAAAAGATTCGAAAGATTCGAGATTCATGAATTCCCAGAACCTTCCAGGGATTTGGATCTGGATTCAGAAAATTCTGGATCCGTCCCATCCCTACTTTTTTTTTTTTAGTTATCATCCAAGTTTATTACATTTGAACAAGTAATCTTAAAATCAGTTTCATCTTGAAATCAGAGTAACCTCTTACACTGGGAGGAAATCCATCTGTTTTTTTTTTAAAACCAAGACTGCATATTGCTTCACTTTTGCCAGTCAGTGTGAATGTTCAAGCAGGCAGTTGTGAGAAGGTCCAAGGCCCACATGCTGTTTCCATCTCCCAAATACAACACAGATAGACTAGATCTAGGTAAATCCAGTCACTGAAGGACAGTTCAAAGATGCAGAAGTGGAAGTTAATAGAAATATAAAAATAAAAAAGGACACACAAGTGGAGGAAGACAGCTAATTCCCATAGGGCATGCTCCCTTGCTGTGAACGGTTCAAGTAGTTTCAGTTGCAACAAAGTGCTACTTCACATTTACACAGAAAAAGGGCAGTATAAAAAGCAGAGCAGACAGACAAGACAGATTGGTAGTTGGATGTCATGCCATACAAATAATCTAGAAATTAAAGGCATCAGTATTGCCTTGAATCTGGAAAGCATATGCATCAGTAGTAGGCTAGTTTTAACTGTTGTATGTGACAGTTTTTAATTATGTTTCTTTTAATGGCTGTAAGCTGCTTTGAGTCCCCTCAGGGAGAAAAGTGGGATAAAAATAAAGATCATCATCATCATCACCTTACCACTTCTGCTCAGACAAGCCCCTCCTCCATCTCTCCCTTATTAATTCACTTGGGTGTCTTCTCTGAGAATAAGCCCCCCCCTTCCCTCCCTCCAATGTGTCCTACCCCTTACCTGATTCTGCTAGCATCTTGACTGCTTTAGCCTTGGCCAGCTCCAGGGCTGTGACCCAACGCTGCCTCTCAACTTCAGAGCTGGCCTTCAAGTGGTAAGTCTGTGCCCCTCCATTAGAAATAATGAAATTGCAGGAGTCCTCCACAGTGATGGTAGCTGTAGCCAGGTTAATGGTTCCACGACAAGTGTGTCGCATCTCTGCCTTTGACCTGTAGGTAAAGGAAGGCACACAAGGGAATGAACAAGCAAATACCAGAGGTTTCTTCTAAGAAAGAATAAATAGAAAAGGACACCCCATCTTCTCAACTGTGTGCCCCCTCTCCTAGGCAAGAGGAGTGGGCAGGTAAGTGAGACACACCACTGGGCTGTATCCAATTAGTCTCACTCCACTTGTGGGAAGCTTTTCAGTCCTGTAGGAAGCTTTTCAGTCAGCAAAACACGAAGGAGATTTTAACCAGTTCCCTCTTCTCCTTGTGCTCCTCATCTCCTATACTATTTGGAAGGACTCCCCAGCCCCCAGAGCATGTGGGGATTGCAGAAGAAAGGAATCACATTCCTCACCAGAATATTCAGTCAGTGGACTAATACAATACTTGGATACAACCCAACTGTATTTACATAAAGACATAGTTTGTTACTATTCCCTCATGAAGGTCATGATCCAAATATTTTCACTGATGCATATTGCATAGTGAGAACCACTTGATGTGGTGACATCCAGAAAACAAAAAATGAGAAGGAAGTCAGAAAAACAGGGTTCCATTTCTTAAAACTAGCTTTTGAAGAGCGGAACATACAGGAAGTTTTTTTAAAAAAAATGTTTTAAAACCAGAAAGGATGAGTCAGGGATTCATTTCAAGTTAATGTGAATAATGACGTCAGCAGAACTTATTTAGCCCTTTAAGTGTTCTATTGCCTCTCTTCTACATACCTCTGATTTCCTAATATTTTCAAATACCTTTCCAGAGTCCTACTTCCAATAACGTTTGTACAGTGCTGTTTGGATTTCCAAATTTCTTCTTTTCTTCTTTAGCCCCCTCCAACAACCCTGTCAGGTAGTGACTACTCTTTACAATTTATAGATATATAGTTGAGAAAAAAAACCAGTAATTTGAATCAGTAAGTATACAGCTGAAATGGATCATGGGGACCTACACTAGATAGGTCTCTACATAAACCATTCTTTGTATAGTATCAATGTGCCTCAACTGTAACCTTACAATATGACTGAATATGCGCCACAGAAGTAACCTGGCACACAGAAAACTAAACATCACGGAAAATTCTACCTAGCTCTCCCCTGACATGCTTGTTTTCAATGTACTAGACAGGTGGCAAAACTCTACCCTTCCCCAGACAATGAACCACTGCTCCCATCATCTCTCAGCACTAGCCAGTCTGGTTAGAGTAGACAGGAGACCAGGGTTCACTTCCCCACTTGGCCATGGAAACCCGCTGGGTGACCTTGGATGTGCCACGCACATATTCTCAGCATCAGAAAACCCCATGTTAGGTTTGCCTTAGGGTTGTCATAAGTCAGAAACAACTTAAAGGCACACAACAAGACAAAGGCTACAATACCACATTTCCCAGCCCTGATATAGGAATCTCCTCTGACCATATGGAGGACATTTAAGTATATGGGACACTCCCTTTTAATGTCTGAAACAGTGAAGTCCAAGATGCTGCAAATCTGTGAAGAACCTCTTTGTGCTTTAAATCTGTACTTCCCAGGATATCTGATGTGGCTGATCAGTACTTGCTTCTTCCTGCACACTAGGGACCGTATTTGTGTCTACTGACTACAATGCACACAAACTAAACTTGCCAGGGGCCAGTAGCCAATGGCTCAGGGACCAACCACCACTTTGAGCAGCACTGCCTTAGATTACACTAGCTGGACTCTATAATTTCAAATTTCTAATGCCCCACATATCCTCAAAGTAAATCATTAATTTATGAGAATCACACATATATTTTGCATAAAGTCATAGGCACTCTAACCCTTACTTTGGCAAATTATTAAACCAAATTTAATTCTAAAAGTCAATGAGCAAGTAATTTGTCACTAACTTTTCCAATGCTTGCCTATACTAAAATAATAATGATAATAACAATAATACTACTTATTTTTTTGTTAGGCCACTTCCTCCAGCACCCAAAATCTGATTTTACAGGCTGGCATGGTCTGAGTGGAGTGGGTGCAGCCTCCTCTCTCTGCCTGTGATCACTACCAGCAGGCATTTCTATTAATAGAGCAATCTCTTGAACTTCACAGAGCTGCCTGATAATTTCACCAAGCTGGCCGGCCCAGCCACACACGCAGAGTGGACAGACCAGATGGCTGGGGATTTTACATTCGGTACTGGGACAAAGCCAGACTTGTGTTTGAGGGTGTTAAACCCAGAATCAAACATAGACTAACGCTCATAACTTCCACAGCAAAAATGCTGGGTCTCCAAGGAAAGCATTCACAAGGACGTATGTGCATGTGCATCCAGACACTTGTACATAGTTTCTGCAGAGATGTAACAATTGCCTATCTGCCTATTTATACCTGAATTTTATTAACAAGGGGGAAATAACAACAACAACAACAACAACATTTTGTTACCTGCCTTTCCTCAAAGCTCGAGGTGGGGCACATGAAATCACATGAGCATTACGGTACTTCCCCAACAAAGAGAATTTGGTGTATGCATAGCTTGAGGGCTCTTTCACGCTACGCAATCATAGCACTTTGGCACCACTTTAACTGCCATGGTTGCATCTTTTGGAATCCTGGAATTGGTAGGTTTATGAGGTATTTAGAATTCTTTGCAGAGTGCTAAGTATTATCAAAGTATATGAGTGCTAAGTATTATCAAAGTATTATCAAAGTGTTATAATTGTGTAGTGTGAAAGAGACCCAAGATTCAATTCAAAATACCAAAATTGAGCATTTTTACATTCTCCCTCAAACACAGAACACCTATCCATCTCAACATCTGACAATTAACGAAATAAAATGTGTGAATCACAGCCTCTGAAAGTGAGAGACAGAATTTGACGCAGCATCCTGCTTCCATCTTAAAAACAGACCACACATAGATTAGCTATCCTTGAATTGGGGACACTCTTCAATGGCAACCAATAACATATCTGTGCCAGCAGAATATACTTTGCATATATGCAGCCACATATGCCTTCACGTAGCATAAATACTCATATGTCTGTGTGTCTAAACAGAGAATTTCAAAGCTTACCAGTTTGTCTCATGAGACTCCTATGCTGGTAAGGTGGTTGGAATTTGGAAAGAACACCTCCCAAGTTAACCATGTCATTATTCATCTCAGTCCCGACCCTTCTCAAAACCCCCAATGGACAGGGCTATACTGCTTCCCCTTCCAGGTTTACTGAAATAACCAGTAGCGCTTTCAGACAACTTTAACATTCATCCAGCTCTTCATTGCTCACAGCCTGAGATAAGAACAAAGTTCCCTGTGTATTGACCTGGTGCAAGGCAGTGCTATCTCCTTTCTGCTACAAAGTTGAGCAACACAGAGATAACAACACACACACCTTCTTTGGGCTGATACAGAGAAACTACCAGTATGTGCCATTTTGCAGAGGTTGCTGTGTATTTTTTAAATCCCACTGCCCCCTCAGTAACTGGGCATTTCCCCTTTCCTGTAGTCTGAGCCTGTGGGGAAATATGAGCCCCTGCTGCCAGCTATTCTTGTCCTCCAGAGTCTAGTTACTTTATGAATAATACAGGCCAAGTTACAAGAGTGTGGCCAACATGCAAGTCTCTTCTGCCTTATTTAAGGACACATCCCTTTAAACACATTCCTTTGTGCCGGAAAATGAAATGGAACACCCTCAGTACAAGTCAGGGTACCTATGGGGGGGGGCAAATTCCTCAAAGCTGCCTCTAGTTTCTGACACACTTTGGGGCTCTTCACTGAGAAAACAGAACTAACAGCTAGATTGCATTTGAGGAAAGGAAGAGTTGGGAATGAAGGACACCAGTAAAATATTCTTGGAGTAAAAGCAAAGGGAGATGAATACATATTACAATAAAGACAACCCACTGAAGGGAGCACTTACAGGGGGCTGCAGGTAGGCATAGGCACAGGGACTCCCTAGTGCCACCACAGTGATTCCCATGTGGATCTAGGGCTCCCAAAGACAGCTGGCACTATGGGAATAGTTGCTATTTTAGTTCTCCTTGGATGTTATAGTGCTACAGAGTCACTAACACTCACAGGCCATCCCGCACCCCAATCAACATATATACATCAGGAGGTAAAGGTTTAGCACCCTTGAACTCAGCAAGTAGTGAAAATCAGAGGTCACTATTATAGCACTTTATCTCACAAACCATCTTTTCATTACCAGCCTTAGAAATGAAAGCCAAAGACTGCTAAAATCTCTTTTAATGGAGCTAGAAAAACTCATCCTATGACCTGCACACAGCATTACAGGATTGAGCTAACTGTGCATTCAGTCAACACGTAAATACGTCAGTATTTCCAGGCATATCAGAGGAAAGGCCAGAATGCCAAAAGTATAGCAATAAGATTAGACAATTACAGACATGCCTACATTACAACTGGCTCATAATGTCAACTCTCAAACAAGGATGCCTGGAAGTTTTCAGTGGTATATAGGGACTAAGAATTCATTGGAATACTTTGAACATTCTCAAAGACTACATTTCCTAAGATCCTCTGCAAGAAATCATGCCCACTAAGCCAGACTAAATAGTTTACATTTGCAGTGCCGCATTAACTAACTATTTTCTATGTCTATGAAACACTTAATTTGGGAAAGAGAAGACAACAAACCTGGTCATCTAACTTAGAAATCCCACACATCATGCTAACGTACTTCCAAAATGGTAGTATTCTCAATAGGGTATAGTCCATACAGGGCAACCAAACCTGGCATATGTAAAGCAGCTTGAATACACAGTCCAATGAATTTGTCATGCCATCACATACACAGCAAAAAATATTCCTTTCTCATTTCCACTAGAAGGCTCTAAGAGGGCAAACCTAATTCATAAAGATGGCCAAGGACCAGCCAAGCCAACACTCCTCTAAAGCCATGCTGAATCCAAACCTTAACTGGTTGAAGGATACCTTTAAGTACTGAGGACTACTCTGGGCCCTGGACCAACTTTTGCCTAATATGGTACCTGTGTCCCTGGGTTTGGAGAAGTCTGGTTCTTCCCACAGTCTACTCATATCTAGCTTTTCTGCTAGCTGATCTCAGCAGGCAGAACAATAGTATTGGCAGATCTCTTCACCAGTTGACCTCTGTGATCCACTGGTAGAACATTTCAGCCAGCACAACAAACTTCTACCCATGTCTAACCCTTTACGGATAGAATATCTCCAGATTTTCAGTGTTTCTGAGATATCAGAGCAGATCAACAAAGCACACTGAGAGAGAAAGATACAGCTTGAGGAGGAGACTGAAAAAATAAAATAAATACATAAATAAATAAAATGGAGAGGAAAAGATCATATGGGAGAATGACAACACTGCCCATGATACAGGTGGTTCCTTCAGTGGCTAAGTGAAAAGGCTAAAACCCGATGGAGAATGAACAGCAGATCTGTTCACTATTTTTTTTTTTTTTACTTTTAGAAGGGCAGCCATATAAATCTGGTGTTACAATAAACAAAAAATAACGTGGCACCTTGAGACCAACATATATTTGCTGTTACGCTTTCAAGCTGACTTATAGCAACCCTAATCCAGGGTTTTCTTGACAAGATGTGTTCAGAGAGTTGCCACTGCCTTGCCCTATGGTTGAGAGAGGGCAACCTGCCGAAGTTCACCCAGTAGATTTCCATCACTGAACGTGGATTTGAATCCTGGTCCCCTAGAATCCAGACTGAATAATTTATCAGGTGAGTGACCAAGAATTCTGTAAAAGGCAAGTGAACAGGTCAATAGTAGATGGACAGATTACTTCACTGCTAGTCCACTCTATTTCCATAATGACTGTGGAGGAAAATAATTCTGTTTCTTCTCCATCAGTCCACTTTGCAAAAAGATTTTTCTTATCATTTTTTCTTACCTTGTCATAGAGGAGGGGCTCTAACCTTCTGCAGGCTGATTAAGTTTTGTTTGTTTGTCTGTCAGTCAGTCAGCATGCTCAGTAGGCTTATTTTCTAGGCTAGTTTATTATAGCAAAACCTTCTGTAGACTACAAAGAAATGAATTCAATGAGCTATAACACTGAGTTGTTAGTGGGACATATACATCTATGAATAAGGAAGCACAGCTTCCATAAGCACAGTTTTCACTGCCAATCTTCAAAATAGAAAGAGATACTCATTCTTCCTCCTACTAGTTATACTCCCACCAATTTGGGATAAAAAATAAGATAGATGCATAAGTAAAGTCTAGGCAAAAAGTGAACATAATCCTTTTATTAAAAAAGCCAAGGATCATTCTATTTGATTGCATAATTTTAAGTTGTCCTACTAATTAAGTAGAAGTCACTCTAATGACTGTCAAAACTAAATGAATAAAAATGAGGAAAAGCAATTTGTGTCAATAAAGTAACATTACTGGAATAATAATCTTTTTCCGGAAGTTCCCTATTTGATCTGTTGCTTGGCAATTTTCCTCTTTTATGACTGAAATACAATTAATTGAAATATGGATCCTTATTCACATAAAAATGAATATACAGGTTTAATGAAGGTGGTAAAAACTGCAAGTGATATAACAAGATTCAAGATTCAGAAGGTGGTTAAAAACTGCAAGTGATATAAAACAATATTTATGTGTAAGCAAAATAATGGAACAGACAGACTACATACTGAAAGATATGTAGGGCTTGTGAAAGAACCAGATAACGCAAAATGATAAATATTTGTTCTTGGATTAACAGAAAAGCCCCAAGAAGTTGTTGAATCACTTGAAGATAGTGGCTTGGAGAACCACAGTTTAAAGGAAGAAGTAATGCAAATTTTAAGAAAAAAGTATCATCATTAAGGTTACTATACTAGTAACCTAGATTTTTTTAAAAAGCTCAGGCTCACATGTATACTGGACAAACTTATTTTTATAACAACTGCAAAACAGCCAAAACTGACAACTGACTATCCAGGGAGCTGGACAGCTTAGGAGGGCATTGGAATCTTTGTTTGGAGTACTGCATACTGTCTTGAATCCTGTTGCTGTATGATGCTGGCATAACTGCATTGGTAAAGGGGTGTTGGAAGAATGAAAAAGACTGCAGGAAGTAAGGACTTGTAGAAGTGCTGTTTGGAGCCTGCAGATTTTATCTGTCTCTCCTCACCATCACAGCACAGCCCTGGATGAAGTGCAATCCCTAGAGTAGTTTACCAACAGGAATCTGGCCACTGCCTCTCAGGCCTAACAAGGATGGATGTGAATTCCAAAGAAAGCCTGCACAGAGCTCCTAGCCTACTTGGAGAAATCTTTTTTTCTAATTAGGATAGCAGTAGTGTCAGAAAAGCCATGTGCCCCAAAAGTGTAAACTGTTACTTTTCCAGTACTAACACTGTTTCTGATAGCCTGTTTTACGGGGTGGACACATATCTTTGTCATGTACTTGACATATTCAGGATGCAAGTCTTAGAAAAGCCTGGGATTCACAAGTGACTTGTTGTGATCTCTACCTTGGGGATCATATCCGCAAGGCCATCATTTTCTCATTATACACAAGATGTCAAATACAGCACAAAAATCTCAGAAATAAGGCCTGAATAGCCAGCAACTTCTGAGAGGATACATCTTCCTAACTGTGCAATGCCTCTGGCACTGGCTGCAAGCGGCCAGTGTTGCAAAGTGACCCGAAAGTGTTGCAAAGAATGCTGAGATTAACCTGTCAAAACAAAGGCTGTTGCAGAGCTAGCTAGGAAGATGAAGTGAAGAAGCAATAGGTTACAAGCATCTAAAGGAAAGCAAGAAAGAGAGGGGAAGAAAGAACACACGTGAAGGGATGCCACGTAGAGGAAGGAGAGGGCTTGTTTTCTGCTGCTCCAGAGACCAGGACAAGGAGCAATGGATTCAAGCTGCAGGAAAGGAGATTCCACCTGAACCTCAGGAAGAACTTCCTGACAGTCAGGGCTGTCCGGCAGTGGAATCTGCTGCCTCGGAGTGTAGTGGAGTCTCCTTCCTTGGAGGTTTTAAGCAGAGGCTTGATGGCCATCTGTCGGGAGTGCTTTGAGGGTGTTCCTGCATGGCAGGGGGTCGGACTGGATGGCCTGTGTGGTCTCTTCCAACTCTACATTTCTATGATTCTATGATTCTAACTCACACAAAAATATGCAGAGAAGGGGGGGAAAGGAAATCACATATGCAGGGTGGTGGGGATGGTTCAGTCCAGTGAACTTCTTGGGCTACCTGATGTGCAGAACCTGCAATTATTTTTCCCCCACTGCGCCAAGGCCCGCCATCATTTTTGCACCCAGTGTGTACAACTGCTACTTTCCGTCCTTGAAACCCACCAGGGACCAGCTGCCAGTGGCTCGGAGACAGGCATCGGCCTAGGAACCACCCTTTTGAGGAGCAGTGGTCTAATGCATGCAGTATACACAGGGTGTGAACGGGGGGAAGAAGCAGGGGTTCAGAGCGTTAAAAATCCAGCCAAAGGAGACCCGAGTTTGGAAAATTACATTTTTGGATGACAGTTTCTGGAACCCCTCGGGGACCTGGGCGGTGGCAATCCAAATATTCCCCCCCCCGCTCTGGCCATGGCTGAGTCACGTCACCTCTGTGCCACGTGGCAGGGCAGAGGAAGGCAGGCAGCGGCCCGGCCAAGCTGCTGCTCCCGCCAGGCACGCCTGACTCAAGGAGAGAAGGCGCAGCACCCGGCCTGGCAGAGACGGTCGACGCCAAGGGACGAGGGGGGTCCCGCGGCCTTTGGAGGCGACCTGGGCGGGGCTTAGCGGACAAGGAGGCCCGCCCAGCCCCTGGCTCCCCGCCCACCGTAAAGGGGCGTGGCCTCACCTGTAGTAACTGAGAAGCCCGTTGCTCAGCACGAACCAGCGCCGCTGATATCCCTTGATGTAATTGGTCCATTTGAAAAGCCACCCCTCGCGAGCCGCTCCGGAAGTGGAGCTCGCCGACCCGGAAACGGAAGCAGAGCTCCCACCTGGAGCCGCTGCCGCCACCCCCCCTGGGGCCGGTCCCCCGGGGCCCAGTGTGCCTCCGTCGCCTCTTCCGCCGCCAGGCCCCGGCGAGGGCAGCGGCGTGCCCGCGCCGGGCCCGCAGGTCCCTCCTTGTCCGGAGGCGACGGGGCCGCTCGCTCCGCCAGGCGCTGTCCCAGGGCCGGCCCCCGCCGCTCGCAGCTCCGACATCTCCCAACGCAGCAGCAGCAGCGCCGCCGCCGCCGCCGCAGGCTCGCGCTCCCTCTGCCAACGGGAGACGAAGAGCCGCCAGAGGCTGAGCACCTCCCTCCTGCCTGGCTTCGCCCTCCCCCCGCAACGGTACGCGTAGCGCCGTCACCCGGCCCGCCCCGTCAACCGTGACACCCACTCTGGGGGCTGGAGCCCCGACTGGCACCGCCCCCGCGGCTGCTACTGGTCCAAAAAGCCCCAGGGGGCGGGACCTGCTGGCAGATTGGGCGGCTGTGCGCTGTCGTTGCTATTAACTGGCTACCCCCCTCCAACCGCTCCTCTGATTGGCCGTTCCTCGTGTCGTTCATGGTGGCCACCGATGGAAAGCCTGTGAGGCGGGGAGGCTACTCTGGCGTCATCATAGAAGGGGGGCTCAGCTGGTTAGGCATGAATGACACTTTGAATGCTAGTGGGAGTGTGTGTTCAGTGGAGGGGAAGCACAGGAGGGCCGGGCCCAATGACCCTGTACCCTTGCGGCCCGGGCGTCCTTATAAGAGGTGGTAAAGCTAGCGGGCTTTACCCGCTTGTTGGGTGCCTTCAGCCCTTCCTCTGCTTATGGTGCCCCTAAGGAGCCCCACCATGGGGTTTTCCTGGTAAGATTTGTTCGGGGGGGGGCTTGCCTTCGTCCTCCTCTGAGGCTGAGAAAGTGTGACTTACTCAGGACCACCCAGTGGGTTTTCATGGCTAATCGGGGATTCGGGAAGTGTGCAAATATTTTTTATGGATTAACTGTCTATGCTTTTGATTAAATAGTATGGTTCACATTCTCACCCAATCACTACCTTTGGCGAATCCAATCTCAAAACTCACTTTGCTAATTTAAAAGAGACCCCCCCCTTTTCACTGCGACTTAATTTTCTATGAACCAGCTTGACAGCTGAGTCTGTGACTGTAAACCTGCGGTGCATCCTTCCTTGGAGGTTTTTAAGCGGAGGCTGGATGGCCATCTGTCGGGAGTGCTTTGAGGGTGTTCCTGCATGGCAGGGGGTTGGACTGGATGACCCCTGGGGTCTCCTCCAACTCTGCATTTTTATGGCCGTTTCCACACTACACTGTTATAGTGCTATTATTCCACTCTCAACATCCTGTGGAATTCTGGGGTTTGTAGTTTATTGAGGCCAAAGGGCTCTCTGGCTGAGAGTTCTAAATACCCTTCCCTAAACTCCAAACCCCAGGATTCCATAGGAGGTTGAAAGTGGAATAATAGCACTCTAGCAGTGTAGTGTGGAAATGGCCTATGATTCTATAAGTGTTATTTAGAGGAAGAGCGCACCCCTGGGGCTGGTAAGTGGTTTTCACTTTACCCCTTCCCCAATAATCCTGCTCAGGGACTGCTGACTTCTAGGAGGGTTGCTGCAGAGCCATTGGGCCGGGAGAGATGGCTGAACTTTCTCTCTACCCACCAAATAACCTTCAAATGATTGCTGCTTTAGCACCACTATTAGAAGCATGGACGGAGCCGTCACATACCCTGCAACTGTTTGCCAGGGACAATCCCAGCTAATCCTCAGCTGTCCCATCTTCTCGACTGTTTTTAAAACGCTCTGGTTTTTCTATCCTTTCCCCACTTTCATCCTCAGATTATTTCAGATACTGAAAAGTGAGTTCAAAGTGCAATTTCCACTCAACTCAGCAGGAAGGAGAGGACATGCAGAGTCTTGCCTTGCCCTGTAGGCTCATTTCTTGTTATTGCTGTTCCCCCACCACCACCAGGCTTTCCTAAATTTGGTACAAAAACTCCAGGGTTCCTGTTTAAAACAATATCTTCATGTGCTCTTCCCCATTAATAACCTTTGCCCTCTTGTTGCCTGACCACACTCCGATGTTGCTCAGCCACGTGTCCTAGTTTTCATATGTGAAGTGTTGTAGGCTATGCTGTCATGGCCGCTCCAGCTGCTGAAAGGGGAATTTGGTGGTGGCAGCAAGAGAGGTGTGCAGCACCTACGTGGAGGGAGCACTCCATATATGGTCCATATTTTGGCCCTGCTTGCTGTAAACAGTTGGACCCCTAGATGTTATGGAACTACAGCTGCCACATTCCTTCACCTTGGCTGTGCTGCTAACAGCATCTCAGAGGCCTCAAGGTGCCTATGACTTAACAGTTAATGGTGTTTAAAGGCATAGATGTGTGCCTCAGTATGCAGAGGGATCTTGCAGTACCTTTAAGACAAACTTGAAACATAACTTTTCATAATTAAACACCATTCTAGGCTAGGATGAAGCAAGGGGCACTGTATTCAAATCTTCAAACCAAAATATAGAAAATGTTAGGTTGCAGTATTCCCCAATACTGGAAAAAGAGTGTCTTATTACAAAGAATTTTTGTAAGTAACAGTCAGCCATACCACTCTCATTCCCAACCTTTTTTTGCTGCTCCAGAAATAACATGTGTGTCAATTACAGCCAATTAATTGAAAGATTTAAAAAAGACAGTGGAAGGGTAAATATTTCTTAAAGAAGGGGATGTTATAGAGAGAGCAATTTGTAGATGGATAGTGAGTATGGACTCTGGCTGTTCCTAACTGAAGAGCTTCTTTTACTATCTGTATTTCTTACACAATATTGTCTGCCTTACTTGGAAATTGGACTCTGTATCTTTGCAGAGAGGAGTGGAATTTTGAAGTTATGAAGTAAAATTTTGTGTTTTAGAAATGAGGAACAATAGGGTGCACCCTTATACTTGGGATCCTCTGGTTTAACTACAACAGCAGGAGTGGAGAACTTTACCTCACTTAATGGCTACTGGCTGTGGGGAGAACGGTGTGCACTGAGGCCAAGGCCAGTGATAAAAGCAATAAGGCTTTTGGAAAGAAAAATGCAACTGATACCAGTGGGAGTTTCTCATTGCTACATGAAGACCTACGATGGGGGAATTAATTTTTCCAGCTGAAACACCCAATAAATTCTTGCAGCAAACAATTTGGAAATATAGGAATGCCAGCCAGTCCTTTTAAAATCACCTAACTGAAGCAGGGAGGGGGCTGTGGGCAGTGGGCTCCAGCTGCTATATCGATATCCATGGGCTACAGGACCTGGTGCAAAGCTTACAATATTGGTACAGTGCTAGCAACAGTATTGCCATGAAAACAGGCAAGTAGTACAGCAGGCCCTCTGTATCTGCTAGGGCAGGCCTGCACAACATACAGCCTGGGGGCTGCATGCAGCCCGCCAAAGGATTTCATGTGGCCTTCATCGCTCACGAGTGCAAGGGCCAAGAAAGGTTGCAGCAATTAGGTTGCTGATGGTTTGAATGAACCCAGCTGGGGCGTTCCCTCCTCCTTCCCTCCAGGGACGGCAGAGAGCCGAGCTGATGCTACCTTTTGCCCTTGGGCAAGATGGTGGCAGTTGCTTCGTCTCCTTCTGTTTCCTTTGGATGGTCAGTGAGTGCGGAAGTGCCCGGAAAAAGGAGAAAACCAGCTGGGGCTGGAGGGGGCAAGAAAGGAGGTGGCCTCCTCCTCCTCCCTTAGCAAGCCAACATGGACTGTTACACGGCAAAGTGGGACCCTCTGGGGGAAGCTGCTTATTACAGGTCAGTGCCCTCATTCACCCCTATCCCTTCTAAATTGCACTGGAAAAAATTAAATTGCGTGTAAAGATTGCATTTTAAAATGCAATTTAAGTCTATTCTGGGGTGCACTCTCATTAATTCCACCCCCCCCCAAATCTGGAATTCCCTTTATTCTCCAAATCTATTTTCTTCCCCCTTCCTCATAAATAATGCTTTTTTCTGCCACCCCGAATTGTTCCTGTTCCCTTTGATCTTTTGCAAATTACACATTGTTACATCTCTTAAGGCATAGCTCTCGTCTTTTTAGTAATCCTATTTACTGGTTTTGTGTAATCACAGTTTGCCACATCTGCATTATCTCAGTCATCAGGTCAAGAGTGGCCATTTCTGCCTATACTGTTACAGTGCTCTTACTCCACTTTCAACATGCTGTGGAATCCTGGGTCTGTAGTTTAGGGATGGGCCTTTAGAATTGTCAGCCAGAGAGCTGTTTGGCCTCAGGAAACTACAAGCCCCAGAATTCCATGGGATGTTGAAAGTGGAATAATAGCAGTATAACAGTGTAGCATGGAAAGGTCCTAGGACACGGAGGAGCTGCAGGAAAAGAAGTTCTACCTAAACATTAGGAAAAACGTCCCTAATTTTCCATTTTTATAATATAGTCTAATTTATTTGCAAAATCATTTAATCATTAATTATACCATAATTTATTTTGCAAATAAAAACATTATTACACCATTATTATAACTTTACTTAGAAAGTGAGGTACTAAAAACCTATCTGCAGCCCAAAGAAGTTTAGCCTATCTAATTTCAGCCTTTACCTACTGCCAAGTTGTGCAGGTCTGTGCTAGGGTTTGGTTCCAGGAGACCTACTCCCCTCCCCCATGGATACTGAAGTCCAATAATGTACAGTGGTGTATTGAAATGGCATCCCATATATAAAATCACAAATCAAAAGTTTGCTTTTTGGATTTTTAAAAAATATTTTCAAGCTGTGGTTGTTTGAATCCATGAATACAGAATCTGAGGATATGAAGGGCTGACTGTATCACCAAACAGAGCCCGATGTGGAGAAACACATGTATCCTATATACCTTCATACACATCCCCTTCTCTTGCTTAGTGCCTCAAGTTTACACCAGTCCCAAACCAGCATGAGAAATTTTCCTTCCATTGACTCCAAACAGTACTTAGGTGGGGAATCTTTAGCCTTAAGGCTTAAAACTGTTGACCCACAGAGACACACCAGGCAACTTTCTCTATGCTTCTCTTGGCATAAACTAGAAATGGGCATCAGAGGGAGTGGACAGAACTAGACGGCATCCAGGAAAATGTTTTGAGGAGGAGCCTTGCACGTGGGTATCATCTGGCCTGCAAGATGGATGTGGGGTGGGATGGGACAATGGATTCCCCAAGTAGAGATACAAATGCCAGGAAAAGCCGCCCCCCCACACAAAAAAGGGAGAAAATGGATTACAGACTATTTTATTTCAGAATGATAATGTTCAATGCAGTGTTCAAAAATTTACTGCACTCAAATAATTTCTAGAACTATATAAGGGGAAGATTTTTTTAATGTAAGACCATGTGCAGTATCAGATTACATTCCTGATCTTGGTTTCCCTTTATCAGGTCTCTTTATGGAAGGGCTGTTTTTTATAGTTTGTTTGTTTATTTATTGCCTGCTCTTCAAACTCAAAAAGATTCCCTATAGTGCAGGTGTGCCTTACAGTTCAGAATCTCATAGCTGCAACTGTAACAATGTATTTTTTTCCTTATGAAAGTCTTTGTTCTAAATAGCCTGTGTTCACAACTCACAAGACAATTTGAGCAGATTCCTGAAGCCAACACTTTAAAATTGTAACAAATACTTTACATCAGGACTGTGTACACTAGCAAGGGAAAGGATTACTAAATGACATCCAAATTTTCCTCGTCTTCCTCTCCTCTGACTGTCCTATGCCTAAAATGCCCTTGATGTGTATTTTGCCTAAACTTTTATTTTAACATGCTCTCATTCCCCCTGTAATAGCTGGAAGGCAGATATCCTTACATGTAACAAAGCCCTTCGTCATCTGCACAGCTGCCAGAGACAGAACACTTTGCTCAGATGAACAAGGGAAGAGGGAGAGATCCTACAAAGTCCAATTCAAGAGTGTCCAATTAAGCCTTTTTTTGGGCTCTGTCTTGCCCTCCAGGATTCCCCAGATGGCCATTTTGTAGCTCCCCAGTTTTTGCAAGTTCTTCCTTATTTGAAGTTTGGTCCAACCCTTTTTCCTCTGGCCAGCAAAAGCTTTTCTGCACTTGAATTTTATCTCTTCATACTGAATGAAATTGTATATGAGGAGGCTGGCTTTGATTTGGTTGACTGCCCTTTATCAGCACTCTTTCCTCCCACTCAGGGGATGCCCTGGTTCTTATGAACAACTAATAAGCTCTTCTTGGAAAGACTGTGCTTTCTCAGCTTTTGACACGTTAACTAACTGCTCACAAGAGCATTTATCTTGCAGGGCAGGATTACAACTCTGATTCAAAGTCCCATAACAATCTCTAATCTGGTTATCCTAGAGATTTTTAGCTAGTATCAAGGAGGGATGTATAACAAGCTGTGCCTTTCAAAATAAGTGTATCAAGTCATGAGTCTCCACATGTCCATCCTGTCCTGGGTACCACTGTGTGATCTAAACTAGCAACTACATAAGCATCTTTATGCCTGCAAGATGAAATGCCTTTGTATCTTGCTGCTGTTGCCTCATGTGCAGTTGAGGGAAAGGTAAACTGTTTTGCCTGTAGGAATGAACAACTTCCTGTATGCTTATCAGTAATTTGCCAGACAGCTGCACAGGACTCTTGCGGTGATCATTACTTTGTTCCCTTCATTACTGAGTTGTAGAGACAGGGCAACACGACATATACATTCCACTGTGAGTGTTGCATCAGGTATTTGTATTTCCAATCACACTGGGAACATCTTGCTATTTTGTGTTCTCCTCCCAGCCTGAGAATACAGCAGTCAGCCTGCAAGGATAGCAAAAGTATTTCCACATCCTCACTGCAGGATAATGCAAATACGGAGTCCAATCAGTGACAGTCAAACTTGAGACTAAGATTTACCAAATACTTCTACCTTATATAGGATGAGAAGTACTCCAGGCAAGGGAGCAGCCAACATCTATTTCTGAAGAGACTTCATGAGAACTTTAATCTTTTTCAGTATTTTAAATGGTGAACTACTTCAAATGCTTGTAAAGCACTGGATAAAGGTAGTAAATTTTCCCTTTCTACACACATACACACACGTTGCCCTCCTACTTCAGTGCTTGAGTTACTGAACATTTTTGGCTTGCTGCAGATTTATAACAGTAAAAATCTGTAGATAACAAGACCTGAATGACATCAGATACAGGCATCACTGCTAAGAAATGTGGCCCAGTAGCCAAACTCTCTGTTCTGTAGTGCCCCCTTTGAAAAGAAGTTTATTTACCTTAACCTTAGGGAACAGCTATTCTCCCTACCAAGATGGCTTCCTCTCCAGTTTTCTGGATTTACAAACAAGTCAGCACGATACCAGTAATACAGTGATAAGTAAGAATTAGCATTATGTTTACCATTTAGATAATTAACTGTGTTTTTTGAAGTCTTCCTCCTCCATCTGTTTTCCAAGATAAAGCTGATTGGTAAAATATGAAGCACAACTCCTGTCTATCCAGATGCCACTTAATATTTTGTACAGGACTAGTTCCTGAGGAGTAGATATAGGGAAAAATAAGTAGACACCAAAGACTTGAAACCATATCTTTAAGAATCTCCCTTTTTCAGTAAACTCTGGCAGCTAATAAAAGTTGGGTGGGTTAACTATGATGGCAGCCTAGAGGCATACATTAAAATGAGAACATGCATGGTTCTGATCCAGGGTGTGATCCAGTTTCTGCAGCTGAGGTATTCAGTGACCTAAGCATCCATTTCAGTGCTCTTTTGCTCTGAGCTACAGTACTCCTCTCAGTCAATACATGGAATATATTCTGCTGGAGGCTGGATTTCCTCATTTATGTTTGACTCCTACATTAAATTTCTCCACTGTCTGCTGAATGACAAGATTCTCTAAATCTGTGCGACAGAGGCCCATGTTATTGAAAAGCAAGACCCATACACAACACCATTATACACACTCCCCACAAGTATACATTTTTTTTTATTTACAATACCCTATAAAAATGTAAATTTAGAAATTTTTCATTAATCATAACCAAACCAAAAAGTAAAAGCACAATAATAATAATGATGGACCACTTGGTCATGTGTTCTGAACGGAGTAGGGGTGGAGGAAGGGATCAAGAAAGGCTAAGAGACTGCAAAGGAAAGGAAGTGGTGGAAATGTTAGAAATTTGGGTTCAAGAGAAGAGAAAGGGAGATGCAAAGAGAATACTGAGGAGAGAGGCAGCATTAGTAACAGGAGTTTTACTACTTGGAGAATACCTACATGTGCAAATTGTTTTTAAAAGCAGAGTAAAAATTTAAAAACCCACCACATTCAAATAAAAAGAGAGCAAAAACCAGCAGGACCTAGCAGTGTATACTATTGTAATTCACTAAATTAATCTCTTCCAGGTGAATTAATTCCTGGTACCTTGTTGGTTAGTCTATGAGGATCTCTGCCAGCTGGAGCTTGAAGCTAGGTGTAGGTCAGAGACAAAGAGCTCAGCCAGAAAATGAGTTCAGGAAGACTAGACAAAATGTGCAAAGATGATGCTGCTTCATCACAAGGTTTGGAAAGGTGATCACTTTTATAAGGAGTGGGGCAATATTACAGAATGGCATCGGACACTGGAAGAGCAGAAAAACAAACTCACCAGTGGGCTAATCAGAGTGGCTTCCAATTATTTATATTCTCCAACACTTAGGAGAGGCAGCGGCTGCTGGTTTCTCCATTTCCACAGTGAAGGGATACAACTAAGTTTGTGTTCCCCTCTCCTGCCCCACACCTAGTGTTTTCAGCGAGGCACGAAAGTAGAACTACTCTCCCTATCAATCAATAGCGTGGTGGGAAGAATGGGGTTTGTTGAGGGAGAAAAGCCATTGTGAAATTGTGGAGGGAAGGGAAGGCCTGGGGTGAATTTGATGCAGCAAGGACATGCACAACTGCAAACTGGCAACGAGGGGGGTAGGTAAGGGAAGCATGTCCCTAGCCAAGCTCAGAGCAAGAGAGCAATTTTTCGTGCTAGGACAGAGAGGCATAATCCCACAAGGATTTATTTTGAGAAGGCACTGCCTCCTCTTTGCCCACTAAAATACTCTGGAGGTGGCAGCAACGAAGGACACCAGCATGATAGAACTTTGAGGCCTTCTACCGTATTCCTTGAATCAACCTGAAATGGCAGAAGGCAATAAGAAAAGTTGTCAGACTGACTGCAGCAATAATTACTAAGAAGGTAGACAGTACCTCTTATTCATATAAATTGCCTTTCAATTAAAAATCCAAAGTTTAAGCATATTGAAACTAAATTTTATTTTATACAATGAAACAGTAATAGCCCAGGCTCTAAATAAAACCATACCCTCACAGTGAACTTATGCATTGTGCCATAAATGTACAACACAGTGTAAGCAAAATGGCAACTGTCTGCCCCAATGAGCTTACAGTCTAGAACTTCTACAATGGGAACCTCCAAGAGAGAGAAAGGCAAAAGTAAAGAGTAATACATGTAGATTCAGTTACATATTCGTAGGCCTTATTTCTGGTGTGGACCAGAAAAAGGAATTATGCTTAGTTTCTTAGGAAATTACTTTATCCAATCCTCCTATGTCTTCAAAAATCACTCTCTAAATATTTGGTGAATCCAAGCTGAATTTTACATTCAGTTAAACAATGTAATTACACTACCAGATTGATGAGGCTCTACCACTGCATTATAGCGGGTATCTGACATCAATTTATTTTGTGGGCACTATTGTGGGTAGTTTCTCAACTTATTTTTATGCCATTAGACAAAACAAAGTTTCACCATGCTCTCACTCAAGAAGTCAATTCAAAGCTTTGGAGATCGATACCCACTTTCCTTTTTGCTACCAGTTACCTTTGTTATTAATATATGGATAACAGAACATACTTACTGCAACTTTGTTTCTAGCACATTCAGCTTCTGCCGATCAACATAGCGAGAGAAGAGAGATAAGAGATTAGAGGGGGTAGACACTGGCTTTGCCAAGGCCGCCTGAGGGATGCGGAGAAGCTCTCGGGTTGCCGTGAACATCAGCTCTGTCCTGCACAAGACAAGGCGGGGGGGGCATGGGTAAGAGCTTGATTTGTGCAGTATGGTTCAGGAAACGTAAGTGGAAGTATTCCATGGAAGTAATATAATTTCATTTTCAGGTCTATTGCATCATAGGATATATTGCCAGAAAGTGAAGGTAAATTAAGTTGGATACAATATGCATGACTCTGGGGGGTAGAAGAGACAAATGACAATACAGTCAGAACAATTAACATGATAGGAGACACTATCCTCAAGAAATAGATTGAGATGAGAGAGAGAAGTATCAAAAGGCTACTTGTGGAAGAAGTCCTCCTGTAAGCCCTAACAGAGCGAAAAATGTGTATGGGTGGGATAGTATGTAAGCCCTGCCTCCATCAGCCCAACTTTTCAGTGCTGAGCTTAAAGTCTGAACAGAGCCTCACAGCCACTGGCCCTGCTAGCTGGATATGCCTGGAAATTGTGGCCTACAAAAAGTAAATTTTCATGTAGAGAATGGCTGTGGCCCACAGGTGGCATGCTGCCCACCCAGGTGCCATTCTGTAAATTCAGAATGCCTTCTAGAAGCTTTTTCACCATGCTTCTCCCTCGCAGGCCATTTTAGTCCCAGGAGAGACCGTTAAAAAACACCCCCCCCCAGAAGTTAAAAATGCCCTCTTCTGGGCCAAGAAATGGCTCAAGAGGCAAAAAACATGTTAATGTTCTCAGACCCCCAAAGACAGTGTATGGGGGCTTTTTTTTTAAGATTCTCTGGGTTGGAATGTGACTTTCCAAGGCACATTGGCAGTGGGGTAAGGCAGCCCCCTAGCCCCTCACAGTTGCCCACCCTAGGGTGGAGGCTTCTACTTGTGTTCACTTCAGTGAACACTAGGCGAATCCTCTTTTGACTTTCCAGCTTAATGCATGAAGGTTGGGGACTTTAAATGTGGAGTCTATCCATGAACCTCTGTCCCCTTCCCACTGCTAGCCATCACTTAAACAACTTAATTGCCTGAATTGTACTTTAGTTTGATCTCATTTGGCTTAAGGAAACTGAATAGGTAATAAGAAATATGCCCCGCTCTCAGTTTGCTGGAGCTACTTAAAAGTACTTTTGTGGCTATAAATAAAATTCAAGAAATGGCCACTCAAGAAAAATAAGAAGCTATGGACAATATTTCAGTTTTTGCAAGCATCAAAAGCTGGTGGTTGGGGGGGAATAGGGAGGCATGCAAGAGAATGATCTTAGAATGCAGAATTTTATGGGATGGCTCCAGAGCTGCACTCAATAATGCAGTAATGAAGAAAGTATATAAGAGTGGTGATTTTTGCCAGTTGTTCCCTCCCTTCAACCCTGCTGAAAAGCTGCTCCTGCTAGAGAGGTTAGGGGACCCTTCTGACTTTCATGGGAAGTGGCTCTGGGAACATGCAGAGGGGAAGAGGAACTGATAGAGTTACCATCCTGGCCATTTTCCCCTGTGAAGAGGAATCCAAGTTTCTTCCACAAACAATAAATTAAGTCTGAGTGTAATGTACTTTGACAATTCACACCAAGTGGTTGCGTGTGCAGCTTTCCACGAGAGCATGCTGCAATAGAAGCATGTTAACTTTGAAACCTCCCTTCCATTCTAAACTGTCAGGATGAAGAGAACAGCAGACTCAATGACAATTTGTTTCTAAACTTTACAGGGAGAGTTCATCAGACTTTAAGCTTGCTGAAGTAATATCCTTTGATAAAGAAGCCTTGCAGCTTCCACCCAAGTGTGATGTGACAGGGTTTGATAAGTTAGCAAGCACACAGTCAAGTATTTGTTCTCTAAGAAATCTTAACTAGGCAACCCCAGAACCCACTCTGAATGCTAGAACTCAGTGCCTGTGAGGATATTCTGTGAGCTTTTCTTGCATCAAAAAACCACAGCAAGTTTTGAAAGTTATTATAGGAGAAAGCCGACTTTCCAGTTCTGAGGCCATGGTTTCTCTTAGGAAAATATCATCCCCAGCCAATACATCACACAATCCTTGAAAACATCTAGACCAGATTACCGCACTGCAATCTAGGGTTGGGGTGCCTCTGAAGATTGTTTTAAACTTCAGTTGGCACAGGACACTGCAGCTAGGTTTTCCAACAGGTACAAATAGCACATATATTTTACCAGTCTGCTTCCAGGCACAATTCAGAGAGCTCAGGGAAAATGGAACTGTCTTGCTTGTCAGCCTCAACTACTTGCAAAGCAGATACATAGACTTTCAGCTTCCTATTTTGTTGCGGCAATTTTTCTCTCTCTCTTTTTTAAATGTACTGCTAGTGTATTTCAGAAAGACTGCTGTGTCATTCACAGTGTCAATGTGAAGGGTTTGAGGGACTGTCTCTTCCTTGCCCAAAAAGCCCCCTCCTAATGATGCTGTGTTATTCTGGATGTGTGTAACAGCAGCAAGAAAAAGTTAAATTGAGAAACTTATGCCAATGAAAGTATGTTCAGGCTAATTTCATGTGCTCTCCAGACCATCCCTCAATCCAAAATTTTGAATTGCAAGTTCCTTCTATGTTAAGTTCAACACCCTTTTTGATCTTTAAAGCCTTCCAGGGCTTGCAAGCTAGGAACTGGAGGATCAGCTGTTCAAACTTTAAAGATCTATATCAAGGGGTCATGCTCACAATACCCCCACCTTCTAAAGTGAAGTGAGATGAGGCTTCAAGGGGGCAAGGACCTTATGGGCTATGATGCTGCACTTTTTGAATAGTGCTGGACAGAAGAGTCTAAGCACCACAGGGTCTAAGCGCCACTCATCTGTGATACTCAAAGCTGGAGGCAAGTCAAATTCTCAGTCCAGTTTACCTCACAAGATGACAGCAAGGACAAAAAGTCCTTCCGAGTTCCTTGGAAAACAGGACATAGACCAGAAGAGGGCAAAGTGCAGCTCCCAGGGATCTCTCCCCCTCCCTCCCACCGACCCACTGATCCACCCACACGCTTACACTTTACGGTATGTTTTTTGACCCTGGGGTCAAAAACAATTCTTCCATTTTTCTAAAACTTTTTTGCCCCCAAATGCTCGAAGATGTCCACTAGGGGGCCTGGGGTGCATTTTTACCAAATTTTTCACACACACACTTGCCCTGGACCAATTTAGACCCAGGAGAAGCCTGTTTTGAAACCAAAAACATGGTGAAAACACTTAAAGGCTTTTGGAGGCAAAACATTTTTTTTTGTAGGAGCAGATGCAGCCTTCCAAGGTCCCCTAAGGGGCTAATGTGGCCCCCAAACTTTCCATAGTTGCCCATACTGACACAGACCAACAAGCAGGGAAAGTCCAGGCCATGAGCAACATACAGCTCCCACACTCCTGCTAACCATTTTTTTCAATCTCCAAATGTCCCCTTGAGAGTATGGGAGATAATTTTGGCATGGTTTCCTCATTCCTAGACCACTTTGGGCCCAGGAGAGGACTTTTTTTCCAACGGGAAGTGACCCTGGGACTCAACTTCCAAGTCACTTCCTATTAATATGGCATGCAAGAAAAAAATGCTCCTCAGTGCACCCCCAGGGTGCACTAGTTACGCAAAAACAAAATTTTCAAAACTTTTTATGGCCTTCCAAGGTTACCTGGAGCACCAATGTACCCTTGGCAGTTATTTACCTCTGATCTGATATGTAAGACTAGAATACAGTTTGGAATTGTATGAATTCTAAGACCTAAATTCAGTTGTCAGAGTCAGGCAGCACCGCAGATGTTTTTGGACTGAGACTCCCAGCATTCCTCTCCATTGGCTATGCTGACTAGAGCTGAAGTCTGGTAACTTACTGTGAGCTGGAAAAGTCCCAACCTAGTGACTAGCCTTCACTTAGTGTTGTGGATTCTCTGGATCTGGTTAAATATCAAAATGAATACATTTGATTTTTAAAGAAATATATTTTAACTGCTGGAGATGGGCTGCTCAGACTCACCACTGGTTGTCTTGTGTGTGCTCTGTATTAGAGTCTGAACTCTGCAGTTCTTCTCCACGGCTCAAGACCAAGAACAGAAGAGAGAGTCCAAACTGCAGTGGGGAGAGATAAGAAATTAGGTTAGCAATTCTATGCTCTCTTCTTTCTAATAAAGCAGTGGATCTCAACCTTTCTAATGCCGTGACCCCCAACCAAAAAATTATTTATTTATTATTTACAAAGCCTCCTCTCTGGCAAAGGCCGCCTCGCCGGCCAGGAAAGGAGAGGACGAGCAGGGAGGGAAAGAGGAGGCGCATGTCTCCCCCGGGGAAAAACTCCAAGAACACCCCCTGGGCTCTGCTTCTGCTTCGCTCTCGTTTCCGCTGGGGGAGGCAGTGTGGGAAAAGTTTCCAGAGTGTCAACCCTGCCCGGAGGGGGGAGGAATCCCAGCACCTTTGTCTTTTGCGCCAGGCACAGCTTGCCCCCCCCCGAAAAGCGTCACCTTGCGGCTCCCCGGCCCTTCCACAGTGCCCCCCTCCGTGGTGAGTGGGGCAGGGGCCGTGGCGAGGAGGGGGCCTGCCCCTCGTGCTGCCGCCACCCCCCCCCAAGTTGGCCCGTCAGACGGGAGGTTCTCCCGGTAGTGGAGAAGGGGAGCAATTTCAGTCCCTTCCGAACAGGGGGCAGGAGGATGTGAGTGCGTGGCTCACGCTTGTGTACCACCACTCCTGCTGTGGCGATGCTGTGGCCGCACGCGCTCCTGCCAAAGACGGCAGGAGGATGCGAGTGCGTGGCTCGCGCTTGCGCACCACCACCGAGGAGAGAATGGAGCCTAAGACCACTGGGAATACGTATTTTCTGATGGTCTTAGGCAACCCCTGCGAAAGGGTTGTTCGACCCCCCCAAAGGGGTTGCGACCCACAGGTTGAGAACTGCTGTAATGATTTCTAAGTTAAGTCTACCTTATTTTCAAGGACTAAGCAATTCCTATTTAGAATTAAAAAGGCCTGGATCATCATCATGCAAAATAAAAATTCAGCTAAATGAAATAAAAGAAAAATCCACAATCAGTGCTTTATCTATAACAGACACCAAACTGTCATTAACAATGGAAATTAAAGCACACTGCTCTTTAAACCCCAATTATAACACCTTTTACACACAGAACAGTGAAATCCTAAACCAATAGCTTAATGGTACATTGAGTGAGACAGAGATAAAAACAAACCTTGTTCTGGAGCACAGCAGTGAGGTGCTGGTTGGCCGATGGAGCTGCTGTTGTGCTCTGAGGTAGGTTCATTAGCTGCTGCAGGATGCTGGCCACAGTTCCCAGTGGAAGATGATAGAGAACAAGGGAGAAGGGCCTCAGTAGACAGGGTAGCACCTGAGGAAGGAGACAATTTTTTAAAGCCATACTATTTACACACAGAACATGCCACAAGCCAGAAGGGGGTCCAGAGCAAATCTAGACACAAACTGGATCATTTCTGAGCAGAAATGAGATGGCACCATTTTTAATAAACCAAAGAACATGATACTATTTCAGTAGAACAAACGATCAAAGGTGAAATTAGAGTTACTATGCGGACTAAAGCAAAATGAAATAGCATGACATCAGCACTGGAAACAGAACAGTTTTATCCTGATCAATAGCACTAACCCTGTGCCACAACTGATCTTAACCAAAAGCTCAAGGGGCCTAATACCTGTTAATATTTGCCATCCATTTCAAAGATAAGCTAGTAATGCAGGGGAAGTATTCAGCATAAGGTCATATACAGTCTTTTAAATGAATATCCTCCTGATGTTTTGGACCACATCTCAGCACCTTTAGCTGAACAGTCAGTAGTTAGGGACAGCAGGAACTGCAGTCCAAAATACCTGGGGGACAAGAAAAGCCAGAGGGAAAGCTAAGGAATGCAGATCTTTGAGGCCTAAGCTGAAAGGGATGCAGCATTTCAGTGAAGACAACTAGAATGTTTTTGACCTAAATGATCAGATCTTTAAAGGAAATAACCTTAGGAAGAAGCAAGTGGTACAAGACAGACTCTTTTCCTACCCCTTTGAAGACAAATACTATTTCGTTTTCCCTGTAATTTTTTTTCAGTTTCTGTCCCACACATTGTTTTCTCTCGCTTACTCCTTCCCACAATTTGAAAAACGGTTCGTAACATATTACAAAATGTTTAGTACAAATATGGTTAGCAGCAAAAAAGAAAAAGAGCAAAGGGGAGAGAGAGCAAAAATAGAGAGAGAAGCATCCCCTAACTAAATGTATTATTTTAGTGGCTTTTGGAATGAAAAGTTAAAGGAATGTTATCATCCTCAAAATATTATGAGGAAGAAAAGCTGAGGGAGCATGTATTCTGACTATGGCTTTAGCCTTTCCACCACCAACATGAGCCATCTACATCTTCAGTAGCTAAGGGCTATCTGTAAAATTTTATCTTTCAAGCCACAATGCACACTGGAAAGACCTGGAGCACTAAAGACGTTTACAGAACAGTTCTGTGCATGTTTATGCAAAAGCAAGGCTCACTAAGCTCACTAGACTGTACTTCCAGAGAAGTATCTCAGGACTGCAGCCTCCATCAACTGACTTAATTCCTGACAACCAACTTATCTTGACTGTGGAACATTATTTTTCCTTTTGTTTCTTTTATTAACAGAAGTAAAATACTCCAAGAGAATTCTTGAATTATTCTCAGCACTTAAAATTACCCCTCTGTGACACAGTCTGCCTCTGTAGATGTGTTTACCTCATCCTGAGCATCCTTCTTGATTAGGAAGGGCAGGTTTCTGGCTGTTGCCATGAGTACGTCTGCTGCTTGCTCAGTGGAGAAGAAGGGCAGGATCCGGCCAACCAGACGCTTTCCTTTCCGTATACACATAATCTGTACAAAAGGGTCATCACTCAGCCTACTGGAAGACAGCACACATATTCTTGTTAGAAAGAACACTCCTCTACTGCACCAAAAGCAATTCCTTCTTTGTGGAGGCCCACATAGCAGTGTGGATAATTCTACCTGATTAGAGAGACAGAGAAGACAAAGAATTCCTACCTGCAGCTTGTCAAGGAGACACTCTGTCAAAGTGTTTCTTGACACCAAGAATCAGTTTCCTATTTCAGGAAAAATCAAAGCAGGCTCAGCTGGATTTCATCTACAAGTGGATAGGCTGAGCCTACTTCCTTTTCCCTGAACCAGGAAGCTGATTCTCAGTGCCAAAGAAAAAAGCAAAGCCCCTCACAATAGGAGGGAGTTTTTCCTGTCTATCATCACCACTTCCTTCACCACTTCACTCATAAGCTAGAGCTCTTCAAGAAGTTGTGGGGAGAGGGGGGGAAGGCTCTTCAGCACTGTTGCACACACATCATCACTATTTCTTCCTGATCACTTACCCCATAGATACTTCCTACAGTGATTTGCCACCATTCAGCCAAAATCACACTGCTACGGTAGCTTTCACAGTTCAGGGAAAGGGGGGGGCTAGAGAAACTTAGAGGGTTTGGAAGTTGTAGGTGGCCTGCAGGCCACACTTTGTCCAACCTTGTCCTATGGTATGAGGCTAGAATCAGCAAATTTGGTAGTGGGGACCCTGAGGGGGCAAGCTGGGATGGGTGCATGTGCTAAAGTGGCCAGAATGGTGCATACCTCTCCCACAAGCCATGTGTTGCCCACCTCTGGTACAAGGATTCCATTCTCAACAAATAAGGAGTTCCTTCTTCTCAGAGGGTAGCTGAAATGGCCAAATTTGAAGGGAACTGTGTTTTTGTCTGAATAGTGCAGGAACATGTGTCCTCCTGGGCAGACTCTTACCTTTCCTGGTTGGGTGCCTTCCCCCTTAGATTGTCATACATGTCACAGATCTTCTGCTTTCTCTCCTCCATCAAAGCTAGCCTGTCACCCTCCAGGCTCAAGAGGTAGCGCCTCTCATAGTCTTCTACATCTAGGAGGAGGCTGTATGTCTAGTTATCAAGAGAACAGGTTTAGACACGTATCTGGAAAACCCAGAAACAATTCCAGACAATACTGCAGTTCTCGTATCTTGAGAATGCTACATAATTTGGAAATGGCTTCTCAAAATGGTTTTTCTGCACTCACAATTCTTAAGGAGAAGACTGCTGCTTTAAACAGACAGGCACTTCTGCCTGCCAAGTCAGACCATTAATTTAGACTAACTTCACTTCAGAGTAAACTGCACTGTAAGCAAGAGGTTATCCCAAAAACAGAAGTAATCACTAAACCATCTGAAGGGCATTCTGCAATTTTAGTTGTAGTCTTTCTCATCTAAATCTAAGGAGAGGGACATGGTTACCTGCACCACAGAAAAGATTCAATATAAGCTGTTGCCATGCCAGGCAATGGATTAGGACTTCCCTTTTTAATATCATGCTAGAATTAAAGCTTACCTTCTCAATCATGAAGAGAGTCTGACGCCGTTTATCACGAACCTGCTTCTCTTTTGTTTCCTAAGAAAGAGAATGTTGAAAAAATACTAGGAAGACTGCCCAAGTGCAGCTCTCCTCTGCAATCAGAGCAAAGCAGAGAACAAGAAAGTCTGTTCATTACAAGACATCATACTTGAAAGAAAAACGTGAATAGAGGACAGTAAGATAACTACTGAGGAGCCGAGTCAGCACAGCACAGGAAACTTACATCTTCTTCACCTCGCAGTGTCACAACAGCATCAATCATTTTCCGGGGGTTATTCACACTAGAGACTGTCAGCTTCCCCAGTGAGCCTTCAAACTGCACTGAAAACATGAAGAAAAAGCAATGCAGGTGGAATTGCATAAATAAACCTACTTGCTTAAATAGCCTGCCATCTCCACAAAGAGCTCTGATATTGTTTTTTCCCCTCCTGAGTTTAAGATGTTCACTCCAAAGAGCTCTCTTTGGAGAGCACCTTCGTATTAGTATCTTGGATGATGGTACTAAACTTTGGCCACACAAGCGGCTCACAAATATGCAGTCCCACTATTCCTTGTTGTGCACATGCCTGCCTGCCTCCTGCCTGTGCTCCCCTCCATGGTGGTAAAGAATATAGCTCTGAGAGGACAAATGAACTGTTTCATTTTTTATTGCAGGCAAGGAAAAAATCATCATTAGGAATTATGAACATGGGGGAAAAAAGAGAAAATTGGCACAGCAAAGGGGAACATCTTCTTTCTGCCCAATGTGCTTTGTACTTACAGGGCAATTCTTTGTTTTAATATTGGGTACAATTCAGTAGTGGCATCTTCAATCCCATCCTGATCCGAAGTAGGCAAGTCCCCTCTTCCAGCTCTAAATTCTGCCTCCTCATTCTGCTCTATGAGTAGGCCAGACCTTGATTATTCAAAAAGTACATACCTGGCTTATAGGCATGCTCTAACTTTGCCACCTGTGGGGTGATCAGTTTAGTGCGCTCTTTTTTAGGACCATCACCATGCATATCCTCAGCTGCAGACAACTTTTCCAGCTTCTGAAAATAGTTCTAAAGCAGAGAAAGACGGTAGGAGGCTCAGAACTGCAGCCTAGCACATTGAACCCAGACAGTAATCTACTGATCCCAAAAAAACAAAGCGCAAAGAGTCACTATCAACTTTAGTGCAAGGACAAAAAGAATTTTTCAGGGCCATAATCATGGGAGAAAGTGTGCACAGCAGACCCAAACACTAGTGCCTGTGGTTTCTGGTTTGCTCTTTGGCATAACCTGCAACCAGACCATCAACGTAGTTGTCAAGAGGCTACTGAAGTACCAACCTGATAGTAGAAGTCATCCAAGTATGGATCAGTGCTTTGTAGCTGCATCATCTGGATCTTGGATACCCAGTCCTTTTCCCGCTGGAGCATGAGATTAGCATATGGATCCTTCCTGATCTGTTCCTGGTGGTTATTTCGATGATTCCCTCGGTCCCCAGCTGACCCATTTATATTCCGGTGCTGACTAAAAGGAATGTCCCAGAATTCAGGAAAAAGCAATACTGAACAGTTGCATGTTGCACACTTGTATATAGGTACTGCAGGGCAGTTCCCTTGGATTTATAGGGAAGCTTTTGCCACAGACCAATTTCGAGATGGAGTAAGGAAAAACAAAATAACGCCCCCCCCCCAGACAGTCCCATATCAACCTAACAGCCAGGATCATACTGCCTATTTCCAAACTTGTAAAAGGATGAATTTACTGTGAATGAGCTGACTTTATCCAATTACAATCTTGTCCTATATTTTGATAGATCATGAAGCTGCCTCCTTGACTTCTCATGAAAGTCTATTCTAACTGAAGTAACAGACAGAGCATGCAGAACTATGGGAATTTTAGGACTATAGAGTGATCTATCAGGAAATGTGTCAGTGGAACTGGAGTTCTCTCTCTCTTTTAAAACAGAAAGCCAACACACATCTGTAATCAGACTTTGGAAAACAATTATAATTTCTAGGTGATTTGACTTCAATATTCAGTCTCTTAAACATCTGTCCTTTTGAAAGAATTTGTCTTACTCAATAAAACTAACCCAATGTTGAGTGCAGCCATTTTGTCTTTGGTCAGTACAGAAGCAGATGCTCCCAAAGAGCTATCAGATATCGCATCCTAGCAGCAGCCATTGCCCTGTTCTTTGCATGGAGTACCTCTACATATGCAGTCTAAATTTTAATCTGTTATGCCTAACAGCTACTAAAAGATTGATGAAACTATCTTGATCCACTTCCAAAGGCTATCTACAGCAGCAGGAATCTCCATCCTGTGATAATGAATTCTATGAATGGATTAGCCACTGTTTGAGGAATAATTTTTTTCTCCCATGGATATTCCAACCATTCTAACTGGGTTTAGACACTATAGGTGGCATCCTGTTAATGCCTTTCTCTTCTATGCTTCACCACAATCAAACTCTCCCCTAGGACACAGTTATGTTGTGACAGTCCCCCGAATAGCAACTCTGTGACTGGCAGGGAGTCCAGGGGAGCAGGGGATGAGAAACCGATAAAATCATCTGTCAAGACTCTGCCAGATGGTGGAAAATGTCACTGGTCTGTGCTTGGCCATGGGGCACAACCAGACACTGCTTACTGCCTTCCCCCTTGTTCTTCGCCAGTCATAGAATCGATCAGGGGATCTATAGCAGCTAAACTATGAGTCCTGGAGGTGTTCAGCAGGAAGCTGTAGTGGAGTTCCACCAGAGGAACTTTTACACTATGCTCGAAATGCAGAAACTTGGCCTATGTTTGGAAGTAGAGCCTACAAGCGTGAAGTACAGAGCAGTACAATCGTCACCCACCCATTTCCATCCACTTAAGGCCTTGCTGTTCCTCCTATTTCTCTAAAACTCTGCTTTATGCAGATTTAGAGGCAAATGTTTTGCAGAGGCAAGGGATCTGCACAGGTAACTCTAGGCACAGAATTCTTGAGACCAAAGGTGCTCGGTCCATATCAGTAACTCACTGCTTGTACTGTCAGAGTGTTTATGCTTTCTCTTTTTACCTCAGCAAAAAGAAAACAGATGCATTCAACTCTTACTTCCTATTTTGCTGCTGCCTCTGGTGTAAGAGTCGTCGGTGCTGTGGGTGGAGGTGGGTTGTATCTGGTCTGAACATCTGTGGCTGAGGCCTAGGGAATAAAGGTTCTCTCTCAGAAAAGGACAGTGGAAGATTCCAAAACACAGTTCAGTTTAGCCATCTCAATGGAAGAAATGAAGATCAAGAAGGAGGGAAATACCTTAGGTTCTGCAAGTGAGCTCCAGGACACGGGGAGTGATGCTGTGATGATGGTGTAGGTGGTGCACCAAAGAAGGCACGGAACCCACTGGCTGGGGGCATCATCTGACCAACTCTGCCTTGGAGGAGTTTGGGGTTCATGGATGCAAGAGGACTGCCAACAAGGCCAGAGACCCGTGCAAACTGGCTGGGAGACATCCTACCAGCCTGTAGAGAGGAGAAGGAAAAGAAAATAGTACCACCAATACAAAAACTTTTGCACTCCCTGAATATATGAACTGAAAAGGAGAACAAAATATAAACGTATAAACGTTTTTATATGTTTATATACGTATAAAAAGGATGGACTTGTACAGCAGAACAGAAAGGCTTGGATGATGCAATAATAATGAGAAAAGCAAGACAAGCATCCAGATGCCTACCTGTGCTCCTCCTAGCAGCTGGGCTCTTTGTAGGTGGGTGAGAACAGGAGTAACGCTGGGAGGGAATGGGTGACCCAGGAGGGAAGAATTCTGGGAAGAGAGAAATAGAAGACGCCAGTTCTAAAAGCAAAAACTAACCCAGTATAAACACTATAGGATTCAACTTTCAGATGAGATAAAACAGGGAGGTATGCAAAAATCCAGTGGATTGGTAATGTCCATGATATGGGACAGAGGAGTGTGAAGAAGAGGAAGAACAAATAATTCAATACAGC
The DNA here is from genome assembly GCA_948474755.1 of Ctenosaura bakeri. Lineage (NCBI taxonomy): Eukaryota > Metazoa > Chordata > Lepidosauria > Squamata > Iguanidae > Ctenosaura > Ctenosaura bakeri. The sequence continues at coordinate 91,147 of CAOLHI010001151.1, read as the reverse complement.
ATTAGACAACAAGGCCATCCAGCATCAAAGAGCCATGCTGAAAGTCTCTTCAGAGGTATTTCATAAGCTATAAGGCTACTAAGTTGATTAAGAGGGTAACAGTAGATCATGAACACCCAGAGGCACTAAGTGTCAACCACTGGACACACTACTCTTATTGGCTAATTATTTTTGACAGCAACTGCTTCACTGAGAACAAGTAAAGAACATATGTAAGAATCTAGATGTCATAAGAATTGAATAAAGACAAAAATCTGGGTGTTTTTATTTATATTTGCTTGCAACAGAAAAATATTAAAATACTCTCTAATAATAAGTGTTTGCAGCACTAGCTGAGAGAGGCTTAGAAATGCACAGAGATGCCTTTGGGGTCTCCTGCAGTTGACTGACATTACACACAGAACCTAGTGCATTCAAGGCCAGAAAGATTTCTCAAAATACAGTGATACTGAAGAGACTCAAGGTTATATTTATTAGGAACAGCTTCCAAGAACACTGCAAAGAACAAAGAATATTAGGGGAGAGATAAAACAAGGCAGGATTTCAGAACACACGCCAACCCACAGAACCATGCAGCCAGAAGTACCGTCATGTTGCAGAGCTGGTTTGGAGACATCCTCTCACTGAAGGGACTTGGGTAACGCTGCTGAATTGGGACTCTGATGTGAACAGGCTTTGGACATAAGATCTGTTGAAAAGAAAAAAGCAACAAAATCCCATCAGAGCTGTTTTAAGCTTCAGCCACCAATGGCTTTGTTCAGTACTTACTTTCATATGCCAGCTTCTTTCTTCAGATTGTACAGGATTGAGGGAACTTTGCAAGCTGGCCAAAGCTAAATAGATTCCTTTCTGAAGCAAAGCCAGGGTTAGCTTACAACTAAATAACAGACGGATGTCCAGAGATTGCCATCCTGCTTTGTGCAATGGTGGCAATCCAAGGATTACTTTCTAGTGTCATCCTTTTCATTGCTTTCAAGACATGAACTACCAATGAGAAAGAAAGAAAAAGAAAGAAAGAAAGAAAGAAAGAAAAAAGAAAAACACAGAACAAAGAACAATATTTTTTTTCTGGTGTGATGTGGGCCCCCTATTTCACTGAATACTCTGCACACTATAGAAGAGAAGCTACATCCGTGCCAGACCTTAATATGGCACATGGTAGAACCACCACCAAAGAAAGCTATAAAATTTCCAAGTTTCTGGCATTAACTTTACATTCTGGCTAATAAGACAAATGGCATACAACACTGGATCTCAGGGCAGCTGTAATAAGACCAGCTCAAAGAGCAGCCAAGTAACAAATAGAAAGCATTCCAAAGAGGAATGAGCAAAGAGAAAGTACTTGCCTTTCTGAGTGCTGAACAGAGAATTTACTGGCAATCCACATTTTGCAGTACAGTACAAGCTTTTTAAAAATCTGTTCCTCCCTGAAACCATCACCTCAGACCCACCCAGGTGTGGGAAGGAGTACCTGCTGGTTAAAATTGGGCATAGCAGGCTGCTTAGGTGGGGTCCCAATGGGAACAGCCCTAACAGGAGGACTCCCGATGACTGGCGAGGATGACCTCCTAGGCAGTGCCCGCTCTGAAACATCTTGCTCCTCTTCTTGGGTCTGGGGAGGCCTCTGGGGTAGGGCATATTCCAGCACTGACACAGAAGGCACCTCCTGTAAACAAGAAAGGCAGAAAAACACCAGTGACTTAAGGTAAATATTTAAGAAAAGAGAGAGGTGGAACATAGCTTAGCATATCCCCATTCTCACACAGGAAGGCTCCTAGGACATTTAACTAGCACACGGAAGTGGAACTTATGTTTATGAGTCAGGTATGAAGAATGAGAATGCTTGATACACACACTTGATGACTGTAAACAGCAAGTAGACACAGCTCTGCTAGACACTAAACCCACAAATAAAAACACTTCAATTCTTTGCCCAACCATGCCACACCAACTGTGTCACCAATTCTTACATAGCCAAAGAAAAAGAAAGAGATTCAAAGATATTGCCACCCTGTTTGCCCCAGCTCTTTTATGAATCCTTGTGGGCTTTCCCCCCAAAATAAATACATTTTAAAGAAAGAGGGAAAGGTGGTCTGCAGGCTGCTGTTGGTCCCTACCTAGTTCCCAGGAATCTATGCTAATATAATAATAATGGAACAGAAATACTGTACTTGTCCCAGACACACTGAGGGAAAAGAAAAGTATACTGGTCCACTACATCAATTAACTTGAAAAGGACTACTCTAGGTGACAGTGCACCCACTATATATGCAGGAGCTCCATTCCAGGAACACACGCGTAAAACAAAAAACACAAGCTCAGCATCCCATTGTAGTCAAGGGATGCAAAGCATGCATGCCCACAGCAGTGCAGGTGCATGCATGTTGTATCCATTGCCTGTATTAGGATTTCACACTTAGTATGATCTCGCATGTGGAGGTTGCGCCAGACAAGGGCACACTGTATTCCTTGTTTTAAAGTGGGATTCCTGTCCTAGCTATTAGCTTCTACTGTGCTTAAATGCCAAGAACTCCAAGATCTTAAAGACCAGGTTCCAGATAAGTCTAATAAATGAGTACTTAGTGGAGCAGAGGACATCACACAGGGAGATTACTTTGACATTAGTGCCCTGGGGACAGCAGCATAATAGAAAGTGTAGAAACCTAGATTAAAGCTGGAGCTTCACAAGTTCCTAATTGCAGAAGTGAACAGCTAGGTCCTTCCAGAAAGTCCAACAAAGGGCAAGAAACCAACAGCTCTCCTGTTACTCCAGCTTGCAATAAACTTATCCTCTACAAATCTGTCTAATTCTCCTTGTATGTTTCTGGTATCAATGCATTTTACTTTTACTAATAGACAAGCAGAGGAAAGAGACGCTAAGTGACTAATCCTACATTCGAACAAAATCAAAGCACTTCTTAAACCCTGAAAATTCCAAGTCACCACCAAGATTGCCTACAGTCCCCAAAGGTGAAGATATAGTCCATAAGAGCCAGCATGGTGTTAAGTGGTCTGAGCATTAGCCTACAACACTGGAGACCAGAGTTCAATTCCCTGTTTGGCCATGGAAACATACTGGGTGATCTTGGGCATGTCACATACTCTCAGCCCAAGAAAACCCCTTGGTATTGCCACAAGTCAGAAACAACCTGAAAGGACAGAACAAGCTTTTGCTATGATAGAGATCTTATTTCCCAAACTAGGGTATCTGGCCCCTTGTAAGTGAGGTCATATTCTCCTCAAGGAGAGGTTTCTGCTCCTTTTACAGAACTTCCAACTAGGAGATAGAAGAGAGCAAGTGGAAGAGTTACTTTTTTAGACACCAGCTGCTAGAATCCAACACCTAGCATGGCAGTCATGGTGTCTGTGGGGTCCTGCAATGCAAAAAAAGGTAGCTTGTCCAGGCTCTTCTCCATTCTCTTCCTTGACTATTGATCCATTTATGTGAAAAAGTATATGTCAGTACCACCTGGGCTAAATCAACATTAAAACATGGCTGTACCAGGAAAAGATGTTCAACTGCCAGTGAAATAGCATTCCTTGTGATAGAACAGAAGGTAAAGAAACAGAGTACTGCACCTGAGTGAGAAGCGGCCCTCTAATGCGCCTGAGAACTGAAGGCCCATCCCAGATGCTTGAATTGAGACCACTTGACTGCTGAAAGGAAGGTAAGATGGGGATGAAAATCACAGATAGGAGTTTACAACCCATGCAATCTACCAGATACTAGTTTATTCCTTTTCTTCCACTACCACTACTTGCTACACACCTGCACCAGGGGCCGGGTTTGCACAGCCTGCATGATGGCTGGGTCTTCCAGCTCATTATCAATCACCAGCTTGCTCAGCCTCTCTGCCAGGTTCTCTTCATGGTCTCCCAGGAGGTCCATCTCATCAGTGACTCCCCGGTCCACTTGTCCTCCTGAGGATGCAGGTTTTTCTTCCAGCTCTGCCAGTCTTTCATGGGCTTCCTGCCAGTCATCATCTACAAACAAAAGACAGACAAAATGCCTGCCTAGCACTCTTGGCCTATCCCTCACCCCTTGTTCTGTGACAGCATCATCTGCCTATCCCTCACAGGCAAAAGACAAAAATAGCAAAGGGCATTCCAGGCAGACTAAACAACAGCAATGCAACTCAGGCCTGGATAAGAGATCTTCCACAGGGAAGAAATGAGAATGTTTCAGTACAGTTATGATATCATGTGGAAAACAGAGTATGTAAAATCAGGCTTATAGCTAGAAAAGAGAGAGTAATCTGTGACACAAACTCACCAACTGCACCAGCTCCGAATGTGTCATCGTTGAACTGGTCAATATCTTCATCTTCCTCAGCCAAGTTATGAAAGGCTTCATCATCCTCATCTAAAGGGCAGTCCTCAAGAGACTTAAAACAGAAGAAACCCACAGCGTTGATTTCAAAAGCTGAAAAGCTCTGACCTTCTCCCACAGTATCCCAAAATAATATTCCATAAGCATGAGGTCTAGAAACCTGTTAACATTAAAACTGCAACACTCTTAATTCCAGCAGGTGTAGTCCCATGTTCACCTTCCCAATAAATATGCATGGTACTTTTTCCTTGGAGTTGACACTCAAACACCTTGGTCTACTAAGGGTCAAAACCCATGGAAGTACAACACCCTCACACAAGTCCATACCATTTACAGTTCTGCTTCACAGCTGAAAGTTGACTGTGTTATAAACTGGAATGATGTACTTTTTCACAAGGACAAAAGACATAAGGCTGAGATTTGCAGTCCTAAGTGCTAACGCTTAGGAGTTTTCAGGGAAAAACCTCTGAAAAAAACCCTGTTTTCGAATGATCCTGCTTCCTCAGATCAAGCCAGAGGTCCCATCCATCATTTGTAATTTCACTGCACCCATAGAATCTTAATTCATTTCACTCCTTTCTTCCCATGCTGTAATACTGCTACTCCAACTCCTTTGTATACAGGGATGAAGTTCTATGGTGTTATGAAATTCAAATACAGCTAGGGCCACAAGATGCTCCCTATATCAAGTCATGGCACTGGGTCACTGAGCTCACTGCTATCAACGCTTACTGGCAGCAGCTCTTCACAGTTTCAGGCAGGAATTTTTCCAGCAGGAGTCCCGGTGTGCAAGCACACGGTTGACAGGGGAACTGAGGGTCTTCTCCACAAAAAATGCATATAAATAATGTTTAATGCTTGAAATAGGTCTCTGAATATGTGGACCATCTAACAGAACAGAACAGCTGTAGTATCCTGAGCTATACTCTTTTTTTACCACCTGTGTTCCAGAATACTGTGGAATATGCTGTGCTCTGCCATGCAAGGCTACAGTCAATAAACTGTTGATTCTGTATCAGTCATCAGATTCAGAAAATAACTCCAGATCAAGAACTGGAGCCTAAATATCTTTTCCACAGAACACTGTCCTTCCTTCCCGGAGGAGGAGAACTCATTCAATGCAAATAATCACTTAAATATTCGCTTAATACTGTCATGCTGTCACTTCCTTTTTCCTAAGCCAGGATATGTTACATACAGGGAGTGGTTTCACTCATAAGTCTGTTTGAATTGCACATGGATCAATGTGATGGTTGAATTTCAAGTCACAAGTACAAGCCAGTCTTTATTAGCAAGGTAAGTAACTGCAGCCCTGCAGATGTTTTTAGACTGCCATTCTCATAATCGCTCACCCTTGGCTATGATGGCCAGGGCTCCTGGAAAATGTAGTCCAGGAACATGGAGAGGGCTAGTTACCCACCCCTGAATTCCAGCAATACTACTTACACTGTGTTGCATACATGAAGAAAACAAAACTTTAAATGAATAGAAGCTGAAAGCAAAAACAGCAAACAAAACTATCTAAAGTCTTTTTTCTGAAGAAAGCACATCTCATGTGGCTGCCTTTTAAAGGCAAGGCATTCCTGCAATGAATGTAAGGAGATATGAAAATCCAATATTAAAAAACGAGTCCATCAAGCCAAGGACAATACTATTCCCGGTGTTACCCTTGATTTTGATTAATCAAAAGCTATTTGGTCAACTGACTCATAAAAATTGTCAAGTAATGGTTAAGTATTTCTAAGGTACTAATTTCATTAGAACAAAAGTATACTTCAATCAGGTATGAAATGACAGTACCTGGGAAAACAAATTATTTAACCTTCACTGTAAAACATGGAATAACTGTTTAAAGAAATATTGATGTATTATAACTTTTAACAATGAAGTGAATATTCACTGAGTATTTCTCCACTTTTATCCTAAACACCAGATCAGCCTACATTTAAGTATTTTTTTAAAAAGTACTCAAAACAAAGTAACAGCAACAATTTAAAAATAAAAGCTATTTTTAAGACGCAGATGTGAAGATAAAGTGTCATCTGTGCACTGGTTTTCTTGGCTTCAAAGCATTTAAAACAATAACACAGTGACGATATTTGACTGAACAGCATGGCAACCCTAAATTATCTACCAGTATGTGCTCACACCTCTCAGCTTAGTGTACTATAATAATATTTTCCTCAGACTCTGTAGAAGAAGAGATAGCCATGCTGGCAGAGAGATCAAGCAGAGACCTAATATTTGTTGGTTTAAAGAGAACTTTGTCAATTTTATTTGTGCTATGAGGTGATGGGGCAGTAAGTGAATTAAAATGGTTTTTAATCAGTTCAGCTTCCCCTCATTCTTATCTAAAGCCTTAAGACAAAGACTGGGGAGCTGTTTGTTAGTTATGCCTTTTGTAGTCAAGAGACCAGCCATCATCACACTGTAAGCTAGGTCACAACATAGCCTAGATGGTGGCCAGTGCTGGTGTGAATTTATGCCATTCATGCCATAGGCACTACCCAGTTATCTCAGTGGAAAAGGCCGATTGACAAAAAAGCTTCTAAAGTGAGAATTTACTGCATAAACAAGATAAATTATGTAGAAAAAGCTTTCTCATCACAGTAATGTAATAAAATCGGTCTTGATTCCTCCATAGCTGCTAGGCATGCAATTTAGCTAAGAGTGTTAATCACACCCCTAGTGCCTCTAAAAGTGAGGAGTTTCTTTTGATTGTATAGATATTCACTTTTTCATACCATGCAGATAAACACAAGACAACACTCTTGTATTTCACATTAACAAGAAAAATTAACACCCACCCATATCCCTTGATTTTAAGCTCTCCATCGCTTCCATACATTAGAATCTATGGCCATTTCCACACTAGATTGTTATAGCGCTATTATTCCACTTTCAACATCCTATGGAATTCTGAGGTTTGCAGTTTCAGGAGGGGCCAGACGGCCCCTCCTGAAACTGCAAACCCCAGGATTACATGGGATGCTGAAAGTGGAATAATAGCGCTATAACAGTGTAGTGTGGAAATGGCCTATATTGTACTAACCATATGCAGACATTATTAGGAACACGGCAACATTTTATTTTATTTTTTTGCTATTCTTGCTACAGGCCAACGAGAGAGCGATATACGAATCACTCTTAGGTATTACATGACTTAATTCACAGTTTAGCTACATCAGATATAGGCTCTGAAACAGAAAAGACTGAATCTGAAAAGCAAGATAAATAAAAGGAGAGACATCTGAGTCCCACAATGAGATCCAGCCCATTAAGGTGCTGGAAGAAAAGAATCTTAACACAGGAGTAGGCAGCCCGGTGTCCTCCTGATATTTTGGACTGCAAGTCCTATAAGCCATAGGCGGCATACTCAACGATGAGTAGCAGCAGAAGTAGGCATTCCCACATACATGGGGGGAAAAGGGAATCAGGTTTCCCATGCCTGATCAGCACAGTAAATTGGCACCCTGTATTAGCATGCCCAAATTACAAAACAGCCCACAATCCACACATTACAAGCTGCTACTCAGTGGAATCCAATCCACAGCAAGCACTATACTGTACAAAGTTCTCCTCAGCGCTTGAGGTTTTACTTCTGAGAGAATAAGGCTACCAAGACTTATCAACACAGACTAAGGGTAGCACAGACCCCTCTCTGGTCTACGAGTAAACAGCCTAGACGCAAAGGGCAAAAACATTCATGGAACTGGTCAGTTATTTTACTCCCTACTGCTTTCAATTAAAAAAAAACAAAACTCTCCCTTTCCCACAAGATCCAGCCTGGGGACTTTCACTCCCAGCCAGCCTTGCTGTCTGGGATTTTTATTGAGCAGCCTCAGGGTCGCCGTGACATCTCAGTCCCGAAGGGCGATGGTGCCCATTCCTCTCACAGGACTTTTTCCAAGAGGAGAATCTCACGAGCCGGGCCCGGAGTCCATTTGTGGGCCTTTCCCCAGAAGCATCTTGAGGCTGCCCTAGAAGTTTGTTACGCTTCCAGGTCTTGCCAGCACGCAAAGGGGAATCCGAGCGACAGAGCAGCTCCTTTCCTAAGGCCTCCTTCACACACACCCCCGGAAAAAAAAAAAAATCAAAGGCAGCTCCTGCGTCGGTTCGTTTATCCGCTGGCTGAAGGATCAGGCGACAAAGTTGGGAGGCGCGAAGGGGAGGGGGGGCTGCGATGACATCTGGCCGCGTCGCTTGTTCCCCTTTGCGGGCAAAGGAGATCCCCTCGAACCGGGAAGAGGAGAGAAGCCCTGAAGGGCGCGATCACGGCCCCCGCCCCCGCCCGCCCTCCCCCCACAAGTCCAGGCGGACTCCCAGCCCAACCGCCACCGCGGGCGCGGGAGGGACCTCTTTGTCCCCGACTGCCGCCCCCGCGTCCGAGACCGGCCCCCCCTCTTTCTCCCTCGGCAAGAGCCCCAAAGGAAGGTCAAAGGTCACCGCAAGGGTGGTCCTCTTTCGCGGCCGCCGCCGTCCCCTCTGGAGGGGGTGAGAGGGAGGAGGCGGAGTCGCCGCCGGTGGTGGTCCCGCCGGCGAGAAGCCCGGCAGCCCGTTCGCCGCCGCCGCCGCCGCCGCCCCTCCCGGAGGGCCCCGGCCGTCCTGACTCACCTGGTAGCGGAACATGGCCGGCGGGGCGCGGGGTTCCCCCGGTGAGCGCCCGGGAGGCACCGCGCGGACCCTTACTACAGCTCCGGGACCCCGCCCCCTGCGCTACGTGCCCCCCACGTCTTGACGTAGCCGCCGAGAAGTCCACCACACAGACGCAAGGATTCCTCTTGCGTCGGTACTTTCGGCGCGCATGCGCAGTGAGGCACTCGTTCGCTCCCGAGTCCCGCTATTAAAGGGAAAACGCTTCTTTTTTGTCCGTATGGGAGGGGAGGGGCGCTGCCTTAAAGGGCCAGAACCCTGTTTCTCTCCGCGGGGCGGGACCTTCTACCATGCTTTATTTGTGACTTCATCGAAAAGCGTTATTGCTAATGTTTCTGAATGAGGCATTGAACGTTGTTCTTGGATCCACTGGAGCGTTGCAAAGAAACGTCTGTCGGAGGCATTCTATGTAATGGGTGTCTGCCTGGGTCTTCTTTTTCTCATTTATTTACAATGTTTTCTGTATAACTTTGGCCATTTCCGCACAACACTCTTCTAGCGCGATGATTCCACTTTCAACCTCCTATGGAATCCTGGGGTTTGCAGTTCCGGGAGGGGCCGGCCGGCCCCTCCCGGAACTGCAAACCCCAGGATTCCATAGGAGGTTGAAAGTGGAATCATCGCGCTAGAAGAGTGTCGTGCGGAAATGGCCTTTATGAGTCTGCGTGGATCTTTCCGCATTACACTGTTACAGTTCTGTTATTCCGCTTTCAACATCCTGTGGAATTCTAGGGTTTGTAGTTTCCTGAGGCCAAAGAGCTCTCTGGCTGAGAATTCTAAATGCCCCTCCCTAAACTGCAAACCCCAGGATTCCACAGGAGGTTGAAAGTGGAATAATAGCACTGTAACAGTCTAGTGTGGAAATGGCCTATAACTGGAATACCCACCATAACTATGCACCTCAGCTTGCAGCAATAACTAGGGCTTAACCCTATTTAAGCAAAGCCTGTCCTTAAAAGGAGAGGGGGTGCCATAGCCACATAAAACAGCTTCCTCCCATTTTGGTCCCCCCCAGCAAAGATCTTTTTGTGTGCATAAGACAGTGCACATCTTACAGCATTTTACAGATGAAAACTGGGAAACATGCGGCCAAACAGTGTGGGAGTGTGGCCATAGTGGCAAAAGTTATTAAGGAGGCAGAAGACACAAGCAAGGAGCGGCTGCAGAGCCATTTTGCCTGAAGCTACTTGAAGGGCATTTATTTATTTATTTGCATCCCGCCTCTCCATATGGATCGAGGCGGCGAACAACTTACAAATCGCATGTATTTCTATACGTGCCCCCAACAAGCTGGGTACTCATTTTACCGACCTGCGGAAGGATGGAAGGCTGAGTCAACCTTGGAGCCCGCAGGATCGAACTCACAAAATTCTGCCCCTTCCTCTCCCCCACCAGTAAGTTATTGAGGGTGTGAAATACTTCACAATTTGCACCAATTAAGCTGAGGACAAAAAGGGAAAGTGGGAGGAAGAGATAAGAACTGGAACATTTTTAAAAGCAGCTGAAAAAGTGAGAGGACAGATGATTAAGCAAAATCAGGACAGTTGGAGGGGAGGATCTAAGTGGTGGGTAACTGTGGTAGGTCTGGGGGCTACTTTCATGCACTGGGGATCTCCAGGGGCTATGTGGACTATTGAAAAATCAGCCCTCTGAAGTGGTTGGAAGTCCACTTCGAATTCTCAAAAGTGTGTATTTTCAATGCTAAAGGGTATAAAGAGGTTGTTGTGGGTTTTCCGGGCTTTGAGACCGTGTTCTATTAGTATTTTCTCCTGACGTTTCACCTGCATCTGTGGCTGGCATCTCCAGAGGATCTTCAGAGTACAAAGAGGCCTTGCAGCCCATTTAAAAGGTACACAGTTGCTGTTGTAGGCTTCCAGGAGCAGGAATTCACCTTCTTTTTTGGGTCAGAAGAAGCCTGGGGTGGAGATTTCAGAGGTGCTGAGGACCATAAAAAAATACCCTTTGCCTATCCTGACATAGCAATGTTCACATTCATGCGTGATTATATTCAGAGCTTTCAAACACATATGAAAGCGTATGCTTCTACCTGTTCACTGGCCATCATATTGAATAGCAGGGCTGGCAAACTCAAGACTGGACTGGACTGGACTGGACAGCCCTCGAGGTCTCTTCCAACTTTTATGATTCTTTGTGCTACCTAGGCTGCATACAGCCTCCGGGAACCCCAGGGACACCCCTCCCAACTGTTCCCATAGCTTCTGAAGTCCAGCAGCATGACTGTGAAGTCTCCAGACTTCAGGAAGCTGCTCAGGCTTGATACAAAGTAAAATAATACACCATTTGTCTGTTTCTCATTCTATACTTTAAACAACTAAACTGTCATGCTGGTAATAGTGACCCATTTTCTGGATCACATTGGAATTGACCTCTAGATTCTTTCCTATCAATTCTTTCCTATCAAGAAGATCTGGAGCAAGGGGAACAAATCTGAACATTTTCTGCTCTATTAATTAACGAATTCCAGGTGATGCTTAGCACCCCTTTTAAAACCTGTTTCATTGAGGAAACAACCTTGAGACAGAAGAGTAGAATAGATTGTTAAGGTTGCTGAGTTGGCCCAAATTGCCAAATTAACATGGGTTTTGAAGAATAAGCCAACTGAAGATTTTTTTGAAAGACTGGAAACTGTGGATTTTTTCAGGAATAAAAAAATCTAGTGATGTAATAATAACGTGATTATTGCTATTAGTAATTTTAGTGGGATCATAACACTGGATCTGTAACACTGAATAATGTTTTTCCTCTTTTTATTTTTCTTTTAATTATAGTCAGGGGGTCAGAGCCTTATTATCTTTCAGTTGTATGTCTATTTTTTATTTCTCCGTCTCTTTTTCTTCTGTTTCTTTGATTGTAACTTTGATCGTATATTAGATTGTTAGTGTTAAAAATAAATAAATAAGACAGAAGCTTAATTTGTCTGATTAATTCCCTGGAGTGTAGCCTTGGAGGGAGGGACAAATGAAGGAATTGCTCCCTCAGATAAGAATTCTGTTTCAATCTCCACATTTCAAGATTGCAGAGAATGAGATGCTGAAAATCATTCACACCTAGAAGTCTTACAATTTGGGGTTTGAGGGAAAATTTCATGAAGGAGGCAATGACTTCTTTCTCTCCCTTGTAGCATCCTCCCTGCCAGAAGTTATGAGGCTGCAAAGGCTTAAGGGGGTTGAGCAATGTAAACCAGTGCTTTGCAGGCTATCTGATGCGGGAGGCTGACATCCCCCCCCCCCGCCAAGTGCTAATAGTATGTGTAGCAGTTAGAGATCCTGATTAAAAGCAAAGACACCAGTGGCTTGGAAAAAACAAACATAAGGCTTTATTATAGGAACTTCATTCTAAGACAGTAAAGTGATTTAGAGTTCTGTTCTAATCTGGCTTCATTCTAGGGAAAACAGAGAGAGAACTGGCAGGAAGAGAAAAGGTGGGAAGACATCCCTAAGAGTACCTGGCAGAGGGGTCAGGATAGGTAGACCAGAAGGGAGGACACTTTGGGTGACTCAGACTACTGAGCCCTGTTACTGCTGCCATCTCTGAGGTACTTGTGACTCTTCAGTGCGAAGCGCTGTTGTGCTTCTGACATGTACTGGGGACCTGCACTATATTTGTGCCCATTGACCACAATTGCTTCTTTCTTTCCTGGAAACTTGTAGCAGCCAGCAGCTTATGACTCAGCGCAGGTCCATGGACCATGACTACTTAGCACAGAAGTCAACTGTGGTGCTGACCATGGGATGAAGATGAAGATGGATCCCTGTCAAAGCATACAAATAAAGATTCTTCCAGTTTCTAATAAAGAAAAAGGATATCATCAGCCTTTGGAGAAGACAGTTACAAACTATCTCCCCCAGCATAGAGCTAGATTACGATTTGCCTTTGAGATGCCCAGTTCCCCACTCACAGTGCATCCAGCTCTAGATTATCATCTGGGCCAACAACAATAAAAGATTGAGAGTAAAGAGACCTTTCTCTCTCTCTTGGGTGTCTGTGTATATTGGAATCTAGTTGAAAAATGTATTTTGGATAAATTCAGGATGATGTTGCTACTGTGCATCTTCAAGTTGACTCAGACTTCTGGTAACCCTCTCCCAGGGTTTTCTTGGCAAGATTAGCTTACTCAAAGAAAGAGAGAGAGAGGGAGAGAGAGCATGTCTTGCAAAAGGTCACCCAGTAGGTTTCCATGGCTAAATAAGGATCCAGACTCCCTGAGTCCTAGTCCAACTCTCAAACCCATGCCACCATCACACTGGCTCTCTCAGGACATGAGCTCAGGACTGTGTGTAAAATACCTTGCAAATAACAATGACTATAAAATGTATTGCAAGTCATAAAATCATAGAAATATAGAGTTGGAAGAGACCACACAGGCCATCCAGTTCAACCCCCTGCCATGCAGGAACACCCTCAAAGCACTCCCGACAGATGGCCATCCAGCCTCTGCTTAAAAACCTCCAAGGAAGGAGACTCCACTACACTCCGAGGCAGCATATTCCACTGCCGGACAGCCCTGACCGTCAGGAAGTTCTTCCTGAGGTTCAGGTGGAATCTCCTTTCCTGCAGCTTGAATCCATTGCTCCTTGTCCTGGTCTCTGGAGCAGCAGAAAACAAGCCCTCTCCTTCCTCTATATGGCATCCCTTCAAATATTTAAACATGGCTATCATCTCCCCTCTTAACCTTCTCTTCTGCAGACTAAACATCCCCAGCTCTCTAAGTCTATCCCCATAGGGCACGGCTTCCAGGCCTTTCACCATTTTGGTCACCCTCCTCTGGACTTGCTCCAGCTTGTCAATATCCCTCTTGAATTGGGGTGCCCAGAACTGGACACAGTATTCAAGATGAGGTCTAACCAAAGCAGAGTAGAGTGGTACCAGTACCTCCCTCGATCTAGACACCATACTCCTATTGATGCAGCCGAGAATTGCATTGGCTTTCTTGGCTGCCGCATCACACTGCTGACTCATGTTCAGCTTGTGGTCTATTAAGACTCCTAGATCCCTTTCACACGTATTGCTATCCAGCCACATGTCCCCCATCCTATATTTCTGTATATTTCTGTATTCCATTTTTTCTACCTAAGTGTAGGACCTTACACTTCTCTCTGTTGAATTTCATTTAGTTAGCCTTGGCCCAGCTCTCCAATCTATCCAGGTCATTTTGAATTTTGATCCTGTCCTCTGGCGTATTAGCAACCCCTCCCAATTTGGTGTCATCTGCAAATTTGATGAGCATGCTATATTTGATAAGCATCACTGTAAAAAAAAAACTGTGATCTTTGAATTCAGTGGCAATATTCTTAAAGGCCACCTCCTTTCCTGCTAAGGCATTAAAATAGTCCTCCTGATGAGAAAAATTCCTAAAGTATGATTGATGGGAGTGGAGTGGACAAATACGCTAGCAGTGACAGTAAAACTGTTTGCTTGTGAGACAAGATAGTCCTATGTATTCCTAGTGATCTCCAGACAGCTTGCTAAAATGTGATGAGGACAATAACATTGGCCTAAGAAACTCCACAATCTCTCCAAAGATGAACATCCTCAAAAATGTTCCTTCCCAGAAGGACTCAGTACAGTTTGTAAAGCTCTTGTAAAATATCCCAGGCAAAAACCCACAAAGTTGAAAACTTTAAAAAAAGAAGTAGCTACATAATTCTAGCTTCTCTATCATTACAATTTTTGGAAAGTATCACTTCGTAAAGTAAAAACAGGACTCAATACTAACTAAAATACAAGTGACATTTTGGGCTATGCTATCTGGGAGATTCTGGGAACTGGAGCCCTAAAAGCAACTTTTCCAAGCTTTGATAAAATATTACTTTTAGTCATTTTTTTTTTAAAAAAACCCTATATGCTACAGGTGCTGTCTGGTTATTAGGCCACTTACATAGCAAAAAAGAAAAAAAAAAGCCAGTTTACATGAAATAGCACGTGCACAGGTGCAAAATTAGAAAATGATTTTTACCATTCAAATAGAATCTCTCTCAGTGATCAGGTAATCTATGCAGCCTGTTGAGTCTGCTGTCAAAGAGGCTCAGTATAGGTAGGCAGCATCGAGGCCCCACACTTCCCTCTTTGCTGTTCTTTCTATTAAATCAGACTTTCTATTAAATCAGACTTCAGAAGGAAATCTGTCCTCTAGCAACTCCTTGGAAATACAGGGATGCCTTAGTTAATAAAACTTCTGACAGTGGGGCTCCTTTTTATAGCCTCTCAGTACTCCCTTTTCCTCCTTATCTTTTGTCTAGCTAGAAGGATTCTCTGGCAGCATCAGCACTGGAAGGACGGCTGGAGAACACAGACTTTTGGGTTGCAGGAGTGTGTCTGAAGTGAGCAATGCAATAAGAATAGTATTCTGGTGTACTCAATCTGACTGTAGCTGTGTGTGTCAGCCTACAGCAGGCAAGGTAAAGAGCAGCTGTCTCCAGAATCCCTTAATAGGGGTGCATGAACAGCAAATCAGAGAAAAAAGAACAATGAAGCTTGTGTGTTAAAACAATAAATAAAGATCTGTACATTTAACCACCAAAATAGAAATCATAAGAAAAGGGGAGACTGGTGAAAGAAAAAGTCACACCTAGATGCAGTTTAAAATGAAACATCTCTAGAAGATTCAAAATGTTTTTGCCTATTCATGCAAGGCTTACCTGACCTGGTAATCTTATTTCACATCATATTGTTAGTTTAGAACAAAAAGTTTGCTGAAACACATTACATTGTTCTGTGTGTGTCTGTGCATGTGTGTGCACAGTATAGAAACCTATCTC
Source organism: Ctenosaura bakeri (assembly GCA_948474755.1). Classification (NCBI taxonomy): domain Eukaryota; kingdom Metazoa; phylum Chordata; class Lepidosauria; order Squamata; family Iguanidae; genus Ctenosaura; species Ctenosaura bakeri. Next base: position 75,385 of record CAOLHI010001151.1, on the reverse strand, counting down.
TATTCTTTTCATGTTATTTCCAGCTGTGGCACCAAATATTCTGTTGAAAAAGAAATGCATCTACTTCATCAAGTGGGTACATCCATACACTGTTCGGGGAAGTAACCTCCTCAAAACTCTAGAAGTAATTCTGGAAAGTTACAGTTACACTGCAAAAGGCTGATGTTGTCCATCATTAAGTTAAGCCCACTTGTTGTTGTTGTTGTTGTTGTTTTGTGCCTTCAAGTTGTTTCTGACTTGTGGAGACCCTAAGGTGAACCTATCACAGGTTTTCTAGGACTGAGAGTGTATGATACACCCAAGGTCACTCCATGGGCTTCCCTGGCCAAGCACAGAATCAAACCTGGTCTCCAGGGTCATAGTCCAACACTGAAAGCACTATACCACACTAGCTCACATTGTGATGCTATTATACCTTAGTAACCAGATGAAGGAACTCATTATATGTAACTTCCTATGTGTAACTAGTAATCTTCAAAGTCTCCACATAGGACAACAGCTTATGCTTTCTTCAGAGTGCTCCCTCACCCTTTATAAATACCTGTTTTTGTAAGATGCACTAGATGTCTTGGTTCAATAGTCCTGCTGCATCAGGCCTAGTAGAGTGCAGCCTTTCTCAGAGCTTGTGGGAGAAAAATTGTCACTCTTACTGGTGATATCAGCAAAATAGCAATGCAAGGTAGAAGTTAGGCTGGTGTGGAAAGAAGGAATTAATTCACCCAGCCTAGAAGGTGGCCAACCTGCTGTTTCTTCAGAACCTTACATAGCCTGCTTTTGAGCTTGGCTAATGAAGGTTCTTTTCAAGGACAGCTGACTTGAGTTACACTCACTTTGGGGAGAGCTCTCCATTTGCCTGGGGCCTCAGGGTCCCAACCACAGCTGGAAAAACCAGCAAGGGAAGGCAATGCTGCAGAGCAGAAGTCCCAGACCAAACAAACTCTAACCCACCTCTTTTGCAAGATGTCTTTGCTACCTTGTCCCTAATAAAATATTGCCTGACTATGGAATTCTGGGAACTTGTTTTCTTATAGACCAAGGCACAGAGAGCCTGTAAGCTGTAATGTTTGAGCGCTTGACTAAAACTCCAGGTGGCTAGAGCCATTTCTGCACTACATTGTTATAGTGCTATTATTCCATTTTCAATCTCCTGTGGAATTCTGGAGTTTGTAGTTTACTGAGGCTAAAGTGCTCTCTGGCTGAGAATTCTGAATGCCCCTCCTGAAACTGCAAATCCCAGGTTTCCATAGGATGTTGAAAATGGAATATTAGCATTATAATGGTATAGAATGGAAATGGCTTAGGGTTCAAATCCCTGCTCAGCCATGGGAGCCCGTTGGGTGGCCTTGGGCAAGTCACAGTCTTTCAGCCTCAGAAGAAGGCAGTGGGAAACCTCTGAATCAATCCTGCCAAGCATTGCCTAGGATAAACACATCTTCCAACATTCCGTGGATGAAAACTGGGAGACATGCAGCCACACAATGTTAGAGTCTTATTAATGTTATTAATGAGGAGGAGCACACAAGCTAAGAGAGGTAGGGACAGCTTTGTTTTGCCTGAGCCACCTGCACAAATTCTGTCCCCTCCTCTCCTCTCTTCCTGGTGAGGTAATTGAGTACAAACTAGTTTTGCACTTTGAACTCAGTTTGCAGCAGCTGAATGGAAACTGGGACATTTTAAAAGCAGCTGAAAAAAAGTTGTATGACAGAGGCTCAATCAGGAGGACCGTTTCTGGCATAGTGGCGTAGTTGGAGGATAAGGAAAAGCTAACTTAAGGCACAAAGTAACAAATGGACCAGGCAGCATCCTTTGCTTTTGAGTTTTTATTGTGTGATTTTCAAAATAAGATAAAATGCTGCAGTTTTAAATGTGGTTGCAAGCCACCTCGGGCAAATGTTGTGGTGAGACATTGATATCTTTTTAAATAAACATACAAATTATTTCATAAGGTTTAACACTGGTTGCAGAATCAACATTATAATTGCCAGCAGAGGGCAGCAAAGGACACAAAAGGATAATCAAAACAGTTATTGCATAGCTTCTTCAAGTTGCAGCTAACACTTTCAGCTTCTTTCAGTTCACTGTTTATAACCCTTTTTTCATAAACATACCAGGGACTTCCTACTCACAGCGTAGAAAGAACCAGTTAGCAATAAAAAGGTATTCCAAATGACTTCTCCAGAATTAATTGCATTATAGTGCAATAACAATAATTAATTATCTCACTCCTTTTATTATGTACCAGTAACATTTAGCTCTTTGTACTATAACTACGGGGATATGGTGGAGGAACAATCTCCATGTTATTCAGGTGCTGTGTCATGGTATGTTATTGGTGCTGAGGCAAACGCAAAGGCCATTTCCACTCTAGACTGCTATAGTGCTATTATTCCACTTTCAACATCAAAAACCCCTCCTTAAACTGCAAACCCTAGGATTCCATAGGATGTTGAAAGTGGAATAATAGCACTATAACAGTTTTGTGTGGAAATGGCCAAAGTAGACAGAAGAAGAATGAGGTCTGCACCACAGGTCAGCAATTTGTAACATTTAGTGGGTTTCCAAGTTTTCCAAGTTACTTTTGATTACTTTGAGAAACTGGGAAAGCAAAATGCTACTTTTAAAATTATGGCTTGGGGCAGCTTTGAATTATAGTTGCAGATAATTACTTTTAAAAGTAACTTCTGTTAAAGGCATTCTTTTAATGAGCCCTTACTAAGTAAGACGTGTGGGAAGGGGCCTTCCTGACTTTGCAATGCAGGGCACCGCTTTGTATGCTTATGCGTATGCTTCTGCTGCCCCAGCTTCATTCTGGCCTGACTGATGTACAGTTTGCTTAACCCAAAATGTGTTTAACATATCAACTGGATTCAGTGGCTCTAACCACTGGCTACCACTTAGCCCCTCATCAGCTAACCAGGAGACTTATTTGGGCCAGTTTATAAAGATAGGATATTTAGGGACCTCCATCCTAAAGGCATCAGATCCTGTCTGGCACATGGCTTATTTTCCCAAAACCACCAGAGCTCAAAGTGCATGGATTTGTTATTATCCAGTTAAAGTCTTTATAAACTTCATCCTGGTTCTAGCAAGAGTCCCTAATGTGTTACATGAAATGAATAATTAAAAAATCACTTGAAACACTAAATTCAGTTAACGGAAGAGGGAAAAAAACCTTTAAAAGCAAGTATGGGGAAAAATTATCTTATCTCTTGTTAAATTAGCCTCAAGGAATCTAAATGTCTTTACTGTGCACTTTGAGATGGGATCAGTTTAATTTCCTTTGTGAGGGAATTTGAATGCAAGAGTTCTGCCCTCCTGCTCGATGCCAGACTAGTGTAGCAACAGACATATAGTTGCACTCGCATCCCTAATTGGCATCTCAACCCACATTTGTCACTCCTTGATACAGCTTTGCATGGGAGTGTGCATGAGGTAAGTGGCTGGCTGGTGATGCCATCACCAAGCCATCTATACTTTCAACAAAGCCAAAAATGAAGTAGCAGCTTCCAAAGCCAGAGCCATTTTCCTGTTTCTAGGCTCTCAGCGAGTTCTGCTGGAGTTGGCACAGACTTTGGATTTGTTTTGTTACCGCTGTTCTCTTTTTGTCTAGAACTTTCAGATCCACCGATTGGAGCTTGGTGCAAAAATCAAATACTGTACCTAGCCCAGGAATTTATTTTCAGTACTAGAAATGAAATGAGCTCACAGTGATTGCACTCCAGTTTCCACTCATTGTTATCAGAAATGTTCTCCACTTTAGCTATATGGCTGGGTGGAGAGGGAATCATTTTGTTGCTGCCAGTGCTATCATTAAATATTTGGGAGTCAGAAATCTTTGCTGATTTACTGCTAATCACCAGAGGAGAGTAGATCCAGATGTACTCTCTGTCCACCCACCACCTTACATCATCATTATTGTTATTATTATTGTTCCAGTAATAAATGACTGGAGTTTCTTTAAAAAGAAGAAAAGAAAACTCACAACACTCACTTGTATATCCCTTAGACTGTTGTTGGAAGTTTCCTGATTCTTGAACTAAGATTTTGGCAAACTACATAGCAAAGGGTGTGCTTTCTCTCTTTCTCTCTTCACAATTTGCCTATCATAATTTTGTCACCTTGTCAACCAGTTCCTAATGTCAAATAACTTGATCCTGACCAGTGGATCAAGAGAGATCTCACCCCTCCAATTATTTTTGAAGCAATTTCTCCTACATTGGTTGGAAATGATCTTACCACCTCTCCCTGCTCATCTCTCAAAATTATACAAAGAACTGCCCTGCATTGCAAAGTCAGAAAGGACCCCTTCCCACACCTCTTACTCAGTAGGGGCCCATTAAGAGAATGCCTTTAACAGAATGTCATTTATGTAAAACAGTTAAAGAACACATTGGTCCTTTGTCACATATATTAAGACAGTCATGAAGATAGAAATTAAGACTCCAAACTAATACACATTTCTTCAGGACTATGTTCTACTGAATCTTGTAAAATCAGGCTACATGCCATAATCCTGTTAGCTCTTATTAGATAACTTGATTTTCCCCAACTTGATGCCTCCTGGGTGTGTTGGACTACAATCCCTATTACTCTCTGCCAGAACGGCCATCAACCATGTTGCCTGGGGAAAATAAATGCTGCAGACCAATACTGCAACATTTTCTGCCCTTTTTTTGGTGGGTGTTTTCTCCCTTTTTCATAAGCAGCCATGAGCCTCAGTCTGGGAGAAAGGCTGGTTAAAAATAAAGTGATTGAAGGATGGATCTGGAGGGCATGGGATTGGGCAGAAGTGTGACCATACAAAGAAATAAACAAAAACACTCCCACCATAAAACAATTCGAGGTGAGAATTTTCTGTCCTGGTTGTAGAGGATGACATTTTTCTCTCTTCAAACAAGTTATTTTCTGAGTAACTTTCTGCAAGAGGCTAGGCTGGCCCCCGTCTTTTTCTACAGCAGGCAAGGACCTCTTTTATTTAAGCAGAATTTAATGTGTAAGCAGGGGAACTTGTTACTGGGGTGTTTTATTTATCTTTTAAAGACTTTTTATGTTTTTAAATGATGTTATACTATTTTATGTGGTGATTTTAATTGTTTTTAAATTTCATCATGAAGGTGTTTTTTTTTTTTTTTTAATTAACTCTCTATGGGAACTGCTTTTGGTCCCACTTGGGAAAAAGGTGGCATACAATTGAAGTACAATACAATAAATGATGTATGCATCAGGTTTATGTACTCTTTTAACTCATGTTATGGGTTGTGTTATTTGTCGTTTTTGTCTGTCTCAATCAATCAGGGAGAGGCAGGAAAGAAACGATGATGATGGTGGTGATGACAGTGATGATTATGCAGTGAACAGAAGTTGCATAATGTCACAGAACAGAATTTTCTTCTGGATTGTTTCTTTTACTTCTGTAATTCTATGGTGTTGCTGTTGTTGTGGGCCTTTAAGTCATTTCTGATTTACGCTGACTTTAAGATGAGCTTATCACAGGATTTTCTTAGCAGAATTTGTTCAGAGGGGGTTTGTCCTTGCCTTCCTCTGAAGCTGAGAGAGTGTGACTTGTCCAAGGTCACCCAGTGGCTTTCCATGGCTGAGCAGGGATTTGAACCCTGGTCTCTCAGTTACTTAGTCCAAACACTATGCCACATTGGCTTTCATAGCATAGTGACCTCTTTAGCCCAGTGTAAATGCAAAATTCCCTCTCTAATGGACTCTAACACACACACACACATTTACCTCCATCATTTTCAATATTTTTGTTCTCTTGGGGATCTTTTCTAAAAAAAAATAAATAAATAAAATTGAAGGACTGCCTGTAGAATAGGTCAGATTATTTGTTCATCCAGCCCAGTACTGCCTACTGTGAGTAGGAGTGGCTGGAGGGGGAGGGATCTTTGCTTGAAACTGATATATTCAAAGAGAGATGCCAGATACGATATTGAATTTTGGACATTATGCTTGAAAACCATGTCCCCCTTCCCGTTTCCTTATTATAGTGAGCACTTCACACATTTTCTCATGTAATAATATATGTCACATGATATTACATATCTATCAGTCTGAAATTATTTTTCCCACAATATTGTTCACAAGATATATTTTCACACATATTTACTAATAGTGTGAACGTCTATACACAGCAGATTTGCAGTGTTGTCCTATGCACAGCTGGACTGTCTTTACTTGTTAATTGCTGTCAAATTGACATTGACTTATGTGACTTCCAAGTCACCCTGTTGTTAACAGCCATGCTCAGGTCTTGCAAACTCAGAGCCACGGCTTCCTTGATTGGGTCTATCCAGTCGTGATATAGTCTTCCTCTTTTCCTACTGTCTTCCACTTTGCTGAGCATTATTGTCTTTTCTAATGAATCATATCTTCTCATATGTCTATTAATCCAGTCAAATTGATCCATACTTAGGGAAAGAAAATCTCATTGTGTTTAATGGTTAATCCCAGGCAATGCAGATATGTAGAATTTTGCATATACATATAGTACAACATATAGATAGGATTGCACTCTCAGAAGTAAAGGAATGTTTCTTCGTGCCTGTCTACCTGTTTATAATTGTAAATTGTTTTCCTTCTCATTCAAAACTTTCCTCAGAAAGAAAGTTCAATAATACATTAATACAAGTCTTATGAAATTTGTGTTAAACATTGTGCTACTGGCACAATAAGTCCGCCTGGGAATTTCAAGCATGAGCAAAGTGACAGAAAGCAGTGCAATTAGTGGAGTGCAAGAAGCAAATGAAATCAAACTGCAAAGGTGTGGGGTGAGACAAGAGAGGGATAGGAGAGATAGGAAAGCAAGCACTGTGAATAAGTGGTGCACAAGAAGCAAGCAAGAGGCATGCAGTGTGTGTTCAGGGTGAGGTGAGAAGAGAGTAGGAGAAGGAGGGATGTGAGTGGTGGTGCACAAGAAGCAAGAGAGTGGTGTACCATGAAGGCATGAAAAAGGCAAAGGAGAGAGTAGGAAAGAGGGGAGAGTGAATGGTATTGCGCAAGAAGCATGGAGAAGTGGCACTGTGACAGTGCAAGGTGAGGGAGGGAGTAGTGAGGAAGAGAGAGTGAGTAATGCAAGTGGGGGTGCACCGTAACAACACGAAGTAAGGCATGAGAGGGAGTAGGAGAAACAGGAAACAAGGCAGGGTGAGCAGCTGTATGCAAGAAGAAGCATAGGGCTCATTGTGAGGGTGCAAATGAAGTGAAGGAGGGAGTTGTAGGGATGAGGGAGTGGTATAGTCCAAGGGTGACATGAGGTGAGCTGATGGGAGGGAGATGTCATGAGCCAGGCTCAGCATGCTGCCGATTCAGACGGGGACTCTGAGTTAGACTTGGACTCCCAGCTTGGGGAGGACCCCTTGGAGGGAGAGGGGGCTCCTTCAGAGTCAAGGGAGGGGCCTGCCAGCAACCCCACAGCTGTCCCACGGCCGGATCCCGAGCCAGTACCTGCAGCAGATGAGACCAGTGCTTCTGGCTCAACAGAAACTACTGTTTCTGACTCCAGCCCGGAGTTTGCAGCAGACCCTCCCCCACGTTCCTCCAGAGGCGGATGGAGAAGGAGGTGGTTCGCAGATCACAGCAGCTGCGAGAGAAGCATCTGAGGGCCTCCAGCTGTGAGCTGGGCCAACGGACATTTGATCAGCTCCAGCTGGGCTATACACTGTGTATTTAAGACAGACGCTGAGGGAGTTGGGCACGGGGCAACAACTGTCTACCACCTGAGAATCTGCATCCTGTGTCATGGGCTTTCTGTTCCAGGCCAATCCCTGCTGTTGAGTTTGCTGCCTCTATTTGTTTTGGGTGACGTAACCTCTTGATTACTTTATTACTAAAAGCCATAAGCTCAGCTCCTGCCTCTGTGTCTGCTTAAGCTGCAGCCTGACATTGACAGGAGAGTGAGGCAAGAGAGGGAGCAGTAAGGACAGAAGGGAGCATGAGAGGCTATTTGAAGGACTGTATTTTCCCCTATGAGCCTGCCTGAGCTCTAGAACCTGAAGAGGAAACACTTGTCTATGTCCTCCTGCCTTCACAGGTGTGGTAGAAGGCCTTCTTTGTGCCTGCTCCCACACTCTGGAACTCCCTCTCTAAGCTCCTTCCTTCCTTTTACAAATATTTTCAGTGGTTATGTTAAAACATTTCTTTTGAGAACTGATTGTTAATAAAAGAAGTGCTTTTATGGTCTTGTACTGTTTTTAATCTGTTTTAAAGTAGGATTTTAATTGGTTTTACTTCTGTTGTTATTTAAAACTATTGTAATACTAAATCTGTATGCTTTTAAAGTGCACATGTCTTATTGTACTCTCTGGCTCTTTGTCAGCTACCTTGAGGCATGATATAAATAAAGTGATGGATAGATGGAGGGGTGGAGGGGTGACAGTGGCAGTGGCAGATGCAAGGAGCACTAGAGGGAGGCGTGATGAGGGCAAGGTGCAAAAGAGAGAGATGTGGTATCAGAAAGGGAAGGAAGGAAACAGGAGATGCAGCAATGGTGCCCAAAGAACAAGAGAGGGGAGCATCACTAAGGTATGAGGTGAGTCCAGGGAGAGAGAAGAATGTGGACCAGGCAAGTTAGAAGCACACCAACAGAGGCAAGGCAGCAGCAGCAGCAAAGTCTTCTAAGGGGAGGGGAACAGGGCAATGCATTGCTCCCATGTTCTGCTCCCTAAGGCTGCTGTCTCATGATGATATTCTGAAGAAAGAAGAAGCTGGGAAAAGGCAAGAAGAGAGGGCAAGTAGAAGCTTACTGAGGCAGAGGATTGATGTCAATCTTCAAATTTTTGAGCAATGGATCCAAACAATTATGAAGAAAAGATCTGTCCTCTTTGATGGGACAATTCTATATTTATTTGTCTTGAGAATGTGTTATGAGCATTTGAATTGTTCAATCTCACATATGTGCATAAGAGAGGAATACAATATACTTCTACAATGTAAACTCTATCAGGGAAACAAAACAGCAGCCACAGAGGTGAGGCTGTAGAAAGGGCTTCCCGTGATATTTTCATGGATCTGTAGCTTTTTGCTATCAATTAAAAACTGGTGACAGAAACCAGTGACCTGATGAGAATGCTGCTGAAAGTGTCTGTGCACAGCAAGAATTGTTGCTGTTGTTCTTTTCATTGTACCGCACCGCAAATGTATAGGTCCACTTAACATGATTTCTCTGTCACTATTAATCCCCATAGCAATGCTGTAAATAGGTTTGCTGAAAGGCAGCAGTGCCCCACAGTCACGTGGTTAATTCCATGACAAAGCAGAGATGTGAATTTGGGTATCCCTATTCCAAGCCCAGCAAAACTAAAATTTTTTCTGTAGTGGTTGCCTCAGATCAATTGTAACTCTAAAAATTCATATGAAGTTTTAAAAATAGTGGGAGGGGGAAAAAAGGGAATGATTAATACATCTGATTTGCATATTTAGAATAATTAACATGATATGCAAATTATATACCCAGATGTGAGGAAGCAGAATGCAGTAACCCTATTGGTACTGCCATCTGATCATGTTTCTTAGAAGAGCAAGGTCCTGAATACTGCAAGGTGTTACTCATAAATTATTGCCCCTGAAAGGTGTTAATGTGCTATTCAGAATTTTCTCCTGAGAAACACTTTATAGGACACTTTGTAGGATCCACATTCCACCAAAATGTAGTCTTATTTGGGGTGGGGAAGGATTTGAAAACCATAATTACTAGTCTACTATGTACCCTTGGATAATAGGTATAAGTAGAGAGTTCAGGATTCCAGAAGGTGCCATGAACTAGAATTAGATCAGTGAATAATAGCCATAAATGAAAAGTAACCAAAAGGAAAGAACATAGTATCTTCTTCAAAGGAGATAAGACGGAAACCTGTCGCCTGCCATAACTAAATGGCTGCCACATACACTTGAACCCACATATATGACATATATTCAGTCTATTGAGCTACATGTAGATAGAAACCTAAGGCTGAAATAGGTTGTGTGAATATCTAGTGAAGCCAGAATAATTCTGTGTAAATTTAAATTTTAGAAATTAACAGAGGAATTCTTCAGGGCTCTTAGGCGTAGCCTTGAGAATTAGAAACTAAATGTGGGGTATCAAAGTGATTAAATTAATTATGGACAAATAAATGTGTAGCCCCAGGGCAAAAATACAACGCAATGGCATATTTGGAGGTTTATTTATCTCTTAATTGATCAACAAATGAGAGCTCTGAGCAATTTAATGGGATTAATATTTACATATTCACATATAATATGACTAATATGCACAGGCACACCTCATTACACAAAGTGAGCCCTAGACAGAGACAGTGAGAATATGTAGTTAGGTTTCATGCTTGTTAGGAAGAAAAAGATCGGAGACAAAATATCTAATCTCATTATGTATATTAGCACAGTTTCAAAAGAGGAAAGATGCTGAAAACAAGTCTACCACCCCACCAGAATGTGAGGACTAAAGCATAAAGAGCGTAATCTCTGAAGTGGGGGGAAAAAAGAGTCCAGATTGCTCCCAAAGGAACAGTCTTCTTTGCTTTTGTCAGCTGTCAGCTGTCTTTCAGCAATACTACTACACTGTACTACACTGTATTTTTCTAGTCTGCAGCAAGTACATACACTATGGGTACACAAAACCTACAGCCATAGGTTTTGCAGCAAGTATCAAGAAGTAACTTGTATCTGGTAGACTTGAATTTGGACACTGAACAATGAGAATGTAGGTTGGGGGGGGGTTGATGTCATCACTACACAGAACATTTTTAAAGATATTCTTGCTAGCTGTTGATTTTTTTCATCCAAATGTGCAGTGAGTGGAAGCTTCTCTGCTCTATACAATCGTCATATTTGGAGTCAGACAAAATAACTTTAGAGAAAAACGAAAGAAAAGAACAGGGAGTGAACACCACCTTGCAAAGCATACATTTACAAGCATTTTGATGGGAAGTGGCCAGACATCTGCTTCTGGTCACGAAAAACTGAATTTTAGATGTTAATGCAGCCAGCCTATTTTAAAAGTGAATTACCAGTCCTGGATGCTTCCTGAAGAGGCAATTCACCCTGTTTATGGCTGGAAAAATAGCTGTCCTGAGAGTTTGGAAGGGTCAAGCATTGCAAGAAGAATCTGAGAATAGAGGAACATGTGCAGCCCAGGGGCTGGGCTTTGCTCGTCCTGATGTACGGGAAGATATTTTAAAATGTTTCCAAGAAAACCTTATGATAGGTTCACTTTAAGGTCATCGTAAGTCAGAACAATAACAACACCGAGGTAACACCCATTTACGAGATAAAGTATATACTAGTCCACAGAAGTTTATGTCATGTGACACCACCACCACTACTTCCTCTTTTTTCTCTTCTGTCTTTAAGGTACTAATCTGAGGTCCTTTAGTTGTCTTTGTTGATGCATCCCAGCTTTTTCTCAATCTAGGACACAAGATGGCTTACAAAGGTTAAAACAGATATAGCTAAAAATTCACATCATAGAATAATTAGCTAATATTAAAATTAAAAGCAATTAAAAGCAGTATCATTAAAAGGACATTAACAACTGAGTAGCACAACATGTTCCGATAGCACTCCCCTCCTCCCTGCAGCAATTGGCCCTCAATGACCTGCCCCATTTACTTGTGACTCCTTTTGGATTGTGTCCATCCAGTTTTCATAATGAAGACTGTTATAGTTCTAATATAATATTATTTCCAATGAGCAATATTTGGTTTTGCAGTTCTCTGCTTAGACCATAAGCACCACTTACACTGTTAATAGAACTGGTACACTTTTTAACATTTATTTAATATGAGTAATAATATGTTATGAAAACTCTTTAGTGCTGGCAGCTCCTCTCCCTGTTAATACATGCATGCATACACATGTGTGCGCATGCTCTCTTTTTCTCTCTCTCGTTGCACCCTCTCTGCTACAGAAGGATAAGAAGAAGAGAACAGCCCACTTAGATCAAGAGATAAGTATTTCTCTCTCAGTGTGCAAGGGCTGCTAGAGCTCCTACCACCATCATGTTTCTCATGCTCCCCTCTTCCTCATTCCATGGCAAGAACTAGGAGAGGCATAGATGCTCAGATCTCAGAGTCTGGATCCTCTTCTCCAGTCCTTGAGCAGGGGTGGGGACAGTGGCATATCTAGCATAAACAGTGCCTAGGGCAAGCATGGAAGTTGTGCCCCTACCGTCTTACCTCTACCCCTACCCTTACATGCACAGCTTTTTTGTGCCTCCCTGGCATTGGTGCCCAGGGCACATGCCTTTCTTGCCCCACCCTAGATATGCCTCTGAGTAGGGAGGAGTGTCAGAGTTAGAGCACTGTCTTGAAATGTGTGTGAATGTTTCTCTGTGTATCATTTGTTAGATTGGTGTTTTTGATTGGAAAGGCACACTCTGCACAACTATGGTCAATGCTTAACATGTCATTACAAGGGGTTGTCTTAAGGTCTCAGATTTTGGCCTTGAAATTACAGAGCCTGGAATAGTGCTTGCCTGGTAACCCTAGAGGCAGCATCTGTGTCTATGATTGGTTGGTGGCCCAGGAATCTTCTCTCCCCTGAATGATCAGACTAGCTACATCTCTATTCTCTCAGGTAACAAAATGTCCCCAACCTGAGAAATGGCTCTAACCTGAGAAAACAATACAAGAAGCCTCCTGAAAGGGCTGGGCCTCAGAAAGTCACCATCCTTCTCTTTTCTTCCTTTTCTTCCTTCTTTCAGTCTTTAATGACAAGGTTGGAAATGTTACCTTGGGGGAACTATAAGTCTCAGTGTAATCCTACAATCCCCCACTGATCATGGAGGCTGGTGGATTCTGGGAGCTGTAGTCTCCAAAGTAGTATTTCCAAACTCTGTTCAAAATCTATGGCAATCAGAAGGACAATGTGAAAAATCCACACATCTTTGGGAGTGCTGTTGGCATGTCCAGACATAGAAAGAGTACTTTCCAACTGTCCTGTTTGGCAGCCCCAGTTTGTATCTCCTTCTCCCACTTTTCCCCTTTGTCCTCAGCTTACTTCCATTGCTGTAAAATGAATTCAAAATGAAAAAGTAGTTTGCACTTAATAAAGTCAGAAGCAGGGGAAGAAGAGGTAGTACACAGAATCTTGCCATTCACAGTAGGCTCAGACCAAAGCAAATTCCTGCATTTTCTCTCAGCTTGTGTGTTCTTTTAGTATCTTTTCCCATCTTGACCACATTCTGATGTTGCTTGGCCACAAACATCCCAATTTTCATCTGTGAAATGTTGGAGGATGTAAGAGAATTTTGATAAATGTTCATGCTTTATATCACATAGCTAAATACAGAGCACATATGAGTGAAGAATCCAACTAAATAATGTTTAGTATATGTTTTTGCTCATTTACCCTCACCCTTTTTGTCTCTTGCTAAAGTCAGGCTTAATATATTCCCACAACTCAACATTCAAATGGCCTTAGATTTTTGACACACATATAGTCCAAGTGGCCAGTTTGTAAATCAGAGAAGATCCAGATAACTGGCTTGATACCCCAGAGACTGATTCCCACAGCTTTCTATATTTAAAAAAAGTGCTTATTGGGCAGGGTGGTGAGGGGATTATCTGTTGACATTTTTTTTTTTTTTTTGAGTAGGTGTCCCAAGCCTTTAACACCTATATGGCCAGCGTCAAAACATCTAGTGAAGTGAAGAATACAAGAATGCAATGCCAGTGATAGGGAAATTCTTCCTTCTGAGTGCTTCTTCATGTGCCTTTTTAAGAGATAATAAGGTACAGGGCTAGAAATGTGAACTGGGAGGTGTAAAATACATTTCTCATTATAACTGTGAACTTGGCAGGTAATTGTAGACTAACCACTATTCCCCAGTTTCCACCCCATATTTTCTTAATGGAAACAAAATTTACCTTCTTTGCAGGGTTGATTTTAAGGGAGAGGAAGGGAGCCTTTGGCCCTCTAGATCCTTTGGATTTTAGTTTCTAGAAGCCCCAGCTAGTGTGGGCAAAAGTAAGAGACTGTGGGCATTGCCAGCAGTGGAGCTTGGAATGCGTGGAGGGGTGGGTGGGAGGAGGTGGGGCCATGGTGCACAGGGTGCGTGGCTATGAGCCGGGATGCCCCAAAAACATTGCTGCCAGGGGCAGCAATGAACTGCCTCCATCACCCCCCCCGTCCGTATGCGATTGGGCATTGCAGTACAAAATATCTGGACATCCAGATGTTTCCCAACTTCAGCTATAAAGAGAGAGTTGTAAGACCTGGAATGTAAAACATGTACCTTTGAAACTGCTATATGCATATGTTTATGATTAATATTCCTACAAAATACAAAGGGACAGAATGATGGCATTAATAAAGAGAGATAAGTATCACTGCTAAATCGGCCAGCAATGAAATAGTTAGGGTCACACAAAGTAAAAGTGTCATCTTTACTCAAAAATTATACAAAGTATTTGGCAGCCACCAATGGAATGTTGAGCTTCAGGATTCTAAGGATCTTTCTTGGCTGTGGGAAGGGAGCATCACCTATAAACAATGACTCTCTTCTTTATACAACCTCTTTGGCCTTCTGTGGATTCTTTATGGGTATGTGGGTTGTTTTCAAGGCTAGATAGGTTCTCCCTAAAGGTTGAAAACAGATGAGATCATGAAAGACAAACTGGAAACTATTTCCTCAGGCAACCTAGAACACAATGTATCTTTCTTCAAGGAAGGTACTGTTCAAATGTAGGGCAATTTTAGAGAACAGGAGGCATAATTTTAAAGGAGAGATATAACAGTTGAACTAATCAGTGCTTAAATCATTGAGATATAAGCTCATTCATTCATGCTGCCCAGGTACTGCTAGAGAATACTTTTTCTTGCAAATGCTAGTGCCCTTTACCCAAGTTGGGGTTAGTTCTGTGGAAGAGAGATATTGCCTAAAGGAGCACAGGACCATAGTGGAGACCCAAAGATCTGGTGCCGCAGATCCGGAAGAAACCATCCACAGTATAGCTATCAACTTCTTTCTCTCTCAGAAACTGCAGTCTGTCTCTCAAAATGCTTTTGTTGTTCCTCACTCACAGCTAGCTCACTATCACCCTGTGCCTTGAGTGTGGCACAGAGAAAACAAGGGTAAGTCATCTTTCCCAAATACACTCTACCTTCCTTAAAGCATTTGCCTGTATTATCTGTGGTAATGTTCCCATTAACTATTAAGGGTAGTGTTGTCAGCACAAAAACTAGAGATGACTCCTGCCCCCTTCATGGTTATGTAGAAGAAGGAATTTCAGCAGGTGTTGCTTGTCTTGCAACCTGGTAACAAGCAACTCCTGCTGAAATTCCTTTTTCAATGTAACCATTAAAAGGGCACAAACTCTTTCCAGTTTTTTCTCTGGCAAACCTAATTAAGAAACATACAGGCTGGAATCTTATTGGTTTAGTCTCATCTAGAGTGGGCCCATAGAATCAGTTGTTGAATGGTTACTCAACAAGTAGGTAAATCCAATTAATTCAGTGGTTCTACTCTAGTCAGGATTTAGACCATACAGTCATCCTGGATCCATTAACACACCCTTGTTCAGACTTCCCTCTCAATAAGCCTGTTCTCCTAGATAATGCATCCTTATCACATGAGCTACACAGAAAGAAAGAAAGAAAGAAAGAAAGAAAGAAAGAAAGAAAGAAAGAAAGAAAGAAAGAAAGAAAGAAAGGCCTCTGACACTCATTTGATCAGCAGATTCTAATACAATGGTGATTTTTATAACATTATCCTTCTTGACACAAGATAGAGAAGGACGCAAGGATATCTGTGTTTGCACCTGAGTCCTGGGACTGAGGCATGACATCCATGTCAAGGGCCACAACCACATCCTGCCTTAGCAAATTCTAAAGTTTAACTCTGTACTGTGTAAAGAAGTTACTTATTTTTCTCTGTACTCCTCAATATCCCACCATTCAAATTCATTGGATGACAGCCTAGATTCAGCTAAACAAAGTAACTTGTCAGGACATTTCTGGGAACACTGGAAATTGCCTTATACTAGTTAGAGCTTGGGAGAGTTACTTTTTCAGAGTACAGTTCCCTGAACTCTAGAGGTTCTGGGAGCTGTAGCCCCAAAGTAAACTCCAGTGCTGATTTGGATCCATATAGCTCATGGGTGGGAAAACTGCAGCCTCTCGGCCTCATGGAGCCTTTAAGAGCAGATTTTGTAGAGTCACAGGGCTCCCAAGGTATATGTATATATATAGCCTTAATCTGTCCCCAAATGCCTTCTTGGGGCAAGGGTGGCAATATTATCACATCCCCACAGGCTGTTTAGGACCAGCAGAGACCTTTTTTTTCTAACAGAGTGTTTGGTGGCACTGATGTGGCAGTTGATATCTGGGTTACTTCCTGTTGCACAAGGTGCTCATCTAAGCCTAGAAGAGCAGCCAGCATGGTATAGGGGTTTGGGTGCTGAACTAGACCTCTGAGAGATCAGGATTCAAATCTTTGTTCAGCCATGAGAATCCACTGGGGAATCTTGGGCATGTCACACTCTCACAGTCTCAGAGGAAGGCAACAAGGTCAAGGAGAACTACTGTAACAATCAGTGCAGAGAAATAGAAGATGACAACAAAAAATGAAGAAGAGACCTCTTCCACAAGATCTGAGAAATCACAGGGAAATTTAAACCCAAGGTAGGGATACTCTATGACCAACAAAGGAACATATTACATGACCAAATAAAAATGCAAAGATGATGGAAACAATATACTTAATGACTGTATAAAAGGGATAAAAGGATGACAGTTAAGTAAGAACCATTTAAAAATGAACCTACAATTCTAGAAAGTGAAATGGAAGCTGCAGTCAGGACACTTGGGAGAAATAAATCACCTAGAACAGGTGGCATACCAATACAGCTGCTTCAGGCTAAAGAGACAGTATCTACACTTGTTCCAACTAAAATCTGTCAATACATAGGGGAAACAAAACAATGGTTCACAGATTGGAAACATTCAATATGCATTCTGATTCTCAAGAAAGTGGACAACCGGGGTTGCAGTAAATACAGGGATTGCAGTAAATACAGTTTACATCTCTGAATATTCTTTACCTAAGAAAATCCTATGAAATTCATGGGGTCTCTTTAAGTGGACAGGTGGCTTGAAAGCACCTCCATATACATACTATTGGACAGCAGTTAATATTTAGCCATAATGCTAATGAGGACTCTAAAAACCATCTGTCTGGTGATAGAGGCCTAATTCACTAATTCGTTATACCTTGCCCTTCAAAGGTTTTGTTCCTGCCCATTTTTAGGCTGGGAAATTGTGACTGAGCCAACATCACCCAGTGATCTGTGATGCTGAAGTGGACTCATTATTACTAGATGAATGGTGGTTTAGGTGTGCATTCCACTGCAGCTGGTGAGTGAGCTGTAGTTTGAAAATTCACACAAATAAACAACTGGGAATAACAAACTTCAACATCAATTCATAATTTTAATTATAGTTTTGAACATGGATTATCTCTTTCCTGGTCCAGCTCTTACCATTATATTGTCTGGGTTTTGTAAATAAGCCAAGACTATGCATTCAGGCTGGAAGAATTCAGGAGGCATGTAGACAGTGAAATCATCCTCATCCTCATCAAGATGTGTAGTGCCTATTGTATACTACCCCTTTAAAAAGCAAGCCCAGCAGGCTTGAGGGCTGTGTCCTCAGAAATTAAATTTTGCCTTGAGAATTCAACACAAGATTTCAGGGTAAGACATCACATTGTGCAACATTGTGTCTGCGTATTTCAAAGACATTTCCAGCTTTCCTCAAAGATACATAACCCAACATACAAAATAAATAAATTATACACACACATATATATATATATGTTAAAAAACAACAACTGAAGGTCACAAGTGGGAAGACACAGATTGACCTAATTTTTTTTTTAAATATAGAATTCTGATGTGCACATTCTAAAGCCAAGTGCATAACATTGGTTCTGGCAGGTGACTATAGGCTAATAATGAAGAAGAAAAAAGATTGGATGCTCAGCTCAGGAATTTGTGATCAGTACCAAAAGCAAGTACTGTCATGTCTTTTCATACAGAAAACCCACCTTTTTTTTTTTGCCAACAACTTAGGAGGCAAGGAGGAAGCTTTTTAAGTCTTGCTAGTCATGGGCCAATTAAAAAAAAATGAAACAAGTTGATTAAAGTGAAGGATTGACTGTCTTTTAAATTACCTACCTTTTAAAATATTAAGGATTTCCACTTTGAGCTAGGTCAAAAAGACAGTAGTTGTTTGGTAAAGACAAGTTGATTTGTGGGATAAGAATGAAGTATACTGGACTGAATTTCTTTTCCAGACTCTCAAAGAGGTATACTAATTTATTCGGAATCTACACTGGTTTTCTTGAAAATAGTGTTGTGCTTGTCATACAGTTCTAAGCACTATGTCCTTCCTAGTCCAGAAGCTACATTAGCTCCTTCTAGAATATATCGGTTCTATGTAAAGTGATGTTATCATGGATGTATAGGGAAAACTAGACAGGAGATATTAATAGTTTAATGACAAATGAAGGATGATCCGTCCAAAAAACCACAACCCTCTGTTGTTACAGATTTCTTTTATTGTTGAAAAGGTAATACAAAAGGGTATGAAATACATTTGAATTCCAAACAGTAAAAGTGTCCCAAATTTATACTTAAATGAGAAAAAAAAAATTGAATGAGAAGAAGAATGTTCTGTGACATAGCAGAAACTAAATAAACTTACTTAACTTTAGTAAAAGTGGCATTTTGGATTTTTCATCTTCTGCCTTGCAAAACTAAGCATCTGCTACTGTATGTTCATGGATAGATGAGGGAATAAGATGTATGCTCCAGAAACAGCTGCATATATCTCTAACTGGGATCAGTGTTTGTTTGGTTCTGCCTATTTCCTCTCCAGCAGCCAATTAACTTCCTTGTTGAGCTTTTCAAGTGCACCAGAACCACCAGTATAAAGTGAGACTTGGCAGAGATCCTACTGGAAGTATACTGGAGGTCTGGAGAATGCTCAATTCCCTTAATGGCACAGGGGCAGCCAGACAGCAGCGAGCCACTCTCCGAAGGCTAATCAGTGGTCATTGGGCCAGGGGGCAAAGTTGTACCTGGACATTGTCTGGCTGCTATTATGCTGCTATGGAACAGGCATTGCACAAAGAGATGACAAGAGTACTTCCTTCTGCAATGCCTGGGAAAATACTTACGCAGAGATAAATCACTAAGTGTATGTGGCCTCTTTCTCATAGGATACATACTATTCTTTGTCTCAAAAATAATTCTTAGATTTGCAGTAAAGAGACACTGTTCTATACAGAAAGTGATTTTGTAAGAGACAACTCTAGGGCCAAGATGCCGATGGAGGATAACTTTCCACTAGCATACTTATGGTTTTCAGTAGAGGATGTCTTCTCCAACGTGAGTCTGCTCCTTCATCTCTAGCTGGTGCAGAGCAACTGAACTCTCTCAGATTCACCTCTACCCCACGAGACAAAGCTGCACCCACAATCCCCCCATTTGTTATTTTGTACTCAGAATGGGGGTGTTGCAGTAGAAGATAATGAATACTTCTTTCCACAATATCGAAAAGAAAAACAGTTTGTGCACTGGCATAATCAGGAGTTATGCTAGCGTATGTCACCAATAGCCTATGAAAGCTGATTTCATTTAAAAACCTTTAACATATACTTATCCCTTCTGCCAAAGATGGATTTGGAGTTAACCACTGTTTAACCAGTTCGGTGGGCAGCTGTTAATATAAAGAGTAAACATTAAGTTACTGATTTCTTTGATTTTTTTTTTTAGGTAGTTAATTAACTAGTTAATTCCCACAACTTATCTTGACAGTTGGGAGTTGAAAGCCCTTGCCAATTCTTTTTTTTTTTTAATTTTTATTAATCATATAACTAAATCACAAATACAAAACAAGAAAAAAAATAAAACACCATGTGATATACATAATAGTGAATTAAAAAAATTTTTTTTCTTTTTTTTTCTCTTCTCTTAAGCAATACTAACTTACATTGTTATTTTGCACCTTTACCCTTAAATTTATAAATCTGTTCAACTGTTATAATTTCACATTTAATTCAATATTTTTCACATCCCCTTTAATCTATTTCTATTGTTAATTCTTTTAACTTTTTTTTTTAAAAAAACATTGACATCACTTATCCAATTAAATCTATAAATCACAAGTTTAACACACACACCTACTAAGAATTACAAAATATACAACATAAAAGAAAAACAAAACTAAAACTAAAAAATACCCACCCCCCAGAGCCAACTTTTTATTTAATCCACTTTCCAAAATTGCCATTCTTCTTTTGACAGGGTAGTATTACTATCTCTTTTCAGAACTTTATCCAAAAATATTTTCCAAATTTCTTCAAAATCATTCCCTTTAACCAAACCTTTCATAAACCTAATTCTACATGTTAGTTTATCATTAATTGCAATTTTCCACACTTCGTTATACCATTCCTCTATTTGAAATTTTTCATTTGCTTTCCATTTTTTTGCTATTATTAATCTCGCTGCAGTTAACAAATTTGTTATTAATTCTTTCTTTACTTGAGTACACTCAACCTTATCATATATAGACAACAATGCAATATTTGGACATACTGGTATATCTGCTCCTATAATCTCTTTTATCTCTTTAAAAACCTTTTGCCAAAACTCCATTATCTTATTGCAATTCCACCACATATGCATATATGTACCAATTTCTTGACATCCTCTCCAACATAATCTTGAATATTTCTCATCTATTTGATTTAATTTCACTGGAGTCAAGTACCATTTCCACACTAATTTATAATAATTCTCTTTTATTCTTATTGATAATTTTTTTAAATGACGTTGTTTCCAAATTTTTCTCCATTCTTGTATATCTATATTTTGTACTGTCTCTTCCTCCCACATTTTTCTAAGAAAATCCTCTTCTTGTTCTTTTGCTAATATTTTATATATTTCACTTGTAATACCTTTTAGTATTTCATTTTCTTGCATATTTTCTCTTTGAATAATAATTTGTTCAAATTTAGTATATTCTTTAAAATCCTTAACATATCTTTTCATACTCTTTGTCCATTGCTCTAATTGTATATAATTTAACCAGGATATTTTAGTTTCCTGCAATCTCTCTTTCATTCTATCTTTATTTATCATTATTTTCATCCAATCTTTTAATCTATAAATTTTTTGTTTTTTTATTTCTTTCTCTATTATTTCTCTTAAATTTATTGGAAATTTTTCCATCATCACTATCGGAGTTAATATTGATATATTCGGTAATAATTTTCTTTTATTTTTTTTCCATATTTCTATTATATTTTTTATAAAAGGATTTTCTATCTTCTCCATTTCTTTCTTCGAAAAATTCCTAAAAAATATATTTTCTAATTTTGTCTCAATATTCATATCTTCTATCTCTAACCAATCTAAATCACCCTTTCCTGAAACCCCCTCTATGATATATCTCAATTGATTTGCATAATAATACCATTTTAAATTTGGAAGTCCCAGGCCACCTTCTTTTTGACTTTTATACCAATATTTCTTGTTAATCCTCGATTTTTTATTTCCATTACAAAAATTATTTAATATCTTTTGCCACTCCTTTAATTCTTCCTCTGATATTTTTATTGGTAACATTCTAAACAAAAAGTTAATTTTAGGTAAAATTTTCATTTTTACCACTGCTATTCTACCAAACCACGATAGCTTTATATTTTTGTAGTCCTCTAGTTTCCTTTTTGTTTCTAATCTTAATTTCTTGAAATTTTTTTCCTGTAATTCTTGTAAATTTTTTGTAATCTCTATTCCTAAATATTTAATTGATTCTTTTATTTTAAGTAATCCTCTTTTACTACTTATAAATTTTTGTACTTCTTCTTTAGTATAATTAAATAACATTATTTCTGATTTGGCCCAATTTATTTCTAATCCCGTCTTCTCCCCAAACTCTATTAAATGTTTATCTATCCTATCTATCTTTTCAATTGGATCCTTAATTGTCAACAATGTGTCATCTGCAAATAAGCTTATTTTATTTTTTTCCTTAACTCCAATTCCTTCCAAATTCTCATCATTTCTTATCACATTCGCTAACATTTCTATAACTATTGCAAATAAAACTGGAGATAATGGACATCCTTGTCTCGTTCCTCTTGTTATTTGAATCTGTTCTGTAAATCCATCATTTACCATCACTACAGATGTATTATGTGAATACAATTGATTTATTAACCCTTTAAATCTCTCTCCTAATCCTATTTTATTTAAAATTGTTTTTAATGCCGGCCATTCCACACAATCAAAGGCTTTAAATATATCTAGGGCTAAAATTCCAGCTTTTTGTTTATCTCTGTCCATTATATTTATTTTATTTATCGTTTTCCCTATTAAATTTGCCATCTGTCTTCCTTGAATAAAACCACATTGATCTTTATGTATATACTTATAAATAAATTTATTTAACCTCTTCGCCATTATTGCTGTCAAAATTTTTGCATCTTGATTTATTAAAGATATTGGTCTATAAGAACCTGGATCCATAGGATCCTTATTTGGTTTTAAAATTAATATTATTAGTGACTGCTCCCTTGTCAATTCTGCTGAACATACCCAGAGATCTGTAAGTGGATCCCAGTTTATTTACTGTATTGCAGTGAAGAAAATTAGTAAGACTTCTTTTTTTTCCCCCTGGAAGAATCGTGAACATTACATGGTTTAATATAAAAAGAGCAACCAAAATGATCAAGGCCCTGGAACAATTCCCCTTTGAGGAATGTTTACAATCTCTTGGGCTTTGGATCTTAGCGGGAAAAAAATTGATTGGGAAGGGAGCCTGACAAGAAGTGCAGACAGTGACCAGTTTTTCCTTTCTTTCATAATTTTAGAACTTGGGCTCATCCACTAAAGCTAAATGGCAGGAGAGTGAGGAAAGACCAAAGGAAGCCCTTCCTCATACAACACAGAGTTAAGTGTGGAACTCGCTACCATGAGATGTAGTGATGGCCACAGGCATGGACAGTTTTAAAAGGGGATTAGACAAATTCATGGAGAATAAATTGGACCACTGTGAGAAGAGAATGCTGGACTAGACAGGCCTTTGGTCTGATCTGGCTGGGCTTTTTATTTATTTTTTTATTAAAAAAATCCAAAAGAGGAACACCAGAAAAAAAAGATAACTTTATTTTATCACCATTATTAGAGACATGAAATAAACAGAAAAGAAATGGCTCCCACTCTAGTTATATCACCACT
The DNA here is from genome assembly GCA_948474755.1 of Ctenosaura bakeri. Classification (NCBI taxonomy): domain Eukaryota; kingdom Metazoa; phylum Chordata; class Lepidosauria; order Squamata; family Iguanidae; genus Ctenosaura; species Ctenosaura bakeri. Next base: position 52,130 of record CAOLHI010001151.1, on the reverse strand, counting down.
TTAATCAATAATAACAGATCTTTCTTTTAATCAGAATCAGTATTTGGATTCTTTTTTTTGCTAAGGAAAAAACATACACTATACTGCCATGAGGATTTATATGTCATGGATGTGACAATCTCTTTCACTGCAATCACTGAAAAACAGAAGCTTATATGCTAAGAAAAGGGAGCATAATATCTTGAGAAGCTTAACATAATTTGAACAACGTAAAGGGAAGATGCTATTTTCAAAGCTACGTCAAATTCTTTTAAGTATGGAATGCAATTCAGCAAGACTTTCTGGTTCAAAGTGGGAGAAAGATCTTTACCAATAATTGCTTATGCTGTGCAGAATAAAAGACATAAATATTTCATTATATTTAAATATCAAGGGAAAGCTACAAAGCGATAATGTAACAGGATATTTTCATGAGGAAAACAGGCAGTACCTTGTATTTTCCTTACTGACTTGAGTGCTGAGATGTTCCAGGGACAGTGCTACTCACATTTGGAAAGATGAGTACAGTGGAGGTATATAATGTATTTGTAAGATTTGGTCTATTTATAAATATATAGAGACATCATTAATAGGTGCAAACAACAACCATTCCTACCATCCAGCAGATTTGCTACCAGACAGCATGCACCAAAGAGAAACACTGAGCTGTTAAGAGTCTTCACCAGCCTTTCAGTAACTCAGACCTCCTAGCTCTGTTTCTTTTGCTTTCTTCCCAAACAGAGGCAGTACTCCAATTAGGCAGAGTGCGGCTGCTGCTTCAGGCAGCCAATTCTGAGGGGCAAGGAGGAGTGATGGGATGTTGGAGCTATGTGTTTCACATGGCCTATTCTGTAGCCCCTAAGTCAGCCTTCTGCAAAGGCAAATAGAGGATGTTGTGTCCCATCCCAAATACAGAAGTTGGATGTATTCAGCTGTGAGTCCAGTCAATTTCTGTATGTAGAATAGGAAGAGGAGGTACAAACAAGAGGAACAATCTTTATCTCAGGTATACAAATTGCTTTGGAGCCTGATTTCAAATAGCTGTAACCTCCATGCACCTTTTATGCCCTCCATTCAGCTGAAAGTGGGTTCCCTCCTGGTGTCCTGTCCAAACAAGAAGATACTTTGCCCTACAGTAGGAAGGTGATGCACTTTGACTGTAGACTGTTATTGGGTATCACCATGTAATAGAAACGTAAGGAGAAAACAAACATTAAGTGGTCTCAATGTCATGTAGAAGGCAGAGCAAGCTTGTTTTCTGCTCCTCCAGAGACTAAAACACAAATCAATGTATTCAAACTGGGCGGGGGGGGGATTCTATTTAAATCAGAAGAATGTCCTGACAGTAATTGCTGTTGGCCATGGAGCTTTTCCTCAGTGGACCAAGAACTCTCCTTCATTGGAGGTCTTTAAAAAGAGGTTGCACAGTCATCTTTTAGGAGGACTTTTTTGTGCATTCCTGCATGGCAGGAAATGGGCTAGATGGCTCTTGTGGTTCTTTGCAGATCTATGACTCCATGAATGTTACTGGTTCTGGCTCTGAGGAACATGAAAACTCCTTTTTCAGAAACTTCCACGGGACTGTTTAAAGCATGTTTGCTTAGAAGTAATACAAGTGTTTGATTATTTATTTGTTCTGCCCTTCCTCAAAAAGGCTAGAAATCCAATAGAAGAGGGAGACAAACATAAAAGCATGCATGCACAAATCTCAGTGACAATTCACAATGCATTGCAGGCGCTGCACTTTTCTATTTTTAGGTTCTATTTTTAAAAAATGTTGAAAAACTAGTTCTAGAAGAAACACTGGTTTCCACCACCTGGGTTGATCACTTAATGCTGAGGACAAACAATAGGAATTGCTATCTCTATCTCAGTTTGTCTGTGCATTCCTTAATTGCATCCCACTAGCAAGTGTGTGTGAGACAGAAATCTTACTACGGCTTGACATTTGTTGTTGTAATATGCCTTCAAGTCTCCTCTATATGGAAACTCTCTCATATGATTTTCTTGGCAAGGTCTATTCAGAGAAAGTCTATAGAGAGAGTGTGCCTTCCCTGAAGTCACCCAGTGGTAGGGTTACCAGAGCGAAAACTGTAGAGGGTTCCTGTACTTTAAATGGTTGTATAGAACAGAGCTGCGTTAAGGTTTTTGTAGCCCATGGGTACTCTTGTATTCAACTCTTCACCTTGCTTTGACATACCACTAGGGATGTTTTCATAGGCCATAGAATTTTTGTAAGCCCACTGTGCCTAAAGTGTCTAATGGATAAGGCAGCCCTAGTGTAAGAGGAGGAATTTCAGCTAGTGTAGCTTGTTACCTGCTTATATGACATGCAGTACCTCCTGAAATTCCCTCTTCTATATAATACACAACCATTAAAGGCATAGGAAACATCTCCAGTTTTCATTTTGGCAACCCTGCCCAGTGGCTTTCCATGTTGAGTAAAAATTCAAACCCTAGTCTCCCAGAGCCCTAGCCCAACACTCAAAGCACTATACCACACTTTTACATATGGACATAACCTGTGCTAAAAAGAAACTAAATCTATGGTACTTTCCCCAGAAATGACAAGTGTCACTTGTTACATTGTCTGCTCTAGCTGTTAATTTAAGCAGTTGTTAAGGGCAGGGGGTGTAGACTGTACACCCCTACCCCTCAGAAAAAGAAGGGGCCACAAACTGGACAAGAATGATCCTCCAGCTTCTGTTTGGTTCTAATATTCTATTAAGCATACAAGCATAGCAACAAAACTCAGAACGCTGGACATACAATACAGTTGAGTCAATGGGAATCAAGTTGGAAGAGGACCTTGAAGTTTACAAAAGTGCAAAACTTGAAAGAAAACTATTTCAAAATCTTCCATAGATGGTATATGACTCCAGAAAAAATACAAAAAATATACAAGACAGGAACAGGAAGATGTTGGAAATGCCACACTCAGACTGGTACAATATATCATATGTGGTGGATCTGCCCAAAGACATGAAGTTACTGGAAAGAAATACACAAAAATATAGAAAAAATATTCCGTAATCAATTCACTATGACCCCAGAAATTTATTTATTAAACATACTTGATGGAATAGATAATCAAACCGACAAGAAGTACTGGAGAATCATACTATATATGGTAACATCTGCGAGAATAGAATTTGCAAAATTTTGGAAAAATGAAGATGTTCCCAAAATTGAACAGTGGTTTCAAAGTATACAAAAGATGAAAATAGCAGATACTCTTTCACGAAAATTAAGAAACCAAACAGAAGGCATAAAAAATGAGTGTGTTCCAATAGATAATTACCTCCAACACAAAATATAATTAACATATAAAGAGCACTTGAGAATGAGTAGTTGGGTAAAAATACATTATTATATTCCAAAGGGTTTTAAGAAAATATGTACTAAAGTATTAAGGTTACTTAATAGAATATCCAGTACATAAGGACCTGGACTGAAGGTTATTAAAAGACAAATGTAGTACTTAAACAACTGGTAACATTTATGTTAATACTAAGATTCTAAGTAGAAGTGTAGGAGGATAAGAAAATACAGTAAACTTTCATGTATGTAGATAAAAATATGATAGAGAAACTTTTTTTTTTAAAAAAAACTTAATACTGAGAAAACATTTGGTATAGTAAGAAAATGTCTGGTTTTGATGGATGTGAGTTCTCTCTTTCTAACCTTCAGGCCCTCTGGAACTCACTCACGCAAATGGGCAAGTTCCTAGACTCATAGAGTTGGAAGAGACTCCAGGGGCCATTGAGTCCAACTCCCTGCTATGCAGGAACATGCATCAAAGCATTCCCAAGAGATGGCCATCCAGTCTCTGCTTAAAAACATCCAAAGAAGAAGACTCTTCCACACTCCAAGGCAGCATATTCCACTGCCGGACAGCTCTGACCCATCAGGAAGTTCTTCCTGAGGTTCAGGTGGAATCTCCTTTCCTGCAACTTGAATCCATTGCTCCTTGTCCTAGTCTCTGGAGCAGCAGAAAACAAGCCCGCTCCCTCCTTGACATGAAATCCCTTCAAATATTTAAACATGGCTATCATGGCCCTTCTTAACCTTCTCTTCTGCAGACTAAACATACCCAGCTCCCTAAGCTGTTCTTCATAGGGCATGGCTTCCAGACCCTTCACCATTTTGGTTGCCCTCCTCTGGACACGTTCCAGCTTGTCGATATCCTTCTTGACTTGAGGTGCCCAGAACTGGACACAGTATTCCAGATGAGGCCTAACCAATGCAGAATAGAGTGGTACCATTACCTCCCTTGATCTAGACACCATACTACTACTACTACTACTACTACTAAAATTTATTTTTATCCCGCCTCTCCCAGTGGATCGAGGCGGCATTACAAAAAATATATATAAATACATTAAAACATTAAAATGTACCCCATCCTCCCCACCCACCAACCCTTCTATCCCCCTAAAACACATTAATTATTAAAAACAAATTAAAAACAAAATTAGAACAAAGAGACAAATGATGATACTCCTATTGATGCAACCGAGAATCGCATTGGCTTTCTTGGCTGCTGCATCACACTGCTGACTCATGTTCAGCTTGTGATCTACCAAGACTCCTAGATCCCTTTCACATGTAGGGTTATCCAGCCACGTGTCCCCCAGCCTATATTTGTGCATTCTCTTTTTCCTGCCTAAGTGTAGGACCTTTCATTTCTTTCTGTTGAAATGTTGAAAGGTATCTTCTTTAAGCATTTTCCCAAAGTCATTTTCCCCAAGACTTTAGCATGCTTCATAATCCTTATCCCAGCTGAAGACACCGCACAGCTGAACGTGTCCCTAACTGTTCCCTTCCACTGGTCCCACTATGTGCTGCAACTTCCTGGGGCCGGCGGAGGATCCTTCTTTCTGTTTGCCTGATTCCTATAAAATAAAACCACCAACAGCTATAAGGGTAGTAAAGAACAGAAAGCAGTCCTTAAGAGTTTTGCGCAGGGCCCTTCCAGCCTCCATCCTTGGCCATTTCCGCACTACAGTGTTAAAGTGCTGCTATTCCACTTTCAACGCCCTGTGGAATTCTGGGGTTTGTAGTTTACTGAGACCAAAGAGCTCTTTGGCGGAGAATTCGAAGTGCCCTTCCCTAAACTTCAAACCCCAGAATTCCATAGGAGGTTGATAGTGGAATAGCAGCACTTTAACACTGTAGTGCGGAAATGGCCCTTGTTTACATTCCGTTACACGACCGGCGCAGGTCCTGGGACGGCGGCAACAGGTTGGACCGCCCGGGGAGCCCCGGTCTGGCGGGTCGATGTGCCTTTAAGAGAGCCTTCTGCTCAGGTAAGGGGGAGGCGCCTCTCGCCTTTCCCCCTCCGCGGCGTCGTTCCTTCCCCCTCTGTGTGTCATGATGGATTAGCAGCTGCGGCCAGCTCAGCGCCCGAGGATCAGACGCACACAGGGAAGGAGAGACAGATTTAGATTGACCGGGAGGAGGAGGAGGAGGAGAGCGGGCCGGGGGGAGCGTGGTTTCGCTCCCCTGCCTTGATGAAACGCACACGCGCCTCCTAGCCAGCCAGCCAGCGCGCAAAAGAGGAGGAGGAGGAGGAACCCGTCCCTTCCCTCCGGGTTCTGGGCTGGGACGCTACTTCCTGGAGAAACCCTCCGTGCGGGGAGTTTCGCCCGAACTCCCGGCTTCCCTGGAGGAGGAGGAGGAGGAGCGGTAGCAACACCTGTCCAAAATGAAGGACCGGCTGGAGCAACTGAAAGCGGTAAGGCAGCGCGTCCCGTCTGCCCTTCACCTTGTAGGGTGGTGTCTTTCTTTCATCGGGCCATTTCCGCACGAGCCTGTTATAGCGCGATGATTCCACTTTCAACCTCCTCTGGAATCCTGGGGTTTGCAGTTTCGGGAGGGGCCGGACGGCCCCTCCCGAAACTGCAAACCCCAGGATTCCAGAGGAGGTTGAAAGTGGAATCATCGCGCTATAACAGGCTCGTGCGGAAGTGGCCTCGGGATTAATGGGGTTGGGGGCGGGGGACTGCAAAGAGAAACACGCTCTCTTCCGGGTGATGCGGGTTAGAAGTCGTATCGAGCTTCGTCGGGCTTACTTGGGAGGCTGCATGCCCAGAATCCGGCTTAACCACGAGAGGGGAAAGGGGTGAAGCCCTGATCCATCAGCGTGCCTAGAGGGAGGTTTACGCAATTTAGGGACACTTGCTATCGTAAAAAGAGGGTGGGTGGGACACAAACCATCAGGGGACAGAAGTGGCGCAAACTTAACCCAAAGTTTTAAAAAATGTTTGAAAGGGCAGGGTCGGGGAGGAGGCTTATATAGCTCAGTGATTTCTAAAGGGGGTTGGCTGGAAAGGTGGAGATGGGATTGTTCAATAATGCCATCATGAAGCGAGGCAGAACATCTGTCCAAATTGTAGCAAACGCGTTTTTCCCAGAACATGCGCATGCGGCATGGCACTGCAAAGCATGCCTTTGGGCACACAGACCCTGGATGTGCACTTCAGAACCATGGAGCCACGCAGAGCTGGCTGGGAGGTGGGTGGGCGGAAGCTTGTCAGTTGGTAGTTGGGAAGACACTTGGACCCTTTGGTCACTAGACTGTTGTACCACTATTATTCCACTTTCAACATCCTGTGGAATCCTGAGGTTTGTAGTTTACTGAGGCTAAAGTGCTCTCTGACTGAGAATTTTAAATGCTCCTCCGTAAACTGCAAACGCCAGAATTCCATAGGATGTTGAAAGTGGAATAATGGCACTATAAACAATCTAGTGCGGAAATGGCCTTGGAAAGACTAGAGTGGAGTTTATGGGAAAGCTTATGGGAAGGAGAGGGGCTCCCTTCTCCCACATAACCACCCATTTCCCACCACTTTTTTCATAAGAAGATCAGTGGGGTTGGTAACTTCTTCTTTTTGGTTTCCCGCCTTGTGACACTTGGCTTTCTTTCATTCTTCCCCCACCCTATTGCACAAACTTTCATTAAAACATGTGCCTTAGGACACATCTATAAAAGATGTCGTAAAAGCTTTAGGCACATCCAAGGCTGAAATACTGATCTCATATAATCTCTTATTTAACAGGTCCTAGTCAGTTGACTTGTAGCTGCTCACTCTTGTTTGAAAGGAGTATTCCTCAATTCATAATGCTGCCTCTCTATAGCAGAGCATAATGGACAATCTCTCAGCCTGCGGTCACTTCTGAGATCAACTCTTTAGCATTTCTTAGTTTTCAGTCTTAATCTGTCACCTTAATTGGGGGGAGGGCACAAATATCAGCCTTGTAAGACAAGTTTGCCGGTGATTCTCCTGAAGTTAATCATCATTGAACACATCATGGTGTGATGTGACATGTGCCAGACTTGACAAAGGCCTAGACATGCTCCTTCTTTCACACTTGCTGCCTTCATGGTGACGCCTGCTGCATAGTGAAATTCCTCAGATGGCTGTTCTCTCTTTTACCCTGTAAATAAAGTGTGTTGTCATTGGGATTGTTTGGATGAGAGGCTAGTTATGTTTCATCTCTTGTTTTATGGCACAAGGAATACTCCTTGTTTGCTGGGACTAGTTGCCCAATGTAAAGGAAAGAGGGTGTAGAAATTGTGGCTCTGCTGCCATGACTATCAAACTCTTTTCTTGTTCTTTCTGAGCAGTGAAAGTGTAGCAAAAAATTAAGGTAGAAAGAGAGAGCTTGGGACAGTTACCTCTTTTTGGACTACTTCTGCTGAGTTTCAAATGTCTATAAGCACTTTGATGATGAGGGAAGGATATTTGTGCATAATCTGAATCATTTTCCAAATTCTGATAAAATTGAGGAATAATGCGATTGAATTGGTGACAGGTTTCCAGGCAGAGAGGTCAAAAGAAAATGTGCAAATCCTGCCTTTTTCATTCTTAATAGGTTGTTTTGCAGAAAGGGAGAGAGGGAAGAAGAGATAGCAAAATGGGGGGGGTGTTTACACATAGAAGATGTCATTATTTATTCCCCTTCCAAATAACATTCTATGAATGAGACAGAAGAGGAGAAAAAGCTGACAACCCGGTGATATAGGGTCATCTTCAGTTTTCTGGAGTGAGCCTAGTGTAGAGCTTTCTTTAGACCTCTGTTAAGAAAGAATATAAAGCACTTGTGGTTGTTGTATGCCTTGAAGTTGTTTTTGACTTGTGGTGACTCTAAGGCAAACCTCTCACAGAGTTTTCTTGGCAAGAATTGTTCAGAGGCAGGGTTTGCCTTTACCTCACTTTGAGGCTGAGAGAGTGTGACTTGCTGAAGGTCACCTAGTGGGTTCCCTTGGCCAAGCTGGGATTCCAACCTTCTCCTTTAGAGTCGTGGCCCAACGCTCAAGCCACTATACCCCCTGACCCCGGTTCTCACACTGGTATTCTACAAACCACTTACCTGGTTTATTTTCCCAGTTTGCTTTGTGTAGATCAAATGGAAATGTCAAATATATGAAGTCAAAGTTCAGGTTTTATGGATAATTCTCTCTCTCTCCACCTCACCTTGATGCCGAGCATTTGAACATTGTGTTGAAATTACATACTTATTTGAACTAGGCTGAAACTGAATCATCAGTGATATAAAACAAGGACCTAATACTAATCTGCATTCAAGGGGAATGGGAGGGCCTGTAGCCTAATAGTCAGGAAAAGGATGACACTATCTAAATTCCAGAATTGGATTAGCAATTGGATTTAGGCCATAATATACCATAACCTACCAATAATGCCCTTCTGTTCTCCATGAAACTTTGTGTCAGAATATATTTGGTGGCTCCAGTGCCACAAAACTCCTTGTTTTTTGTTTTTTCCCCTGCGATGGCTCCCTGTTTGTAAGATAACACTTGTGTTAAAGAAGATTGTGCAGGCTTTCTGATTATTTTAAACAAATCTTCACTTGGCAAACTGGATTCTTTTACTGACACAAGTTATATGAACTTTCATCTACCTGTTTGCCTAATTTATTCTGTTTCTGAAAGCCATGTAGAAGTATAATGGGTTGTGTAGTGCAATGAGGCAGTATTCCCAGGCTACTGGAAATCCAAACCAAATCCTTCTTGGACTTTGTAAAAACTTCTTAGATATGAAATATAAACATCTGAGGACCAGAAACTCTTTAAAAAAACAACAGAAGATTTTTTGGGATGCTGAATTATCAGTTCTGTGTTTGAATATAATTTTGAAGAATACCCAAGCCTGCCAGATACATTGATATCAGGGAAAGTAAGCTTGATATTCAACAGTGGGATACACTGCCTCAGAGTGTGGTGGAATCTCCTTCTTTGGAGGTTTTCAAATAGAGGCTGAATGGCCATCTGTCAGGAGTGTTTTGACTGTATATTCCTGCATGGCAGGGGATTGGACTGGATGGCCCTTGTGGTCTCTTCTAACTCTATGATTCTCAATCTGAAAGGAGACTGAGAAGATTGTTGTTGTTTGTTCAATTTCCTCATAAGATGCACCAGACTAGGAAGCTGTAATGCTGTGAGCTGGGGGAGATAAAGTTCTAAACTATACCAAAGCAAATCAGTACAGCATTCCACAAGGGGTCCCCATGGAAGATCAAAAAGAAGTGTCAACAGGCTTTATGGATTCCTCTTATTCCATCTTTTTGGGAACAAACTGGCTATTACAAAGTTAAGTGGAAAAGACAACTTGGTTTTTAGAGATGAACTTAATTATCATCCACTTTGTCCAGTGCATTAAAGAAGACAGATTGCTCTGGCAAAAATGCCTTTTGAGAAATGCTTGGTAAGATTCTAAAGAGACTCTGAAGTAGCAAGTCCAGCTTTTATCAGTTCATGCCATTATGGCTGCATGATGAGTTGTAGAACTTCTCATGGTGTTTGTGTATGCTTTTATCTCTGAAACATGTATACACATGAGATGCCTTTCCCCATTCAGATGTTATGTTACATCAAGCTTCTCAACCTAGTACCTTCCAGTTTCTAGAATCCACTGCATGTAGTAAACTGTTGTAAAGTCTTGTGCCTTGTAGGCTCTGGAATGAAAGCTACCTCACAATGTTGTGCAGCTTCCCTTTAAAAAAAATACTGTCATCATCAGAAGGTGTCTTAAGCTTTTTAGAAAGAGAGAGAGTACATTTATTGGGAGGGTAGAGCAAAGCATGTATCCAAAGGGACAACTCCTAGCACTGTCAGTCAAAAGATACTGTGTGTTTGTTTTTTTGTCCTTTATGGATTAAACAAAAAAAGACAAGAGGGAAAACAGAGGTGGGTCAAAAGTGGGAGACATTGTCATCTTGGACCTTTTGTGAAATCCTGTGTTTGGGGCAGTGTGATGGCGAGATGAAAGACTTAACCTGGAAGCACCTAAGGCCCATTTTCATTTATCTCTCATATCTAAAGTTTTGCAGTTTCAGTGGTTGAAACCCTGTAAGACTGAATGGCCAACATTGCAACTTAACCTTTGTCTTGGCTACTTAATGGATCAGGCAACTATTTACTCTTGGATCATTTTGATGTTTGTCAATAGCGTGAGAGCAAGCAGGACTAGAACTGCATACCTTGCTGGGATGTGGAACCAGATTCAGGAGTTATGTGACAGGTGCCTGAAAGCTTGAGAGTTTCATCTGCTTCTTCAAGGATTGTCTTCCTGATCCCGATACATTCGGCCATAGTATGGGACATTAAAGCCTTTTTGCCTTCATTCTGAAGGGGTGAGGGGAATCCACTGTAGCTCTTTCATGGAACAGTATGTCCGTTTCTGATAAATGAAGCCTTGTTTTAAATTCTGACTTGGAACCAATCCAGAGAATGATGCTACATTTCCTCATCCTGGTCTACAGCCGATTTCTAAAAAAGTAGGTTTCTTTGAAGAGACAGAAATGAATTCTAGAGATCTTGCTCATGTAGGCATTCTCTTCTTTGCTTTGTTGGTGGTGTTCCTGATGAATTTTTTTTTTCATTTGTTTTGCTTTTTTCATGGAATTTTACTGGGAGGGCACCTAGATGTCATTTGTAAACCTCGTGTATTTTTTTTACCACTGTATTTTCTTCTTTTTCTTACCAATAAAAAACCATTAATGAGGGAAAGATGGGACAGTTGTGTAACAGCTTTTAATTGGTAGTGCTGGAAGCCCTCCATCTGGAAGCCCTGATGTGGCTTTGAGAGAAATGGGCAGTTGTAGGCCAGGGTAAGCCCCCACCTTTTAGTGCCCTGTTACCTGACAATTTGCTCTTTCGACACTTCCAAATTAAGGAGCAATTCCATTAATTTGATGGTGGTTGTGTTCTTTCACTGGTTCTTCTTATCTATTGAGGCTTGCTTGGGACCACTCATGTGTGCATTGCTTGCAAAATGAACTATGGTGGCAGGGGAAGGTGCCAAGCCAGCTGAGAGACTTTGCAAGCAGCGCATGTGTGGTTGGTCCCAAGTACAGTACAGTATATAAATTTCACTTTCAACCAATTGTATCTTCTGACAGTGCTCCAGCCCCTAACCTATCAGATAAGTGGTGAAAACATGTACATCGTCCTAGGAAGACCACATGTGGCCTTGTGCCTAGACCCTTTCATTGGATTGCCTGCACGTAACTGAATTCTGTGAAGTATTGTTTTGTTTTGCTAAAGCAGAGGAGTTACAGGCAGCTGCTCCTTGACTACGGGAGGGTCTGGGCTGTCAGAGTTAGAGAGTCATTCCCCATTTCCCAATTTTAGGAGAACAACCACGATGACAATGTGTGAGAGGCATGTTTGTTTCTCTGCCCATGATTCAGAAGAGCAGGGAGCAGGGCAAAGGGAGGGAAGGAGTGACAGGGATTTAGCCAGGATTATAAAGCCATCAGCTAGGGGAAAAGGAGATAAAACGCTTGGGAGAGAGAAGGGGATTAATTTTATTTTTATTCCTCAGCAGACTCAAGTCCCAAATGGACAGTGGGAGGACATGTAAGCAGGAGCAGGTCTTATTGCGGGTGGTATGTTTTTGGAGAAGGTTGGAAATGCTTTTCCTAAAGGAAGGGCTCTCACTAGGAGGTGAACAGGGATAAACTACTCCAGTACATAGCTTTTCCCTCCTCCCTGAGACATAGTTGCATTTCATTCTGGCATGGCTATTTCTGAATGCTGTCATTGGGGTACAGATGCCCATTTATTGCTTGGTTGACACTTGCAAACTCCTCTGCTGTCAGACTTTGGGTGTAATTCCATCTGCACACACTACTGATTAAATTGTAACAGTCTTTCTGGGCAGTAACAACTCATACTGCAGGTGGAGATTATATAATTGGACATTTTCCCTGTGTCTAAAAACACATCTACAGGACAGATGTTATAGTAAGGTGAGATTTCCTCTCACTCGTACAGCTCTTGGGAAAACCATAAAGTTGGAAAGGACCTTGGATGTACAGTGCTTACCTACTGCAGGTTCTGCAATGCAGGATGCAACAATACCATTCCTGGTAGCAAGCCATCTGACCTTTACCTAAATACATCCAGTGAAAAGAGCTCTGCTGTTTCACTTGCTGGTTTTAGAATGCTATGGAGTTGATAAAAATCCATGGCCTTGTAGTCAACACAACATATGACAGTTTATATTAACATGTGATATGTTTTATAGGTCCATTGACTTCTGAGCCTTGTGGAGACACAAGTACTCTTTTTAGCTTTCTTTTCTCCCTCTGAAACTAGAAGGGCTATGTTCCTGCTAAGCAAATGATCCACATTCCAAGTATTTTCTGAGGAAAACACTAGTCTATATATAGTATTTATTCTTATAAGAGGTGAAAGTGCTCAGAACTTTCTCTTAATATCACGACTGGGCCCCACATAAGAATGGGAGCTCTTGTTTTCTGAGGCCATGTAGAGCTGAGAACTCTCAACAACAATTCATCTATTAATTCTAATATTGTGGTTTAGAGGAAGTCTCACTTCCTAAAAAAATCATGAAAGCTGTCATTTGTAAAACAAAAAGAAAATCCCAATCTTTTTGCTTATAGCTCAATATACAGAGGAAGTATAGACTGCTAAGCTAGGCTTCAGTCACTTCAGAACAGCTTGGTTCTGGGTTAGTTTGATTTCTTACAATTTTTTTACATTTATGTTTAACTGTTGATTCCATGGTTTGTATTTTTTTTTAACATATGGAGTTTGTAGCCCAGGATATCTTATTTCTGTAGAGGGGAACTGGTTACCAGTGTGGGAAGCACAGTAAGATCTTTGACAAGACTTTGTCCAAGTCTTGTTAGGCATTGGCCCGTTCTCCCTCCCTCCTTGGACTATATCAGCTTGCCAACTTTGGCAGGAACACACCAAATCCCAGCCTCGAGTAAACCATTGGTATCTGCTTCTCCTGTCTTAATGACACTTTCTTCTGAGAGATCCAGAGAAATGCTCTGCTCTCTTCTACCTTGCTTAGGAGTCTCTTCCTCTTCTTCCTTCTTTTCTTTTTAGGCATAATGTTGTTGTATTTAATCTCACTGAAAACAGTATGCTCTGTCTTATCACTGATGACTTCTGCTCCACTTCCCAGCCTTCCAGCAATCTGCTGTCCAGATTTGCTCTAAAAAGACCCGCAGACATTGTTATGTCAGCATATTATTTCCAGAGAAAATCAGAGAACAATTGAAATAATAGGCCATAATATTTAAATAGGCCATTTAAAGCATAATGCTGAACATAATCCTAAGTATTTGAAAGAAACTGTCTCTAAATTCAGTGGGAGCTGTTCTCTGTTAAATGCAACCTGTGATTCAAAAACATTGAAATATTGATGTTCAAGGCAACGATAGTAGATCTTATTGTATGCCTAGACAGATGTCTTCTTGGGTGACCTTTAATACAAGGGAAAATGATGAAATAGTCTGGTATTTAATCAAATAATTCTTTTGTGCTTAAGCCCTTGAATATAACAAATCATGGAAAGTGCAATTTTATAGGAAGACGTTTGTCTCAGTTTTGCTTCTTCGTCCTGCTGTAAAATGTAATTTGACTTTGAATGGCTTTATAAATTATTGGGGAGCCCATGTGGTGTAGGGGTTTGAGCATTGGACTACGACTCTGGGGACCAGAGTTCAGATCCCCACTCAGCCATGGAAGCCCACTGGGTGATCTTGTGCACATCACACACTCTCAGCCCCAGAAAATCCTGTAATAAGTTTGCCTTAGGGTCTCTATTAGTCGGAAACTACTTGAAGGCACACAAAAACAACAATAAATGACTGATTGTACTATACTGAAATGCTACAGTGCAAAGTGTGTTAACCATAAGAACCACATATGTTATCTTTTTATTAGACTAATTAGTCATTCTAAAATGCCATCTAAGCTGTAGGGTAAGTAATGTGTCAGAAAGATAAGGTGTTGTTTTTTAGGAACTGTGTGTGTGTGTGGGGATAAAGTTTTGTGGTGTGTATTTACTCCATCCTTTTGCAAAAATTTTCAGGACAACCCACAATTGAATAAAAACGAGAAAGCAGGCAGCCTGACAAGTAAATTAAAGCCTCAAATGAATAGAAAAGCAATATAATTCTAGTTATGTAGTGGTTTAAGTGTAGGACTACAGCTTTGTAGGCCAAGGTTCAAATCCCTGCCTGGCCATGGAGACCCACTGGGTGACCTTGGACAAGTGACACTCTCTCAGCCTCAGAGGAAGGTCATGGCAAAGTCCTTCTGAACAAACCATGTCAAGAAAACCCTGTGATAGCTTTGTCTTAGGGTCACCATAAGCTGGAAACAACTTTGAAGTCACATAGCAACAACAACTAAAGAATCAGCTGATTCTGTTAAAGACCTGGAAAAATGAAACAATCTTTGCTTATTACTGATGAAATGTCAGAGTAGGTTCCAGATGAGATTCCCCAGGGAGAGCATTTCATGACATGGCAGATGAAAACACACTTCCACTGGTCACCTCTGTAGTCAGGAATCCCCAGGAAAGCATCCTGATTATGGTATTGATGCATATATATATCCAGGAGGAAGATTATGGTTCTTTGGGTACTCAACTCTGTTGGAGATTTAGAGATAAGCCCTAGCACTTTGAATTGTCCTTCTAAATGATGTTGTTTCTGGACTTGCAAGATGTGCTGCTTAGGGGCCAATCTTAGCAGCTATACTCTGAAGTTTCTAGGGAGGCATCAGAGGCAGACCACACAGTAGACAAATATTAGTTTTACTTTCTCCAGTATTCAATGCGGTTAAGTTCTGACTTTTAAAAAAACTGAGGTGAAATGAAGTTCTTATTCCTTGTGTGAGAGGCAACCTTGCCTTCAGAGACTGCATGGAAAGGCAGTCCTACTCTTTAATTTGAAGTGTCTGTTGTGGACCATCTGTAGTTGTTCATTAGTGAGAGCGAAATGCTCTGTGCTTGCCCAGAGTGGCATTTTCAGAACTGTTTCTTTGAGGAAGAGTGATGGTGAATGTTTGGTTAAATTAGAAGCGTGTCTAAGGCCCTTTTCACACGTGGAGGGAGAAACGGGATAAAACGCACAGTAATGGAGCTTACCAGCAACCAGATAAGTCCGTCGCCACGCAGAGCAGCGCGAGTTTGCTGCTCCACACTCCTTGGCGTCCTGCAGCGTCCAAAATGGTGGCTTACGGCTGGCGGAGGCTCTCCACCAACCGGAGAAGCTCGCCAGCCGGAAGCCCGCCCCCGGCAGATCTGCAGGCACGCTCTTGCACGTGCCTGCAAATCTACACCGGGGCGCTGTGACGGGGCTGCACGGGGCTGCACGATTGTGCTTTTTAAAAACCTCTTTGAAAAAGGTTTTTAAAAAGCACGCAGTGCCACCACTTCCGGTCGCTCCTGCGCAGATTGGGGTGTGGAACTGCGCTAAAGTAGTCCGCCCCAATCCACTCCACAGTGTAGACCTCCGTCAGAGGTCGCTCTACACCGTTTTATTACCCCCATGTGGAAAGGGCCTAAGACCAACAATACCAACATTTTTTCCCCTTCTTCTTCCTGGTAAAGTGTGCAGCTCATAAATGGCAATTATGTGCGATGAAAAGGATCAAGCACACAAAAACACTGTAAGGTGTAAAGTTTGTAATTTAATTCTAGGGAATTCTTGGACAGTTCTGCCTTATACAGAATTTTCTTTTGGGTTATTGTAGTTGGAAATCAAGGAAAAAGTACTGGTAATGGGACATTCAGTAAGGCTAAGAGCATTCCCTTGTATGTATCTGTGTGTATGTGCATGTGTCAGAGCTAGTCAGAGCTCATGCTGTAGTAAATTGGTTAGTATTTAAGGTGCCACAAGACTCTTCACTGGAAGGACTGGGTTTTCTATCAACGATTCAACTGTGGCAGTGGCTCCATCTCCCTCGCTGGCTAGGGGCCCCATGCTGAAGGGGAAAAATGTGTAGCTTTGTCTCTTTTCTTCTCCAGTTGCTTCTTGAATATTCTGAGGTTCATGTCACCATCGGTATTGTGTCCATTACGTGGGCAACTGAGTTAAAATGCATGGGATCCACTATAGTTGCAGGGTCTGAGAAGGGTTCACATATGAAGATTTTTGTGCTGCTATTTACTGTATTTTTGTTACCTTATTAAGCATTCTTTCATTTGTTCGTTTAATTCATATGCCGCAATTCCCACAATAGCTCACATGTGCACACAAAGGGAGGTTTTTTGAAACTGTTGAAATGCAGGGTTCCAGCCACCTAAACTGAGTCTTGTTCATTGGTTTTGCTGCAACATAGTTATGTCCTTGCAAAATATTTACCTTTATTAATTGGTGACTGGATTTGCTTTTCCTGTCTGTCCTCTCTTCTAGATCCCATCTTGTTTCCTTTTATGTCATATCTTTTGTCTGTTGGTGTGGCCTGGCTTCTTTGTACTTAGTATGTGTAAACCACTATGGGATCCTGTTTGGTTGGAGGCTGAGATAATTGAAGAAGACTTTAACAAATGACTGTGTCATGGTATCTGTAGCTTGTGGCTAGGAGAATTCTATGTAAAGCAACCTAATTCCTAGGATTTGCTGAATCTGGGCCCTTTCACACTATTCAATTATTGTGGTATGAATTCACTTTAACTTGCATAGTTCCACCCTATGGAATCCAGGGATTTACTGTTTAGGGAGGGTTGCATAGAGTTCTCAGCCAGAGAGCTCCTCTGGTGCCTCTGACCAAACTACAAATCCCTCAGTTCTATAGGATGCAGTCATGACAGTTAAAGTGGAATCATGGTGGTATAATTGTACAGTGTGAAAGTGCCTCCTTGGATCTCAATTCTATATTTTCTGAACGTGCTGCTGTTGTATCTTTCTGTATGCTTACCGGTAAGTGTGTGTGTATATATTATAAGCTGAGGTTGTGGCTTATATTTAAAATGTTTTTTGTATAAAGCATGTTATAATCAGAGTTAGGAAAAGTTACTTCTTTGGACTGCAGCTCTCAGAATCCCCCAGCCTGCTTGGTTACTGGGTGTTGTGAAATACTGGGTCTTGTGACTTTTCCCAAATTCTCATTATAGTTTTTTTCTGTACTCAAAACTCCTGTGAGATAGTGACTTCCTCTAAGCCCTCTGGCGAGTTACAGTGACTTGGGCAAAAATCTGAGCATTGGATACCCAGTGCCTGTTCTATACAGGCCTAAAATATAGTCACATAGATGGCAAAACTCACAGACCTCTTCTGCTGAATCTTCACTATGAATACTGCTGGTAAGGCAGCTCTACTGGCAGGCAACCCTCAAAAAATCATAACATTGACTGAGTGAGTTGGAGACAGGCATATTTGTTTGGCTCATGTGCTCCTACCAGATGATCAACAGGCATCCTGTTTTCAGTGGTTTCCTGTGTAAAAACTGGAAATGCATTTCTTTAAAAAGATAAAAGGCTGAATTGGATTTTTGAGCACATAAGAGTCAGTATTTGAATGAAATATATTGCACGTGTGCTCTCGCTATCTCTCTCTCTCTTCATACAGATATGAAATAGAGGAAGGGTGTGACATCTATGTGGTCGTACCACCTTTGTTCTTCAAGGGGAAAGAAGGAAGGCAGCTGCTTCAGCAGTTCTGTCTGGCAGAGTGTAGGGAGAGCAAAGGTCAGCTGAATGCTTGTGATGACGGAATGCCACTGTGAAAATGTGCCCAGAGGATTTGGACCTTGAGTTTATACCACTTGGCGGGGGGAGCGGGGGCTGTCACAGTGTTCATAAATTAACTAGAAGAAGCAGTAAGTTTGTTCCTGGCCATTTGTGACCTTTTGCTTTTCGAGAGCATCTTTGCTTCCTGGTGACATCACCCTTAATGAAAGCAGTCATTCCTGGGACACTTTTTGCAGAAACTTATAAAAGTTACCCTTTTGAACTACCAGAAGTCCTTAGCTAGCCTGGCTGCTGGCTCAGGGGTTCTGGGAATTGTAATCTGGAAAGCTAACTTTTTCCAAACTGTACCTATTGGGATGTTAATCCCTTGGTGATATAAATATAAATATCATTGAAGATGAATGAATTAGAATGGATATCTCTGTTGCCTTCCAAATCAGTAATGTCTCCAGCCTGCTTTCGCATGTCCTGGAAGAACAGTCATAGAGGGCCACTAGTTAGAGATTCACTTACCAGGAGTGTCTCCTTGAAAAGCAGAGGTATATGTCATGTGGTATTGTAATTTTAGATTGGCCTTGGAAAGTATAACCTGGGACTGTGGTCTTGGTGGCCACTTCAGTTCTGTGTATGTGTAGCTCAAAGCTAATAAATGATTGTTAGTTTTCCATATGTCATTGATATGATGCCTACCTTTAAGGGCTAGGCAAAGACACTTGGCTGCCAGAAGCGAAGATCAAAATTGTGTACCTCTGCTCTGGTAGTTGAACCCTCCTTCAACATTAGCAATAGCATAGTAGGGCCAGTCCTACTATTAGCTTTGCTACTGTCAGCAATGGGAGTGGCAAATTCATTGTTGGCCACTGCAGCAGGGCTCCTGCCTTGAGAGAGTTGCAGCCACACCGCTTCAGTATCTTTGTTGCACACATTAACTACAGCTGTCCCCACTTGTTTCCTCTTCTCTTTCACTGCATGGGTTGGAGCCTCCCCCTTGTACTCCTTTTGTGGAGGCAACTAGGTGTCTCAATCTTAGTTTGGCCAAATTTCAAATGGATTCTAGGCATGCCACTTAGTGCCCATTCAGACT
Source organism: Ctenosaura bakeri (assembly GCA_948474755.1). Lineage (NCBI taxonomy): Eukaryota > Metazoa > Chordata > Lepidosauria > Squamata > Iguanidae > Ctenosaura > Ctenosaura bakeri. The sequence continues at coordinate 33,080 of CAOLHI010001151.1, read as the reverse complement.
GTCATCTGGCCTGGATTCCAAGCTTTCACTGTTTTCCAAAAAGTGAGTCTTTAGCTGTTGTAGGAGCCAAGATATGTGACACCCGCAGGAGTATAGGAGTATTTACTTCATCATGGAAATAGAAAGGCCTGGTGCTGTAAACTCTTCTTGAACAATAAATAGTTCATGTGATACTCCCAATCATACCACTGTCCATATTGTAGCGTTTCTGTGTAAAAGACTAAAGATATGTATTTGCTGTCAGAAGATCAGGGTCTGAGAAACATGTTAAAGTTATTAATATAAGGGTGAGAGAAGTGGTAAGATGGTGCAGCAGTTAATGATATCTGAATCATAGAATCATAGAGTTGGAAGAGACCCCAGTGGCCATCCAGTCCAACCCACATTAAAGCACCTCTCACAGGTGCTTATCCAGCCTCTGCTTAAAAACCGCCAAGGAAGGAGACTCCACCATACTCCAAGGCAGCATATTCCACTGCCAAACAGCAGTTCTTCCTGAGGTTTAGGTGGACTCTTTTCCTGTAGTCTGAATTTTCCTGTAGTCTGAGGCAGAAACTATTACCAACAGCCTGTTGAGCATCTTCTTGTTGAATAAGGCTTTGGCAGAGACAAAGGCATCCAACTCACAGCACCTCACAAAGGTGGGTCTGATTTCCAGGTGACTGTTTGCCAGATGTCCACCAGAAAGGCTGTAGTGGGCATGAGACACAGAAAAGCAAGCTCCACAGCAGCCGAATATGTTAATTTTCAAGAAGATGTGAATAGAGTGCTCTGCTCCATAGGCCAAATTTGGTTCACAAATCTGCCCCCGCAATACCCCAGGCAAGGCTTCTCTTGTCCTGAGCCTCTTTTCTCTGCACAAAGGAGCAGGAAACTCTGGCACTCTCACTGGACTCTATGCACCTTCATGACATGGAGAAAAAGTTTTTAATAGCATTGGATGTCCAAGAGATCATCCAGCCACCCATGGAAAAGATTTCCTGGGGATAAATTGAACCCTTAGATAAGATAAAGATCACCATATCAGTTCAAGGATTTCACAGTTAAACCAGTAAGGTGGAATGAGGCTGTAATGGTGGAATGGGTGAAGAATAAGTACATTGTGAGAACTAGGATCTAGTGTCAAGTTGTGGAGGCAGCTAGGAATGTGTTAAATGCATTACAGGAAGCTGAGGCTGATACATAGTCATGTGTGAGTCATTTGCAAAGACAAACTGAGATTAAGATTGAAGGGTAGAAAACTCTCATAATGGTTACACAGGTTAGAGTACTACAGCTGGCAATTCGTTTTCTTAGATGAGCAGGAGGCAAAGTTAATAGAGAAAAGTGTTGGGCCACAGTTCCAGTCCTGTAGTATTTTGAGGAAGATCGATTGCATGGGAATGATGGATGAAAAGGGCAGAAATCAAAAGTGTGTCTAGAAGTCAGAGGTTTGAGTATCTCCTGTACATGACTAATAATGTTAAGGTCTGGTAAAAGGAAGATTAGTGTGCTTCTCTTTAGGAATACAGAGATACATTGGTTAACAAAACCTCTGACAGTGAAGCTCCTTTGTACACTTCAGTCCCTCTACTTTGTACTCATCCTCTATATAGATGGAACCTTTTTAGCAGCATTGGAACTAGATGAATGGTGATGATGGAAAGCTGGAGAAATACAGACTTTCAATGCCAACTTGTAACAGCATGTTGGCAGCAACAGTGCAATGAAGTCTAAGCTGGGAGAGAATGTTATTGCTCTAGCAATATAAAAGTATATAGCAGCTGCTTCCAGAGTCACTTACTAAACATGCACAAACAGCAAAACAGAGAGAAAGGGGAGAGCAGATAATCCTGCCTTATTAGCTAGCATGTTTTAAACGCTTGGAACTTTAAGTTTAGCCACCAAAATGAAAGTGGGGTGGGGTGGGGTTAAAAGATGTTGAGCCTGGTGAAAATAAAAATCATCGCTGGGTATGTTTTGGAAGAAGCCTTCAAATGGTCTCTAGGTTGCTCAAAATGTTTTTTTCTACTTATGCAAGGCTTACCTAATCTACTATTTTCATTTTATATGTTCATAGTCTTAGTGTGGGATTTTTTTAAAAAAATGCTGAAACATAGTGATCTTATCTTCTTGTTTGTGGTGCAGAAACCTATCCTTCTTTTTTTCTGTCTCTGGTACCAAATTTTGTGTTAAAGAAGGAATGCCCAGGAACACATCTGCTATATTAGCTGAGGTATACCTCCAGTGAGTTGTACAGAGATGTGAGGATAATATGCTGAGCTGTGTGGTGACAGTCCCGGGGACTGGCTCTGTGTGTAAATGATTATTGGGGTAGGAAGCTCATTACAATGTTCCTTCCATCACAAAGAAACCTAGCATCCCAAAAGGAATTTAAAGCAGCTCCAGGCACTCCTACCTCTATGGGTAGGTGTTTGAGTAAAAAGCATGGAATCAAACTAATCCATTTTCATTCTGAGTTCTTCTTCTACTTTTTGTAGCCCACTGTTGACCTTTAAACAGCTGAGAGACCGAAAAAAAAAGAAAAAAGGAATGCTTAGTGGTGAGTCGGGCATGGCATTGCTACTCTTTCCCCACATCTCTCTCTCTGTGTCTTTTGAAGATTCTTTAAGCTGCCTTTGATATTTTTACTGCAGCAGACTGAACCAAATCAAGGGTGAGCAGGTGGACCAAATACCTCTGCACTGCAGTTCACATCATCCCTCTCCTCTGGTTGTCCTGGTTGATGGGTATTGTAACTGAGCAACATCTGAAGGGCCACAAAGTCTCTGACTTAGCCCTAAACTTTATTCACTGAAATGAATAGGAGTGGAGTTGGCCCTTCATATCTGCAGATTCTGTATCTAGAGATTCAACCAGCCACAGCTTGAAAATATTTAAAAAAAAAATCCCAGAAGCAAACTTTGATTTTGCCATTTTATATAAAGGATACCATTTTTCTATACCATTGTACATAATAGGCCTTGAGCACCCATGGATTTTGGTATCCACAGGGGTCCTAGAACCAAAACCAGCAGATACAGAGGGCCCACAGATAGAAACATAGTGAAATTTGATCTTTAGATTGTAAACCTGGAGACAAAGTCTGCTTCAGTTTTTACTTACACTTAATAAAAGAAGGGAGAAAAATCTCCTAGGATACAATAAAAAATATACATGGTCCCAGCATGTTTTCGAACAGATCCTTCTTTGAGGCATTCCTGAGTGACAGTTCTCAGTCTGTTAGAATATACTGTTGACATAATTTCCCACTAGTTTTTCTTCTCTTCAGCTTTTGCACAGTGCGTATTTATTTTAGACACTTTGAAAGGTGATGGTGATGACAAAGTTACCAGTTCAGGTTTTATTTTAGGCAGATATTCTTGGAGAGAAATGCCCACTTTCTGGTCCAGGGGTAGGGCTAGGAACTGCCAAGGAACCTCTGCATTCTAGTTTCAAGAAATAAAGCAGCTGAGCATATTTTCATATGGAGGGAACTTATGCATATACTGAAAGGCGTGTTTTTCAAAGAGAAACTTCTGTTCCTATTGTTAATTTGCTGGCAACACGGTAATCTTGCTGGGTGATAACATCCGTGTGTATAAAAATGAGCCTTTAGGAGGAGAAGTAAGACTGGCTTGAGTGCTGGACTAGGATTTGGGAGCTCTGAGTTCTATTTCCCACTGAGCCATTGAACTCATTCAGTGACCTTTGGCCAGTCTCCTCTCTTTCAAACCTGATCTGCCTCCTTGGATTGTTGTGAAGATGAAGTGGGGAAGAGTAAAGCTATGCATACTATTTTGAGCTCATTGAAGGAGAAGTAAGATATAAATGGAACTATGAAATAAATGAACATCTCTCACTTGGTGAAACCTCATGAATAAAAATCATAGACGAGCAGTGGTGTGGGGCTATTTTAAATACTTAGAAGTTCTTAGAGTAGGTCTACATGATTTTCCTCTAAGCAGAGATGTAGCTTTGAACAAGAAAGTCAGAAGCATCTTCTGCCAAATTACAAATATGTTATAGGATGCTACTTATTCCTTTGCTGTTTATACAATGACCTAATCTACATGACTGCTCCAAACCTCTGGAATTCCCTTCCTCAGTGGGATCCAGGTTGGGCTTTTTCAGCTGCCTCCTGTAAGTATGATGGAACATAGACTGGCTTTAGCAAGGCACTGATCACTTCTTCTACTCAGTTAATCCCCCTCTACTTTTTTCTTTAATCAGCCTGAAAGGGCAGGGGTTTAATACACATGTGGGAGCCCTTACCTTTTCAAGAATCCTGTCCACATCCTTATTAAACACATGAACAAATTAAAAGATTAGAATTATAGAACTGGAAAAGGCTTCATGGGCCACTGAGTCCAACCCCACCTCAATGCAGAATCTCCAGCTAAATCATCCCCAACAGGTAGCTGTCCAGCTTCTGTTTTGAAGATAGCCAGAAAAGGAGACCCCATCACCTCTCTAGGAATTGGTTCCATTGCTGAACTCCTCTTACTTTAAGAAGTTCCTTCTAAAGTTCAATCAGCATCTACTCTCTTGTAACGTAAACCATTAGACCTGGCCCTACCCTTGGGGGAGCAGGCCTGCCCTCTCTGTGACAGCCCTTTCTGGTATGTAAAAAATACAATCATGTCGCCCCTCAGTATTCTCTTTACCAAGCAGAATATGTCCAGCTCTTTCAACCTTTCCTCATACATTTTGTTCTCCATACTTCTTATCATTCCTGTTTCCCTTCTCTAAACCCACTCTAGCTTGTCTATAGCCTTCTTAAAAGGAGGTGCCCTGAACTGAATGTAGTACTCCAGATGAGGCCTGGCCAGCGCAGAATATAGTGAGACTATTACTTCTCTCTACTTGGAAACTATGCTTTTAGTAATTCAGATTAAAATAGCATTTGCCTTCTTCATTGCAGCTTCATTCTGCAGGCTCGTGTTCAGTTTATGATCAACAATAATCCTAAGGTTTTTTTTACGTGTAGTACTACTGAGCTATATATCCTCCATCCCATATCTGTACATTTTATTTTGTGGTCTAAATGTAGAATGTTGCATTTGTCTCTATTGAATTTCATTTTATTAATTTCTGTTCAGTTTTCAAGTTTATCTAGGTCCTTCTGCATTCTGTTCGTGTCTTCCAATGTGTTAGCCACTCCTCCCACTTTTGTGTCATCTGCAAACTTTGTAAGGATAACCCTCTAAGTCATTGATAAAAATATTAAAGAGTAATGACCCTAGGACAGAACCCTGAAGCCCCTTACTAAAGGCATCTTTCCAGTTGGAAGTGCAACCATTGATGACAACTCTTTGAGCACAGTTTTCCAACCAATTATGGATCCATCTGACAGTGTTCCCATCCATTCCACAATTAATCAATTTGCTAATCAAAATATTATGAGGGTTCTTATCAAATGCTTTGCTGAAGTTCAGATAAATGGCATCCACAGCACTCCCACCGTTTATTAAGCAAGTGACCTGATTGAAAAAAAGATAGAAGATTAGTTTGGCAGGATTTGTTTGTGACAAACCCATGCTGGCTCTTACTGATCACAGCATTGTCATCAAGATACTTGCAGACAGACTCCTGTATAATCGGTTCTAATATTTTACCTGGTACTGAGGTCAAGCTGACTGGTCTGTAGTTTCTTGAATCTTCTTTTTTTGCCTTCTTCAGTCCTTTGGCAGCTCACTTGTTCTCCAAGATTTCTGAGAAATGAATGCAAGTGAGCACGTCAGCAAGTTCCTTCAAGTATTCTGGCAGCTGTGTGGTTGTCTTGTAGCATATTTTCTTTCCTGTTTGAAATTTTCAAATAGATGGGGTGTGTGATGAAAGGAAATAAGGGATACAAAACTATGAGATTGGTGGATTAGGGTGTCATCTTAGAAACTGTTAGAACAAGTCACTGTCCAGAACCACTTTCATTAACTGTTGGAAATGTTGCAGTCTCACCCACCACCACATAGGATTTATAGCTCTGGGATGTGTTCAGTCTATCTGTTCTGTTGATGCTAATGTTGGATAAAAAAATTGCAATTAAATTAAATTAAAAAAATAAAAATGAAATCCTTCATAGTAAACACCCTCAGGAATACTGGAAGCTGCCTCATCCAGAGTCTGTGTTTGTGCATCGTATTCAACATTGTTGATTGTTGTTGCTGTGTGTCTTCAAGGCATTTCTGACTCATGACAACCTTATCACAAGGTTTTCTGGGGGTGAGAGTGTGTGCCATGCCTAAGGTCACCCAGTGGGTTTCCATGGCTCAGCAGGGAATTGAAGCCTGTCTCCAGGGTTGCAGTTTAATGCTCAAACCACTACACCACCCAGGCTCTCTCACCACTGTCAGTACTGAATGCCAGTTGCTCTTTTTCATGGTCTTACCCAAATATTTGAACCTGTGCACATACTCTTTCATTGAGCTATGTCCCTTCTTTCTTCACTAGCGTAAGTCTCCCGTTCCATATGGATTTGTGGAAGTCGCTCAGTGCTCATTTACTATACAGTGTCTTACTAATCCTAAAGCCAGAGAAAGAGATAATTAGGCTTTTCTTCTCCTCTTATAGAAACTGAGACCGTATAAAGCCAGGTAGGTATTTTGATATCTCAACTCACATTCCATAGGCGATGAATGTAAAAGTTTTAAGTTTTCATATTCTGAAGTGAAATGACTGGGCAAAAGCTTCTCCTTTCTTTTGCTCTATTTCTATATTCAATTTTTTTTTTTAAAAAAATCAGTCTGTCTTGCTTGAGTTAAACGGATACTTTCATTAGTGCCAGTTATTCTGCAGAGTGACAATTTACCAGGATGGAGCCTCACGTTTTTCTTTCAAACTAGCTCTTTCAAAATATAATAGCCAACATGCTGTAGTTGAGCATTGGACTATGACCCTGGAGACCAGGGTTTGATTCCCTACTTGGCCTTGGAAACCTACTGGGTGATCTTGAGTGAGTCAGAAACTCCCAGGCCCCCAGAGAACCCTGTGATAGGGTCGCCTTAGAGTCATCAGAAGTCAGAAATGACTTGAAGGCACACAGCACAATATCAAATAGATATAAATCCAGAAAATTATTTTGCTTTGACTGGTTTTCCTTTCATTGGCCATTGCACCAGGGAGGCCTGGTGGGTCAGTGTTTAAATGCCGGTAGTGCAGCCACAAGGTTGTGAGTTCAATTCTGCCAGGCTCCAGGTTAACTCAGCCTTCCATCCTCCTGCAGGTCGGTAAAATGAGTACCCAGCTTGTTGGGGGCAATTAGCTAAATACATTGTAAACTACTTAGAGAGCACTTAGCTGATAAGCGGTATAGAAATACACATGCTATTACTGTTGCTCTTTATATTCATTACACAGACTTTTCTTAAGTTGTGGCCACTGTGTGGACAGGTGCTTTCAAACTTTTGGGATAAAAGCAACAACTTGTCCTACACACTGATGCTACTGCACTAAAGGGTGATGGCACTGGATATGTGTTGTTAAGCTTATGCATCTTGTTCAGTAATGGACAAAGAAAGTGCTTTCCCTTCAACCCACTCAATCAATATCGCTGCATCAGAATAAAGAAAACTATCTGCATTGGCTTTCTTACTAATTTTGTTGTGGCCTCATATGTCACAGTTTATGGATCATTGATCTTAATCTAAAGAAGTAAATATTTATTCAAAGTAAGCTTCACTGATTTCCTTCGGTGTTACTGAAACAGTCAACAAGTAAATAATGTGGTAGGAAGGCAGATCAGCTGACCTCATCACCACATGAAGAGGGAATAATCAGTAATCCTGAGGAAGGCTTCAGATGTATGATAAGATGCAGCCTAGGATGATTGTTTCCAGTTGTTAAGGTTAAAGTCAACACTGAAGAAGACGCAGGCTTGTTCCCTCCACACTCTTACAGTAGAAGAATATTGTTTTATGAGAGCAGCCACTTACACCAGTGCCACTGTAATGTTGCTAATTTTTCAGATGTGTAATAGTAACTGCCCTCCGTCTCTTATTTTAATCATGGGAAGGAGGGATGATTGTTCTTGAAATTAGTGGATCTGAGCATGTGGTGGAATTTGTGCTGATACTGTGGCTTGAAATATATTTTTGGATAATGAAGTGTAACTCCAGTCCTCCCTACACATTCACAAGTTTGACCTTTTGCAAATTGGATTATTTGCGAGTGCACATGCCTCCCTCTCTCCTCCTCCTCCCATTCCCATGCATTTTGTCCTGGTGTAGAGAGCTTGCAGTAAGGCAAAATGTAAGGAAATGGGGTGGGGTAGGCTCGGGCAAGCCTTCCTTTGTCCCTCTCATTCCAATGGAATTTGCCCCTGTGCAGAGAACTCATGCTGAGGCAAAATGGAAAGGAATGGTGAGCAGGGAAGGCTCCCATGAGTTCTCAGCAGTGGGACAAAATGCATACGAATGGCAGAAAGAGCTCCAGAGGGGGAAAGAAAGGCTTGTATCCACCACCACTACTTGTATTCCTCCACTGCCCATTCCCTTCATTTTGCATGGGAAGGGAAGGAGGGAGCTTCAGAAGGGAAAGGAAGGCTTGGCTAAACCTTCCCCCCATTCCCTTCCATTTTGCATGGGAACAGAAAGCAGGGGAGCTTCAGAGGGGGAAAGGAAAGCTCATGCAAACCTTCCCCTGCCACCCCGTTCCCTTCCATTTTACATGGGAATGGAAAGGGGGTTGCTCTGGAGTGGGAAAGGAATGCTTGTGTGGGCCTTCCCCCACCCCTTATTCCCTTGCATTTTGCATGACAAAAGGAAGGGGAGGAGCCCCAGAAGGGAATGGGAGCAGGGAGGAGGGGGAAGTTATTCATGTTTTTTCCACTTTTGCCAGGGTTCCGCACCTTGAACCCTCGTGAAAGTGGAGAGGCCACTGTAGTCAGCAGATACAAATGGTGACTATGAATTTGTACATCCAGTTCATGTTTATATTTGTGGGGAATTTTTTCAGGCCTGTAAAAATCCTTTATTCAACTCCTTATTTTTGAAAGAGCCACTGAATTTGAACTCCCCTCACCCCAGTGTAATCACACCATAAAGTGTTTGTCACAATCAGTGCTTTCTGCCTTTAATTTCTTTCTGACTTCACAGTCTATAATCCTGTATCCCAACAAAGCTTGCTGTATTTATACCTGAAATTCTGGATTGCACTTCACATGTCTGATGAAATGGATTATAGTTCCTGAAAACTCAATCTATTATAAATTTGTCTTTAAGATGTCCCAGGACTCTTCTTGTTTTTTACTGCAGTAGACTTAAGATGGCTGCCTCTTTGAAAATCCCACCAGACTTTATTAAAATTACCCACCTGGCCATCCTAAGCATTGCCCTTCCAGACACTTTTTCCCTCCAAGTTGTGCTCCCTGTGTTTTCATCATTCCACGCCCCCTCATAATGTATTGCAATGGATGAAAGGACAGAGGGTTTTTGCAGAGCCTACTGTGAGAGTGTAATGCAATTAAACAAGGACACTAGCCATCTGTCCTAGTTTTCATCAGGCGGAGGAAGGAATTGTGTGCTGTAGTGAAGGCACTCATCCCTTCTTCTCCATACCTTGGCAAAACGAAATACCAATGTCTAGAATGGGAAGAGAACATGTTAGTGTCTAATTTGTGAGGAGGTAATTTGTGGAGTGGGAGGGGGCATGGCAGGAGAGAATGATGAGGAATGCAAAGAATCCTTATACTGGTGTTGAGATAAAGAGATGGAAGGAAACAGTGAAAACGTATACAATTTTGCATTATCTAGGTGGTTGCTCATTGCAGCGGAGTTATTGTAGTAAAGGCTTGAATAGGGAAAGTCTGTAGCAGTGGAACGTGTAGGTGCGCATGCAGATTGGCCTGTGTCTCCCTATATGAGAGCAGCTAAGCCCCTCCCTCCTGGTCCTAGCAATCCCTTAATACCCCTCGCTCTGTGTGTGTGTGCATGCGCATGCAGGACTAGATGTGCGATTAGCTGTGCTCCTTATGAATGCAGATGGCTCAGTGACCTTTCAACTGACATAACCTCTGACCTCCATTTTGATCAACTCAGGAATGCTTTTCTGCAGCAGGAGCCTTGATTAACTGAACCAAGAAACTCCACCTCCGTGGAGCTTTCCTACTGTTTGGAAGTTATGCTGGTTTCTGCTTTCTAGACCATTGCACTCTGTCTTTTCTTCTTTTTCTTTATCAAAGAAGCTGTAGAAAGGGAATGCTCAGTTTATCTCTCCTTATTTGCACTTCTACAGAGTGAGGCCAAGATGTTTTGCTGCCCAAGGTAGAGTGACAAATGTCATCGCCTCCCCACTCCATGCATACACCTTAAACCAAAGTACATAGAACCCAAAGCAAGGTATGTTATTTGGGCTCAAGAAACAGAAGATCCCACAAACACATGTCTCCATTACTTGGTGGTGAAACATACAGTAACAACTAGCTAATGATAATATGCCAAGACAGTGAGTCTGGACACCATGTTCTGAGTTACATAGCTAATGATGTTCCGTCCTTTCATGAATCCCCCAGATCTGTTGCCTCAGGAAGCTACCCTACTCTGCCTAATAGTGGGACCTACCCTGTTAGTGTAGGTCACTGCTGCATCTGGCAACCCCATTTTCTCTGTCCCTCCAATTTCTATTTTCTGCTAAACAATGCAACAAAGAGTTGACAGAGGAAAAACTGGAAGGGGCTGCTGTATATCCAGTGATTGTGTAGAAGAAGTGATTTCAGCTTGTCATAGAGCCAACAAGCAACATCAGTGGAAATTCCCTCTTCTACACAACCATTAAAGGTACAAGAGTCTTCTTCAATTTTCATTCTGGCCACCTTACCAGTGATTCTTTTGAGGGTAACAATGATGCTAGGTGTTGTAGACCAGTAGCTCCATGAATAATGTAAAGCTCATACTAGAGCACTTCTGATGTCCCTCAGATCCCCTTGATGATTTCCCTAAGAAAGACCTTCTACCTTTACTTGGAAAGTTACCTTAGGAAGGAGGTGACATTTACTGGCAAGTCCAGTCAGAATATTACTTTAAATCTTGTTCTAGCAGGTGCAGTGGTTGATGCAGGGAGCGGGAGAGGCAGGAGATGAAATCTTTTAATTCTAGGTCACTGGCTCTCATCCAGTGTCAGATTCTGAATAGAAATTGCTTGCATCAAATGAAATTACAGCTGGGAAATGCTTCCTCTCATCTTCAACTCGCAGCATTCCCTTCCTGCAGGGCTTGGACCTTCTGTACATCTCTGAGCTCAAGCTGCTACCTGCATAACACTTTCTGATTAGGAGCAAGAAAATATCTCCTCCTCCATCACTACCACTACCATCATCATCATCATCTATTAAAAGTGTATCCCACTATATCTCTTTGTTGCAAATTTATTTAGGAAGTTGCGCTATTCTTTGGAAAAGTGATATGTGGAAAATCTTCTATATCTCCTACTCTCCAGTAAGGGAGTATTACACAGGTCAGAGATTGCCCTAGGCCTTGTGCAGGATTTGGTTAGAAAAAATGGTCTTATCAGACATGTCCTATTTTCCACTGGTAGGAAAACTGTGCAAGAGAAGGTAGCTGCTGACAATAGAACCAATCTTTGTTATCATTTAGGAGACAGAAAGAAGCTTTCTTCTCTCACCTTAATATTGTTCCAGCTACCTATCACCTGAAATACTCCGTTATTCAATAGCCTTTGCACACTTTCTTCTTTGTGAGTTGTATCCAGTGGAAGGTAGCAGACGATAGCTTGCTCTGCTCATTCTTCTCTTCTCTGCCCCCCTGCTGCAGCCTCCTAAGTTCCTGAAACCTTTCTCTGTTCAAGAGACTCCTTCTGAACTGTGAGAGGCTGTGTCTTTTGGGGCAACTCCCACCCTTGTACTGCTGCCCCATATTAGGCAGGTGTATCTTCTGGGTGGTCTTTTTAAGTATGTGTGGATTTCTTGGTCAGTTCTGAAATCCACTTCTCTGCTGCTCCAGTTCTGATTTCTAAGCTAAATTTCTTTTTGATCTCTACTGCATAATTATTGTGGTTGCTAGCTGCTCACAGTATATTAGGTTTTGCCTAGGAACCATGATGTAGTCCTTTGAAATCAACCTGTATCCTTTAAATGGAGTACAACTGTCACTAGCCCAACTATCACAGTGGCCAGGGATGATAGGAGTTGTAATATAAAATATCTATGGGGAACAGATTAAGGAAAGCTGCTCAGTAGGGGACCAAAAGTGTATTCATGTATTGGTGACCATCGTAGCAGAAGTACAGGTGGAAAACCTGTGTTCCTCCAGATTTTGTTGAACTTCAGTTTCCATCAGCCTCAGTGTGGTCAGTGGTCCAGGAAGGGAGGGTTATAGTCCAACAACTTTTATAGCATGGATGGAAATGTAGCCTTCCGCTTGTTGTTAAACTGTAGCTCCCAGCATTCTTCACCGTTGTCTATATCTGATTAGGACTGGAGTGGCTTGTTCTGGAAGGGCAAAAGTTATCCACCCATGAGGTGTACAGTGAAGCAGTTTATTTGATTTTATTGATTGCTTTAATTTCCCTATGCATTTTTGTCTGTCTCTTCTATCGGGGACAATCAACATGACTCACAAAATGTTATGACAATAACAAGACACAAAGTTGATTTAAAAAAAAGTCCTTGCAGATACAAACGAAACTGGATTGTGAAGCCACTAGGTAGCATGTAGGTCTCTCTCTGGAGCAGTGTTCCAGTGACTTGGTCCCATGAGAAGAAAGAATGACTGGCAGCAGAGTTTCTGGAAGTGAAATGGAAGGGCTATAATCATGAGTAGGGCTGTGAATCTGCTCCACAATTTAGTCTGGAATTGAGCGGAGCAAGCTCAGGTGCTGAACCTTATTTTTTAAAAAGGATATGGAAAGGAATAATGCTTTTAAAGTTCAGGTGAATACCTAGAATATATTCAGTGACTGCCATGCTGATGCAAGAATCACCAGCCATCACTAGGCATTAGCCCGCTTCATGTATTATTTGTGTAGGTTCTCAGTCATTTGAAAGCTTTCATATGAGTTATGTATGACCATCTGTAGGTAGGGCAGGAACAGGTTTGACTGTTCAGGACTCAATTGTTCCTTGTGGCACATTGGGATTGCTGTTTTCCTTTGGATGGGTTTTGTACTGCGCTAGCAAAGAAGCATGTGGGGTCTATAGATCATGTGGGAGGTTTCCATATCAATATGGCTAGCTCTGAATATTACTGGAATGGCGGATGGAATAGGTATGAAGGGTCTAGCAACCAGGCATGGTACATTTTTAGCGTAAGAATTGACCTTCAGTGCCCTGTCGCTTAAGAGGAAGGATGTTCTACAGCTTATTTAATAAATCATGCTCAAGCTTTGTTGTGCATTTCCTTCCAGTTTTAAATGAATTCTCTCCTTTTTCTTTTTACAGTGTCTAATGGTTCATATGGTCTGAGATTTCAGTCATTTCCCAGGTCTTCCTGAAAGACTTGGCTTGGATATCACACTGTAACCCCAAACATACCATCCAGTCAGCAGTAACAGCTGGCCTGGTCAGCCATTCAGGAACCAGTAATCAGTTGTTGTAATCTTAAATGCTACGAAGTCCTTTGTAATTGCCAACTTCCACAACAGTTTTGTCATGATGTACTTTTGACCCTGAGTTATTACAATGCAATGCGGAATGATTTTTTTAAACATTATCAGTGACTTCACCTTCTGTTTCCTTGAAGGATTTTATTTTCAGGCTCACCCCATGATTTTGGGAAACAGCCAAAAAACTGTGACAAAGGGAATGTTCAACCTTGCTCTCATAAATCTAAAAGGCCATGTCATTGTTTCTGTCTTCCTGAAATGGAAGGAAGATTCCCAGTGCAATGTCATAATAAGAGGACACTTATCTTTCTGACGTCTCCAAAGAAAGGGCTGTGTCAGCTGAGGGTACCTCAGTGATAACTTGTGCTTGCTACTCACCATGAGGATACCTATTTGAAGTCAGTTTTCTTCCTTTTCTAGCCCAGGAGTTGGGAAAGTGCAGCTATCAAAATGTTGAACTGAAACTCCATTAATTGCCCATGCTGGATAGGGCTGATAGGACATGCAGTCCTTCCAGTACCATCTGGCTGGCTACCTGTTTCTCACCTCTCTTGTAGCCCTTTTATTCTCAGTCCTTTCTTTTGTTTCCTCCAATAACCACCTGGAAAAAATGCCATCCATTCTGAGATCTGTTGTCCTGTGTCACTGGCAGAGATGTGTCCTGCCCTTGGAAGGCCTTGGCCTTGACTAGGCAATGTCGCTTACCACTCCATTGGTGTTATAGCATTTGATTTGTTGAATGTCCTTTTGTCACCTGTCCACATAAGCCAGGAGGAGTTCGTCTGAGGGTGCAGTTTGTTTAGTTAATGTTGCTCAGGGAATGATGATGAGTGACACACTGTTCAAGGCCAGGCATTGAAACCTGGAGTCAGTACTTCAGAGGTGCAAAACCAAATATCAGCAGGTGTGGCTTGTGTTGCAAAAAGCATGAAGCACCCTAGGAACTGGAGAAAAATCAACTTTTTGGGAAGTGGACAAAAGGCCTTTTGTCTCTCTTCCCACCTGCAATTTCTATGGACTTTCTAAAGTATCACTTTACAAAGGTATTTAAGGCCTAGCAGGGATATATACCACTTTCCTATCCTATCTACAATTACCTACTTTATTTTTTTTCTGGTGCTTTCTGTGAATGATTTATTGATTTATCTTGAAAAGCAGCTGTGCATTTTATACAGCACTGGGAGCATATGCCTTAATTACAGCCTTAATTACAGGAGCAGTAATAAAGAAACTGTAAGATGACAGTATGCTGTTGTTCTCCCTAAGCAATCACCTACTTTATTCTCTTTGTCATAAGTTTCACCTCAAGTACTGCCAACCTTCTGTATTTCCCCCCTTATTATTGCTAATGAGCAACTTATTTCAAAGCTGTCAATTAGTGGGTAAGTAACTGAAGCTACAACTTAATGTGAGGTAGAAATACTAACATTTCCAGTGATGAAAAGGCAATCATACATACTCGCTTCATCTTGCATCCCTGCCAGTCATTTGTGTTCTCTTTTTCCTCTTGGGCTCTTTCACACTAAGCAGTTATAGCACTAGGATTTCACTTTAATTGCCATGGCAAACTTCCTGTGGAATCCTGTGATTGGAAGTCTGGGGAGGCGCATTTAGAAATCTCAGCCAGAGAGCTCTTCTGGTGCCTCATCAGACCACTAACCCCAGAACTCCACAGGATGCAATCATGGCATTTAAAGTGAAATCATACTATGTGGTGTGGAAGAGTGTCTAGAATGAAAAGTATAAAGAACAAAGGAAGATGGAGGAAGGGGAAAAAACATTTGGGGAGTCTATGGAATCTGACCACCCCTTTAATCAGTGGGCCCAAAGAAGGGGACAGTCTTGGGTGGAAATATTTAAATAACTCTACCAGTAGAGCTTCTGTCCAAATTGTGTCTGGACTCTCTTTCTCTGTAATGGAATAAATCATACTATTGATGTGGCGGACTGGCAGTTTTATGCAAGATCTCAGGTTTTAGATGACTACCTCTCTCTGTGATGTCCTCGTGTTGTTGCCTTTATTATTTGTCTTGATTGTGGAGAATGAACTATAGTGCAAGATAGGCCCATATGTTTCTTCTTTAATTGGTGTCTTCTTGTCATTTTACAGAAACAGGATCAAGATGATGCAGATGATGACCTGGAAATTGCTATTGATAACACTGCTTTCATGGATGAATTTTTTGCAGAGGTGAGGTTGTAGTAGGAATAGTAGCATTGAATTTAAAATTTAGGTCAAAGCATCAAAGATATGCTGAATTTTCATGAAGTTTGATGGGAGATAGGATGTTGTTTTGAGGGGTCTGCAAAAATACAGAAAAAACCAGATTCTGCTCTTTTAAACAGTTTTGTACAGATATTTAATTGTCATTTCTGCCCTTGTTTGAGGCAAGTGAGGAAGGAAACATATTCTGATTGGCCAGACAACTGGGCCCAAGTCCCCCGTTGGCACATTGTTTAGGAAGTTCCACTAATCTGGTTCTTGAGATACACATGACTAGTTACTTTTGGTAATTACAACTCCCACGCAGACTGCGGGATTCTGAGAGTTGTTGCCGCCACCAAAATAACGTCTCTAAGGTCTGTGGCAAGTTAGCTGCTGCTGGTTCCTGCTGTGATCTTCCTTACCCCCAGTGCCTGTTTGCCCTGTTTGGGAGCAGTGGCCAGAGGCACTCGAATGAGAGGCGGACAGGTGGCAGCCACCTGGACCAGCACCTCTCTTTACAGTTTGAGCTACTTCTGTAAGACGAAATAAATAAAATGGGGGGGTCCATATTTTCCCCTCTCTGCCAACTGCTGACACTAGACCTTCAGTTCCCAATTGTCAAATGCAAATAACCTCTCTTCTTTGCATTAAAGAGAGATGCTTGAATGTTGTATTGACTGTATGTTGTATTGACTGTAGTCATGTGTTGAGAATTGTTGTGAGTCAATGGATAGATGAGCCAATTTGGCCTACATTCTGAACCATAGGCTTTAAGATGACTGAACCTTCATGTGCAGAACCCATGCAGTTCTGGAGTTTGGGGTGTATCATTTTTACACTGTAGGGTTTAGTTTCTGGCCAATCTCTAAATGAAGCTTGATGGTCTGGGGAATTGGTATTGCTACATGTACATATAGAAAGATGGTCTTTCATTTCCTCTAGAACCAATTCTCATGTTCTTACTGACATAACTGGAAACAGGTGGAACACATCAAAATTGCAGAACAGGGTTAGAATAATTTCACCTTTATATTGATAAAGCACATTGACCTTAACAATAGAAGTGTTCTGCTGGGAGGCAGTCCTGGATGGGTGTTGTGTTAGTGGTACAGTGAAGCCACTCCAGGTTGCAGCCTGAGCCTTAAAGGTGCTGTCCAGGGTGCTGAATTCTAACTTCAAAACAGTGTCAATACTCCGGGTATCACTTTCAAAGTCTGAAAGAAAGCCTAGCATGAATGTTAGTTTCATTGACATGGAAGTCACCAACTGCCTCTGGTTGAGGGGTACACAAGAGATATGTTTGAATAGTTCTTTAAGCACCACCAGCATTGTAAAATGCTTGTCATGTGTAAAGTTTTTCTGCATTGTTCTCTGAAGCTTATCCTTCTAATTGTCATCTGACATCATGCTGCAGTACTCCATGGTGATGTCTCTCAATAGATGGAGAGATGCCATCCTCAGATAGCTGTTGTCCAAGATAGCAAGTGAGGCAACTTTTGCTAGACCTGTATGCATGGACAAGTTGATTTTATTTATTGTATTATTATAATTACAGTATAATAATAATAATAATAATAATAATAATAATAATATAAAATTAATTATATATTATATTATAATAATATATTATATTATTGGATTTATATCCCTCCTTTCTCCAGCAAGGGATTCATGAGCAAACAAGCTTGGCACCAATGTAAAGGAAATTATTTCTTGCCCCCCTGTTTTTCCATGGTGTGGGATCTCTTCTTATCTTCTCCCCTTTGCAGATTGAGGAGACCCGACAAAATATTGACAAAATCTCAGAGAATGTAGAAGAGGCAAAAAAGCTGTACAGCATTATCCTGTCTGCCCCGATCCCTGAACAAAGTGAGTAGGATACAATCTCTTGGCAAGAAAATGTGGCAACAGTCCTTATGGACTCTCTCTCCCATGAGATCCTAGCTCTGACTTTGCTTTACCAAGAGAAGGAAGTGATGGTTGGTAATTCAAAAAAATTGAACATGCCACTTTTTGACATATAATTGCCACACCTAGGGATCTCTACTCCAGAAAGGTAAGGGAGGGTGACAGCTTTATTTCTCATTAGGGGTTCAGGGAGGGGTGAAGTGAGCTTTCTGAAGAGATTTAGACCTCAGGAACTATCCTCTGCCCTCTTATGGCCTCACAATGAAATCTTTTTTTCACATCTTGCCTTCTTGTTCCTGAGTGGTCTCTTTTTCACTGTGTGGGGAAGAGTGGGGATGGGAAGAGGGATACTTCTTGTTGTTTTCATGCCAAACAGTGCTAAACTATTTGTTTGTGTTCTGCAGAGACAAAGGATGATCTGGAACAGCTCACAGCAGATATCAAAAAAATGGCTAACAGTGTCCGAAACAAACTTAAGAGTAAGGAAGGTGTTCCTCAGGCTAACTTGGCTTGGGAGTCCATATTTACATTGCTCACATTTTAATTAGGGCAAGTCTATATTCTTTGCACAACTGATGAGATTTCTGTGGTGCCTATGGGATATAATCTGTAGCAAATGCACGAAGTATAGATGTCATACTGTTGACTTTAAATGCCAGTGTGTCCTCATTAGTACAGGGTGAAAGATAACTACCCCAGTTATCCTTTTCCTACCTCCTTCAGAATATTCAGATAGAGGTACCAAAGGTGTTACCTTACTATTTTTAGGAGCAGAATACAGTTTAATCAGAAATCTTTGTGGAAAAATGTACAATTGAATGTATATTTTTACCCCCTTCCCCATTTTAGGAATAACCAGCATGCTTCCCTGGTTTGAGTGTTCAACTAGGATTTAAGTAATGGCCAGGGTTTGAAGTCTTGCTCAACCATGGAAACTCTTTGGGTGATCTTAGGAAGTCACAGTTTTTCAGCCCCAGAGGAATGCTGTAACAACGCTTCTTTGAATAAATCTTGCCAAGAAGACCCTAAGATAGTATCACCATAAGCTGGAGTTGGCTTGAGAACACATAATAGAAAATTCCTAAAGGAGTGTTGCTAACTAGTATTTTGAATTCCATTTTGAATCTTTGCCTTTTCTCCTGGTTTGAAACATCATCTGTTTAATTTCTTTAGCCACAAGCTATGGGTATGACTGGGTGTTTAATGCAAAGCTTGTCTTAGCTTCACTGACAATTCTCTTTTATGGCAACACCTGAATCCTTCCATCTCCTAACTGAAAGTAGTAGATTTTGAGGTATGCATTTGCATACATGGATAGGGACACAAGCATGACAGATGAACACACTCCCCCCGCCCCAAGATTTTAGGGATAGTGTTGCTGTCATGCCCTCCAAGTAAGGGACCAAGAGCTCTTAATTGTGCAAGACAGGCAGAACAGCTTTCAGATTCTGATGTGCAACTCCTTTTCTTGCTTTCACAGGCATGGAGCGCAATATTGAGCAAGATGAAGTCCGATCGTCAGCTGATCTGCGGATACGGAAGTCCCAGGTAAGCAGAGCCCTGTGGCTATGGTGTACTTTAAGGAGCTTTTATTCTGCCGCCCCCCCCCACTAGCCAGCAGCGAATGAGTGATGCAACAACAACAACAACAGCAAATTGGAACATGCAGAAATATGTTTGTGGAAGCCTCAGTATATTTGTGCTGTATCTTGGGAACAAGGGAACAGATTCTCTGAAGCCACATTTTCAGGCTTGCATCCTTATCCCAGATATGTGAGAATAAGTGATTCTCAGTGGTGGCAGAAACTCTAAGCACATGCTCAAAGGAACTTCATTCTTTCACATGCTTTCGAGCTCCACTGCTTTAAAATGGCTTTCTGGTTGAATCCTTTGCTCAGTATAAGCCCTGAAAGAAACTTAAAGGAGTTGGGGCAGATGGAGAAGGCAAAAGAATGAGGGTTTCTAACCAGTAGTTGGCCTACCCAGCAGAAGCTGGCTTGGCTACACTCAAGAACCCACTGAACCGATTGCTTCTTGTTTCACAGAATCTTAATGAGATTAATATTGAATTCTTCAAATATCATTCTTTGAAAGTGAGCAAAAGCAAATGGGTTTCATCTAAAACCAATTAGGTGCTGCTGTGCAAATCAGGCAGTTCAAACAAAGGAGCCAGTCTTGAGATACCTTTCTCTTTCTTATGGTCAGCATTCAGTCCTTTCCCGAAAATTTGTTGATGTGATGACGAAATACAATGAGGCGCAGGTGGACTTCCGGGAAGGGAGCAAAGGGAGGATCCAGCGGCAGCTTGAGATCAGTATGTATACTCTTTGCTGAGTAACCTTGGCTTTCCAGGCAGGATAGAGAAAGCAGGAGAGAACTGTCTTTCTTAGCCTTAAAGAACAGAATCTATTTGGGAGATGGAGTCTGTGCTCTCCTGTGCTAAAATGAAGATTGCTCTGAATGGCTCAGGCATGTGTCACTAATGGGAGATACCAGTCATAACCAAAATGATGTCATTCAGAGTTTACTCTAGTACCTGTCACTGTCCCAACCATCTGGTTTCTAAGATTTCACACAGGCTTGCTCACAATACTTTCAAAGAGCCTTTTTTTTTCTCAGCTTTAAGTGCCAGATACATGTGAAATTATCAAGAAGTTGAAATAAACAATGAATATATTACTGCTTGTGTAGAGCTCTTCCTAAGTGCTTGAAATACTTCACATAATGCTGTCTTACTAATCATCTCAACAGCCATTGAATATTAAGATTTATTTAACTCCCAAATACAGAAACCAAGAAAACTAGTATTTCTTATTGTTGCCTTTTGTACCTGTTCTATTGTTATTAGCTAGACATTTTTTTTATTGGATGGTGGGAATATAAATGTCAGAAAGAAAATGAAAACTAAAAGTTCTGCTTTTGAATGTTGCTACCAGGAACTACATGAAGTCCTGGCTTTAGGCTGGCTGTGGAGATGAATGAGGTGCCAAAATGCATATTGTTTGGCCATGGAGGCAGTTGTCCCCTTTCCTGTCCTGGTGGTTCCCTGCAGCTTGCATAGAAGTGCCGGTTGTAGTGTTTGAAGTTCTCCTCTCTTTTTTTCACCCAACATATAGCTGGAAAGAATACAACAGATGAAGAGCTGGAAGAAATGCTAGAGAGTGGGAATCCTTCAATATTCACATCTGGGGTGAGTATCTGAAGTGTTTGATTTCATTCCCCAAAGAGAAGGAAGGGGAGAGGAGAGGAGAACTGGTGGATCCTCATCAAAAAGAAATGTCAAGGGAGGGGTGGACGACTGCAGAGGGGACTGTAGCCCTTTGTGTGTCCCTACACCTACCCTGGCAGGCTGCAACAGCCCACCTGATGTGAATAGAAGTGACATATCATTTTCAGATTGTTTTTGATCAGATTGGTTGAAAGTATGTGTGGGGGGGTGGGCTGGGAAGTAATGAGACAAACCTGCTTCATTTTCAGAGATCAGGGGCTTCCAAGATTGCAAAATGGAGCCCCAAGGGTTGCATGTTGCCAGTGGCAAGGCTGTGCCTACTCTGATCTTGGGGGGATTGGAAGTGTTGTTCTTTGGAGTATCAGATGTCATTAGCAACAAAATGGCAGCAGGGTTTGTACAAGAAGAGAAATGAAAAAATATATACAGGGAGAAGAAATTGAGATTGTGGAAATGTGATGGTGCTGATGGAGGAAGAGATGGGTAGTACTAAAAGGGCAGTTTCAGGATATTTCCCATAGTCTTCTCAGGGGGGGTGTGATCTTTGCATGTTTCTTTGCAAGTGATGATCCCTGTGCTTTCTCCAGATCATGGATACCCAGATTTCAAAGCAAGCACTGAGTGAGATTGAGGGACGACATAAGGACATTCTGCGGCTTGAAAGTAGCATCAAGGAGCTTCATGACATGTTTGTGGACATTGCCATGCTGGTAGAAAACCAGGTAACTGAGCTGTGCAAAGTGGGGGTTAAGGAAAGAAGAATAACCAACTAGGGAAGTGTGAATGAAAACTAAAGATAAATGAGGGGGTTGTGTTTTTTTTAACATATAAAAGCTGTCTATTTATTGAAACTTCACAAAATGATGTTGATAATCCAGAAGTGCAGCTGCGTTGATGGAGACTGTCCCAGCTTGTAAGACCTAGTTATTTATATAGTAATTAAATCTTTATTCTGCCTTTTCTCCAGTGAGCTCAAGGCAGCATTCGGGCTCTCCTCCTCTCTACTTTATCCTTGCACAAATCCTGTGAGGTTGGTCAAGCTGAGAGAGAGTGATTGACCCAATGTTATTAGGTGAACTTTCATCATTGAATAGTGGCTTGAATCTAGGTTTCCCAAGATAAAGAGGGTGGAATCCATATTTATTAATTTTATTTATTCAAGTCCCATTTCTATTCTCTCACCACTATGTGCCCCCAAGGGCCTCCTTCCCATGGGATACTGGCAGTGGTGCAGCTCTTTTCTTTCTGTGTTTCTGTTAAAAGGAAGTGCCTATCTCTCTGCTGCTCTCTGCACAAGCTCTGCCTCTATTCCTATTGGAGTTTAGAAATGTTACTTTTGGGGTGGGATTATAGGGATTTAAGCCAAAAAAAGTAACTTTTTCAAACTAGTTTTTAGAAGGAGTAATACAGAGCAGGCGAAGAGTCTCCTATATGGCTAGTGCTTCTTTGCACTGAGCCTTTAGAAAAGGGCCCTAACTTTTAGGATGGTGAGCTCCAGAGCAATCAGTTGAGAATGCAAAGAGATTTCTCTTTAGACTGAGTGAATGGGTAGAAAAGTAGCAGATCAGCTTCAGTGAAAGTAACTGTGATGTGGATGCCTTTGGAGCAAGATAATCTTTGCTATACTTAGGGCTTGAACAGCTGTGGTTCAAGGAAAATATTCATATAGTGAATAGCTCATTGAAGGCATCTGCTCAGTGTGCAGCTGGCAAGAGGGAGCCAAGTGATTGAGGAACTGGAGCACCATCTCTTAAAGTGCATGGAGTCTGACCAAACAAGGCAGTTCCTTTCTTCTTGGGTTTAGATGTAGTGCAGAGAGAGCTATGGGGTGCAGAAGCATAGGAAGATGGGTAGGGCTGCTAGCTGAGGTAGAGAGGATGCTGAGAAGATGCTGTTGAGTGCAGAGAAAGAAAATTAACAAATACATTCTGAAGTTATAAATAATTCTTCATGTTTTTTATTAGTGTAAACATAGACCCAGAGTAATTTTGGTTTACTGCCTGGACCTAGTGGGTTGATTGGGTAACAGAGAAGTGAAACTGACTGAAACTTCTGTAATGGTAGGCTAGTGTAGACAGACGTGCCCCTTTATTAAAGTAATTTAATATAATGGTAGACTTGTATAGACAGAAATGGTCCATGTCTAAGATAACATGCATGCCAAAACATCTCACTGTGTTTTTAGAAAGCTTTTAGATTCATAGCTGACTAATCTGATTGTGGCTTATAGCCCTTTTTTGGTCTTGGGATAGAATCTTGTCTCTTAATTTCAGGGGCTGTGTCATTTGCCATGTTCTGAAATATTTACTATAATTCTTTTGAACAAAATTTTTTTTTTGAAAAAAGATAGGCCTATCTACCCTTCCCAACTTGACCATTCAGTTCTGAGGCAGAAACAGTCTGCTTAATAGCATTTAGGCTTTGATGCCCATTTCTAAGGCCCCATTTCTTGTTTTCTGCTCACAATGCAATGCCGAGGAGGTGACATTCAGGTCAAATTACGGTGAGTTGTTTCTTTCTAGAATTTAAAGAAGGATGGGAAGGGAGGGTCTGTGGGTAAGTTAATGTGCCTCTTGGTTGGGGGATTGTAGGAGCTGTAGTCCAAAACACATCTGGAGAGCATCAAGTTGGGGAAGGCTACTCTGGGGAAGGAGCCATTTTGCAGAACAAGAGTGAGGGCAGCAAGGATGAAAATACATAGATTGTACAAATGGGTTGTGTTCCTTTATTGTGATAATATATGGTAAATAAGGAAAGGTGTGTGTTTGAATATTGTAGAATATTGGCCGGAGTGAACTTGCATATGGATGGTGGTTGGCTGAGAGGGTGAGAGTGGGAGGTGCTGTGGGACTGGAAATGCAAATTGAGGAGGAGAGAGTCAGAGAGGAAGGAGGGTTTGGAGGAAGAGTTTAAAGAGAAGGGTTGTATCCTGAATCCTATTATTAGTCTCAGTCAACCATGGAATCAGTGATATTCACCTATATGTGGATGCATCATTCAGCAGTTGATTCAATGAGTCTGTTCCAGTTGGGTTTACACAACAGGCCTGCGAATTCTAGGGAGAGAGAAACTGGGAGGAAAGACTGTTAGGTAAGGGATGGGCAATCACAGAAAGTAGAGGGGCCGATTTCTCCGGTATGATGATCTCAGCATGCCGCACTGTCATGTTTTGGCATGGCAGAAATGACATTGTGTTGCTTCCAGCTGCAATTCTGCCCTATTTTTGGACAGTTTTTAGTGTTAGGGGAATCTGGATTTGGGGTGTTCTGGGGGGAACCAAAGCACTGCATTTACAGCTGGTTTTAAGTTCATTTTGCTTGTGTCAGGCAAAAAAAAAAAAAAAAAAATCTCCAAAATCAGCACAAAAATTAATTTGTCCCCTGAGGGCTTCAGGGGCTACAGATTGGGGACCCAAGGGCCACACTTTGCCCACATTGTGTTAGGTGATTAAGACAAAAGTTTGTTAGTATTCTATTAAATGTAACAGGGTAACTGTAACTACAAGTGTTTATGTGCTACAGGACATAAACATTTGGTCACTATATCTGGAGTGACATAGTATACATATAATATTCTAAGCTCTATTAAATAAAAATATTTTTATTATTTATCATAACCATGATGACTGCCTGGCCACTGTATCTGGACTTATAATAAAGTACAGTTGGCCCTTCCACATTTGTGGGTTTCACTTTCACAGATTTGATTATTTGGGAGTTTTCCCAGCCCCTGCTGTTCCACCTCAAGCGCATCTTTTCTGGAGGAACCTTCCCTCTTGGGGGCTCTGATCAGGCTGCACAGCCCTTTAAAATGCCCACCTCTGGTCCTCTTTCTCCTCCACCAGCCACTGCCTGGCCAGCAAAGGATGGCTAATAGCCCAATTTCTCAGCACCACACACCCTCTTCCAGTGCCCCTGACACACCCGAGGAAGGAGATGGGAGAGGGAGAGGGAGTGGGAGTATAGGGCCACCATGTGGACTCACCCCTTTTCCCTGATCTGGTATAGACCCTGGATGCCTGCTGTCCCCACCACCATGCCTCGGTCTCCTTCCCACAGACAGAAACACACATTTTAATATTTGTGGCTTTTCCATTTTTGCAGAGGTCCTGCACCCCAACCCTAGTGAATGTGGAGGGCCAACTGTAGAATTTAAGCACCAAGGAGAACAGCTTTATACAGGGCCAAGAGTGAAAGTGGATCTAGTAAGGATCCTGGTGGCAGAAATGGAGATTTGAAGTGAGATTGCTATGGATGGTGGTTTTGTCACAAACTTCTGGTTCAGTTGTGAAAACAGCAAACTACCAACAGATCAAATAAATAGTGGGATATCTTTGGAGTGAAAAGTTGCAGAAGGAGTTTTTTGCTACATAGAATTATGACAGCTGAAGATGTTTCCTCAACAATTTTCTCCATATCCAGTAAATATCTAGTAACTATTTTCTAACATTCTTTCTTTTTGTGTATCTCTTTCCCTTTCTCCAATCTTCCACAGGGAGAAATTGTAGATAACATAGAACTCAATGTGATGCACACTCTAGACCATGTAGAAAAAGCTCGTGAGGAGACCAAAAAGGCCCTGAAATATAAGAGTAGTGCACGCAAGGTGAGCCTCTCCCACGGATTACCAGCTCTGCACCATTGGCTGCCTTTCTGGTTTACACTTTCTGCTTCTGTGCCTCTCTGTTTCGCTTCTGGCTTTCCTCTTCCTCTGCAAGGGAGCCATGATTGACCGCATAGAGAACAACATGGACCAATCAGTAGGCTTTGTGGAAAGAGCCGTTGCTGACACCAAAAAGGCTGTAAAGTATCAGAGTGAAGCCCGAAGGGTGAGAAGAACTCATTGTAGCATACCTTTCTCCCACCCTCTTTCACACCCCTTGACCTTGTGTATTCCGAGTTCCACTCCTGAAATGGTATCCTGCAAACCAACAGGAGGTTCACACCTCTTGCCCTGTACTACACCTTCTGCCTAAGTTCCTGTGCACTCTTTTTAGATGCAGACCTTGTTTTTTTTCAGCCTACCCACTTACCACTTTTCTAGCCATCCCTGTGACTTGTGCAAAACCCATCTAGTTTATCAATTAATGATGTGGCTAGCTCTTGGCAGTGTTCAGACACTCTAGTTCCCTTTTCCCTAGCACGAGGAGGTTCTCTTCTTTCACAGCTCTTTAATTCTCTGAACAATTTATTAAGCACCTTGAGGACTGATCTTCTTTAAGGTACTAGACTGCAACTCTACTACTACTGCTTTGGGCTGCCCTTGTCTTCTTTTATTACTTTGTCTTCCAAGCCTCCTTTCTGTCGAAGGCTGCAATTTTGAGACGGGGGAGAGTCTTCTGGGTGGGGGTGGGGGTGGAGGCCTCAGGAGGGGATCTGCACATGCTGCCTCTGACTCACATATAGGATTTCCCATCCCACAGATGGAAATCTTCCTGTTTGTCAGGGAGGAATTCAAAGATATATGACAGCAGGAAGGTCGCCACTGTTGAATTTCTTGTAGCTGCTTAAAGTCCCAGGAGTTCTGCCAGGAGAAAAAGGCAGCTCATGGTGGGAGGGGTATATTCTCAGTACTTCCTGTCTTCGATTCCTGCTAGGAGAAGCCAGGACTGAGAGCATCCTTCATCCCATATGTCTGCAGTCTCTGCATTTATTTTTATAGTGAGGGAGGCATGGTAGGATAGGCAACTTGTGACCATCCAAATATTGTTGGAATGCAACTTCCATCTGTCCTAACCAGCACAACCAGTGGTGAAGGAGAGTGGAAGTCACAGTCTAGCAGTGCAGGAAAATATGATTTGGGAACATAGTGAGGAGGACCTAATATACATGGTTTGTTGTTGGTTTTTTTAAAAGTTGATAGAGAAATAATTTGCAAGATTTTTCAGCAGTTAGTTCTGGGGGACCTGAGGTGGATCAGGATGTCATAGAAGTGGGAAAGATTGGCTTAATCTTTTGCTTCCAATACAATCTGGCTTGGAATTGCCACCAGGTATCTGCTGTTCATAATGTAGAGAAAATTCCCATTGGCATAACTGGGATTTTTCTCTGCACTGTGAATAGCTACTCCTGTCCATAGCATTCAAGACTGTAGTAGGCATAAAAACACACATTCACCCACCTATCATTACCTGATCTGGCTTATTCCCCTCACCCATCTCCTAATTTTTGAAAAAAGCCTCCCATGCCTGAGACAACTCCTTAGGGGGGTCTCATTTGACCTTAACTTGTGCATTCAGGATTAAGCTACAATCCATTTTAAGGCAAAGCAGTTGGATGCAAATGTGTTTAGCCAATGTACATCCATATGATTCATATGTGCTTATTTATCACTTATTGCTTGCTGACTAGCACATGACATGGGCATTGGCTTCCCTTCAGTGCAATTGAGTTCCAGACAGTGTCTGCCCATATGAATGCTACCTGTTGTCCGTCTTCAGCTAGTTCACACACCCAGATCATCATCTGATGTAGCAACACCACTTAGTGATTTAGCATAACCAGGGGCCACCTATTTATTTCCATCCCACCCCCTTGATTACCCTTGTTTGTTGTTATTCCATGTTGTAATGCTAAACCTTCCTGTTTCTTTTACCCTTCTAGAAAACAATAATTATCATTGTGGTAGTGGTTGTCTTGCTGGGAATTGTAGCTCTCATTATTGGACTTTCAGTAGGGCTGAAGTAAAAGCAGCCAACAGAGCTGCTGGCGTTAAACCGTAAGTAGCCTGAGGTGGCATGGCAGAGGGCAAGAGGGCTCTTCTGATTCTTTACTGCCATTTTACTGCCTTACTGGGGTTACTTTAACCACTCTGACTGTCTCCTCTGTTGCTTGTCTGTCAGGAGGGTTTCTGCGTCTCTTGTCTCTTGTTTCTGCGTCTCTTGTCTGGTGAATGTTACTGCTTTGGGACTGGGGTTGACTGAGTTTGTCTGCTCTTAAAGTTCAGATCTGCCTGAAACTTCAAAAAGATTTTTTGCTTTATCCACAGACACAGGGAGAGGGAGAGGGTAGGGAACAGGCAGAGATCTTTATTAAGCCTCTTAAAGATTGTAACCAGGGAAGAGGAGTCCTATGGTAACCTGCTTTGTATCAGTCTTAACTACATGTAGTGTATTTTAGTAATTCTGCAACAACTTTTGTTCTTTCTTTTAATTGAAAAGCCTGTTTCCATTTTGTTTCTCTCTTTCATTCTCTTTTGGCTGGGATTCAAATGGTGGAAGGGAAGAAAGAGACATAGGTACAGCATTGGTGCTGAAATATCTCTTAAGTGTTAATAACATTATCTAAGAAACAAGGGTTCCTGTGCTTATTAGATGCTACCAGATTCTATTATTTATTTATTATGGCAAACAGCCAGCAAATACCAGATTCTAGATTTCCGAGGCACAGTAATAAGAATGCAGTTGGTCTGTGATTGGGAGGGTGGATAGCTGAAATTCTTCTTCTGGTTTCTGAGCCTATATATTAGACCTGTACATATGAAATTTACTCTTCTTGAGTTTTTGCTTCCAAATGTTTCCTGACATTTGGGATGTGGTGGAAAAGTATATTTGACTAATTGGAAAGAGGCTAGATTTTGCCAAAGGCCTGAGGTATAGTTTCTGAAATTTCTAGAACAATGTGGCTAGCAGTCCCTTCAAAGAGAGAGCTCTAGTGCCCAAGAGTTGACACTGGTGTTTGTGCAGCACTTCTTCCCCAAACATTCAGGCACACAGCTTGTTTGTTGGTCAAATCTCCACATATCTGCCATTCAGTGCCTGTAACAAATGTGGGAATGATGATGACCTGCAGATATTGGACTGCAAGTCCTAGTAGCCCTAGCCAGTAGAACCAATGGTGGATGTCAGCCCAGCAATATCTGAGGGACCACATCATTCCTACCCCTGGTCTATAATGTACAACTCAGCCCTGTGTTTGCAGAATAATGTTAAAAGCACACCTTGACTGTCTTAACATTCCATCTGCATGATGATGGTGCTACAAGGCCATTGGTAAAGATGAGAATGTAACAGTGTTAACATCTCAAAGTACTCATAGTCATTGTGCCAACCTTTGCTTTGATCTCACATTTTGGAGTAAGTTAATGGCATTTGCTCTGTCAACATCCCTCTATAAAGCATTTGTATTACTCCTCATTCTTGACATCTGGCCATGAGCACCACACTCAGATTGTGAATCATTGCTGTTCCTCAAATACCTGCCTTCTCTACTCTCCCTTACTGTCTGTGTTGGACCAGACAATCTGGTGACCACCTAGATGTCTTGGTCTACAGTTCCCATAATATCTCATCATAACATCTCATCATGTTAGCTTATTAGAGTGATGGCCCAAAATGTCTGAATGGCACCAAGTTTTCTACTGCTGGACTGTGCTCAGGCCATATGCCTCCATTCAAGGTCTAATAGGGAAGCAGAATGTGAGAGAGTTTATTGTCTTTCCCTTCAAAACATGTTCCCTTTGCCCTAGCATTCTATAGTAATTTGGTACATCCTTGTGACAGAATAAATGGGTTCCTCATTTTTGTGTGAAAATTAACTTTTCCTACTTTGTTCCTTTCCTTTTCCTCCAGATGTTCCCAAATTCCTCCTGGGTTGGTAGCAAGACTTCCCCTCCTATTCCTCCACCGTGGTGCCACCTTTCCTTGCCTACCCTCCAGTCTGGCTTCTTGGATTAAGTATGAATGGTTCCTTGCAGTTCATTTGCATTATTGCTTCCTGTGAAAGCAGCGTGTTATTCCAGTTCGCTCCCTGGATAAAGCTCTGTAGCTGGAAATCCCATCTACCTTGTTGAATCCCCAAAGTCTAAGGATTGTGTAGCACTCCAGAGAGGAATCTCTCATCAAATCTGTTCCCTACCCACTCCTTCTTTCCTTCCTACTACACCTGGTGCCTCCAAATGAAGCATTTCCTGTTTTTAAGTCTACAGCTTTCTGAAATGTTTTATAGTATAGTGGAATGAACCTTGAAAGGAACTGTGGAGACACAAGCCTACCTCACTGCCTTGTTTTCAGTGGTGCCTTTTTCTTTTTGAACAATGGTGTCAAGGAAATACCAGAAATTCTTACTTATTGGGTAGGGCTCAGAATGGTATCTGCCACATAATGCCCAACCACCATTTGCTTGTATACATGGATTGGCTTTTTCCTGGCCTTTGAAGGATGGAGTAAATTCTTCAAACTCTACATTGTTTGCAAGCTGCAGCTCTTATCACACTGGTGGTTCTTTGGCCCATCTTGCTCATCTAGGGCCCAAAGAGAGGTCAGAGCAAAGAATTATGTTGAATACTTAATAGAGCTAATTTTTACACAAACTTTGAAGTTAATCAACCCATCTTGAAGAGAGAAATCATATTAGGACTTAATGTAAGCACTCCTGGTGTGAAAATACCAAGATATTCAGGATTTCTGAATCATGGTCAGAGTTGCATATTGCTGAAGGAATGTGACATTCTCAGCTATTCTCATCTCAAAGCCTTCCAAATCTGAGTTGCTTATGTTCCCTTTTTGTTTTAGCCTCTTGTACCACAGTAGATTTTCTGTACTTTGAGCACCTGGAACTGGTTTGTGGGTAATGAGAAAGCTGTCACCAGATGCCCATAGATGAAGACATTCTCTGGGGATATGTATTGCCTATAAATTTGATAGTTCACTTCACTTGTTTTGAATACATTTCAGTTTCTGAGTGGATGTAATTATTTCCTGATTGAACATTTAATTTTGCTTGAATATAAGCATGGTTGTGCATTTTCTCTCCTCAGTTATGTAATTGTGTGTGTTTGTATTTGTCCGATGACATAAGAATTGTGATGAATCAAAGGTGTTGTTTGTTTTGAAATGTTGGTGTGTTGTTTTTTTTAAAACTGTGGGTTTCTACCTCCTATGAAAAGCCACACTGCATGCACCGCCATAGCTGTTTGTAATTTGGCAACTTGGTAACTTGGTTTACAGGATAGCAAAAAGCTGGTTTGGAGAAAAATATTGGGCTGATTGATAAGGAACGACACCAGAGAAATGTGCCTTTCTGATACTTAAATTCCAAGCAGCGAAAACCTCCCTGTTAAACAAGTCTTGTTAAAAGATAAGAGTAGTTTTATCTGCTCCTAAAATTATATTCTTGTGATAGAAATTCCTCTCAAGTTTTGTTTCCAAATAATGAGTTTTAAATTTATTTATATGAGTTACTTGGATGTTATTGCTACAATTTGTAAACTCTTTGGCCCTCTCACTGCTTTGCGTTCAGTTGGGCCTTGTACGCCTACACAGGTGTCACTCATGGTAACTAGAGGGTTTGGTTGCATATATGTGACATGTAAAATTGGCATTGAGTATATAATTGATGTCCTTGTGTGAAGAAACATGTTTGATTGATCCCAGCCATAATTTAAGAGCAAATGTCAGGCTTTTTTGTTTAGCATCAGAGGTCCTTTTTCACACTATACCATTATAACATGATGATTCCACTTTAACTGTCATGGTTCCATGCAATGGAATCCTGGGATTTGCAGCTTAGGGAGGAGCATTTAGAATTATCAGTCATAGAGGTCTAGTGCCTCCTCCTACTACAAACCCCAGGATTCCATAGTATGCAGCCATGGCAGTTAAAGCAGAATCGTAGCACTATAATTGAGTAGTGTTAAGGAGGTTCAGTAAATTCACTGCATGGCAGCCTACCTCACAGCTTAAGTTCTTGTAGTAATATTTATATTGATATTTCCAGGGCAGGTGCACCCAAAGTTATTTTAGATTTACCTAGATTATTGCCTGGAAAGCTAACCTTAGCTATTCTCATCTCATTTCTAACCTTAGCTATTCTCATCCATGTGAGGTAACAGCCCTTTGATTGGAATTTAAGGGTTTATTTTCTGGGAGAGATGACTCCCTTCTTCTTAGTCACTAGGACATTCTGGTTGGTCCACCTATTTCTCCACACAGTGCATCGTTCACACCCACCTAACATCAAGCTTGTACCGTCTTAATGCTGCAGCTATTCTGATGTTTTGTCTGGTAAAAAGCATTTGTATCACCCTCATCAGTGAGCACATGGACGGAGCTAGGAGGGCAATGTCTCTCATCATGTAATTTCCTCTTGGCTTTGATGTCTGAAACTTGCAGGGGGGTGGTTGAAGGGGTGCTTGGAATGGCAAGCTATGAGAGCCATTTGCTGTATGCAGATGCAGAAAATTAGGTTTTGTCAATGTTTTTTTTTAAAATGTAAAAATAAATGAATTTATGTAAACATAAATATGTGGCATATTCTGGACTTTATGCTGGCAATACAAGCAGTTATACCTGCCTTGAGAGTAGGTTGTATTTTTTAGGTTTCTGTATCTCATTGCTTTATCAGAGCTTGCAAACTCTGACATGGTTTCCCCCCTAAATATATGTGTATGCGTGTGCGTGTGCATATATGTATATATTAAACATTATTTTTGAACTACAGTGTCCAAGTTCTGGGTAGCATTGTCCAATACTCAGAACTTGTAGTCCAAAAATAATACATTTGTGTATGATTTTGCAACATACTTGCAGTGCATGTGATGGAGAGGAGAGGAACATTACTAGTATGAAGATAGATGGGTTGAGGAGCTCTCCTGTATAAGCATATTTGGAACACCAAACTGCACTGGAGTCCATCCTCCCACTTCCTGTGATTTATGTCAAATCCTCTGGGTAAGATTATACTTATTGTGAATTTGTATATGTCATTGCTCTTCTGCTAGTGTGTTAACACTGGCTTTCCTCCTGAACTGCTGAGCACTCTACAGGACCCAAAATACAACTCTGTACTTTTCCACTGTGTAAAACTAAAGAACTAAGGAGGCAGGACTCTTCTAGAACATTTTATGGAATAGCTTTGGTACCACCTACACCTGTGAAAGAACCTGTAATTTCCTCTTTCATTCTTATTATTTCTCAGGCTTCTAGTCTACAGTCCCATCCTCTTGTTCCTATTACCTGCAAAAGCCCTATTGTCTTTTTCCTCATCCTTCTCACCAGCCCTGTTTTGCTTAAATAAGTCTGGATATATTGCTATTCATGTTTCCTTTCACTGAGCAGAAGAAGATAATGATCATGATATGCTGCATCATTCTTGTCATCATTCTGGCCTCTACTGTTGGGAGCTTCTTTACCTGAGCGCCCAGTCCCTGTCCCTCGCCACTTGCCTCAGGTGAGTTGCATAGAGATACCTATCAGTACATTGCATT